>WAAF01004611.1:0-244677 GCA_013400475.1 Tricholaema leucomelas | reverse complement strand
TGTGTGTATATATATATATATATATATAAAAGGTTAGATTGTAATGACTGTACATTGATTACACTCTGTCCTTAAACTATGTAAGTTAGAAAGTCATTATAGTGGTAGAAACATGAGGAAAGGGTTATAATTTCAGAGTATAGCAGGCATTTAGAAGATGGCAATAGTATTAAAAGTGAGAGTACTTTAAAACGTCTTTCAGAGTACTGGGTGGGGGGGGGGAGATAGGAAGAGGAGAAAAAAGAAATTGAGCTAATCAGGCACTCCAGGGGCATTTGTTTTTCTCCAGTACACTTCCAAAATAGAGGCGAAAAGATTGCACAGTTCCACAAACCTATACTCAATCCCACTAAATCAGCAGAATTGCATCATGATCTAGTTATCCTTGCAATCTGGACTACATAACATTGAGTTCAAAGAGCTCATATATCAGGGCAATACATATGTCACCCTTGGAAGACACTGTCATGTCAGCTAGTTTGCTTCAGGCTCACATGGAACACTATTTGGAAGCCCTTTGGGAAACTCCCTCTTAAGTATGAAAGTCCAAGAGGAAATATTAATAAATGCCTACAGTGGACGAGACAAGGCACATTCTGCCATTCTGCAAAATGAAAAGTAAGAGAAAATTGATCAATCGCTGAAAATAAGTTTTAGGAGACTTCCCTTTGGATGTTTTTGTTTATGCACATATCCATGTGTGTGCTTTAGCAAATGTTACTGCAGAGGCTAATCATAGCATATAACTCTATGCAATGTTATGTACCACTTATTAGGCATCCTGTAAGCAACCTTTCTTTTAAGCAAACTTTACTGATACACTTTAGAACATGTGCTGTAGAGAATGCACGTAGCTGAAATAAAAGATGTTACAGTTCTTAAGGTAAAATACGTAGAGTTGAATCTATTATCTATTTAGATAAGATAGTTAGTGGGATGGACAGATGTTTTGCTGTGACTTGGGACAGAATTTAGCTTAAAGCAAAGTGTAGCTTGGAGTATGTGGCCATGCTCACTTAGAGTGACACCAATGCCCAGATTATCTCCAATACTAAACTGTTACTCTTAAAAGCAAAGCAGATACAGTCCTACCATCCCCTAATCAGTTTATTTCTCAGGATCAACAAAACCAGGGGCAGGGACTTCTGCTGTGTGAGACCTTTCTGTGATACATAAACTGGAATTGCAGCTTCCTGTGCACCTATATAACATGACTGTCTGTGTCAATGGGCTTTGACCCGCCCATACTCTGCATACTGACCTTTTTCACAAGCTGACTAAAAAGTAATTAAAATAGCCTGTGTATTCAGCTCTTCTGGCCCCTTGCATGGGTCAAGATACATTTAACAGCTACAGCACGCTAAGCTCAGGTTCTGCAAACGGAATGTAATGCTAACAGGGGAAGAATGGTGGAAAATAGGTAGCAGCAATTGAAGCACAGTCAGCTTATGCAGTTCAAGATAAATTAAACATGTTCTGACAGCATCTGGAGATCCTTTTAGGAGTTCCTAAAGTCTCTGAACAATAAATATATAAGGAAACTCTAGAATTTAAGATTTCTCTGCAGTGGGCTGTGTAAGCATAGTGTGTTGAAGACAGCAGGCAGTTTCATAGTTATTTCTTTTATCCTGTGTGTATCACATTAAACAGCTGTCTCCAGCTGATAATATGAGCAGAATATATATTGAGTATATTTAAGTAGCATTTTATGTTAACATATCCTATCACTAAGTTTTAACTTATATTGCTTTCATACATGCTAGAAAGCACTTAACATTATTTCAATAAGCAGATTTCTGAATATCATTGCTCTTATCAAATCTTGATTCATGCTACAATATTTTGGTGGTGTAATAATCTAGATTAGAACCTATATTTACTCTGCTTGGCTTTCCAGTTAAATAAGCTTCATGAGATTCTGCCTTATTTCAGCTGCTTGTCAAGTTGTCAGTTTTCACACCACTGTTCAGTTTTTACCAAAGTGATGAAAGTAGGGTTTTTTCTTATTGTATTTGTGACAGTAAATGATCAGGTGCAACATGTGCCATAGTTTACTTAATTAGAAGGGTTAGGTGATAGGGTGGACTCGATGATACTAGAGGTCTCTTCCAACCTGGTTAATTCTGTGATTCTGTGAAGTGTTCGAATTCCAGACAAGTCCAGAGGCTAGACTCAGCTCACAGAGTGAAAACTTGTTAGTAATTATGTTTTCTTCTTATACCAACAAAATACCTAATTATACACAGAGGTATGAAGTGTGGAAGTGTATCACTACATGGTATAACAGATGAGCCTTTCTTTCTAACAGACCAAGGTTTGCCAGGAATAAATCTTTACTGATGATGTAATCTTTGCTAATGAGGCTTCAAAAATGTCCAGCCAAATACTGCAAGATATTACATTAATACAAGTGAACAATCTGAGGTAGCTAACAGGTCATTATAGTGTGGCAGAAGCTTGATGGAGTGCTGACAAATGGGTAGCAAAAGAGGTGGATGATGTTTCCAGAAAATGTGGAGTGGTAACATTGTTTTCTATTGTGGATTTGACTCAGAAGATTGGAACTTGACTTCTGGCCTTCGTATCCAACACTTGTTGGCAGCATATCTCTGTGTAAATAAATCCATTTAGTACTTTTATTCTGGTTACTTTCCCAGATCATGTCAAAGTACATGAAATACATGTTAAAAGGAAAGTACCTTTTATCTTAATAATAACAATAAAAAGTGCTTTAAATTCTTTTCAGTCTGGCATACATTAAATGAAGAACTATGTATTTGGTATGGTTACATTAATCTAAACAAATACTAACAGTTTCTGCGGGAAATAATGGGAAAGGTTATCTGTACCATAACACAGCTGAATATTTCTGCTTTGTATACTGTGAGATTAGGTGTTCTTGCATGGCATATTTGAATCTATCCTGGCTTATGTTTTGAACACTTGACATCTCTTTCCCCTTGTAAAAAGAACATTGGGAAAATGCAGAAAAAATACAATTTTATGGGAATGACACATTTCAGCTCAGCGTAGTATGAAACAATGGTCTGCCATGTAGGTGTAGATGGTAGATAAGACCATCCGTGTGAACGGAAGGAATGTGGGTGTAGGTCTGATGTAATTAACCAATGTAATTAGTATGCATGGGTAGTAAAGGGTGTGAGCTGAAGACTACCTGTAGATTGCCATGCGAATAGAACTGGAAGTGTATATAAGGAAAACAAGTTGTGCAAATAAATATCTTCATTTGGAAAAAACTGTGGAGTCCATGCCACTAAATGCTACACAAGCTGTGTTTTGGAGGAAAATTAGAATTACATGTGAGTCAGAGATTATGATGATGGACCAGCAGATAAAGTTCATTGTAAGCACTTTCATGAACTATAAACTGTAATGCAAACATTAGCAATCTCATAATTTTCCACTCATGGTTTTCCACTATTATAGTAATTACAGAATATGAGCATGTTCACTTGTAAACTGACTGATGACACAAGAGAGAAGGATGAACATTATAAAAATAAATACAGAGAGGTAAAATAAGATGATAGCATATAATGCTATCTTTGTCTTGATGGATACTGCCTCCATGTTCCGTTTTGTTTCTGTACATTCAAACTCTGATTTATATTTGAAGATTTGCGTTATGGCCATTGTATGTAGCGGGAATGTATTAGTATGACAGACGCACTATTTGAAGCATCACTGAGTTGTTACCTAAAATGTTACTGATTTGTACTGTGAGCTGTTCCATTTGTAGGGGCTGTAAGCACAATGTAGCCAGAAAACTTCTTGAGAACATTACTGAACAGAATGGGAAGTGACTGCATTCATCATAATCTCATCTTCCTGTGTGAGCTATATGAAAACGTTTCCTCCACCCTTCATGATTAATTTACAGATGTGCAGTATATTTTACCTCTCTAGTAACTGAATTATTTCAGATCTTCCTGTGGATGAAATTAGATTGTGGTCACTGGAGAGAAGACTGCATTCAGGTTATATGAAGTACAAAACCCTTATTATTTAATAATTTCTAAGCTCTTCAAGTGTATTTTTTGAAACAGCATTACATTCCTATTCAAATTACACTTCAGGCAAAAGGTGCAGATGTTACTACCATTCTCTGTTTCTCAAGTGACAAATATAATACAGATTTGCACCACTTTGTACACAGGCCTTAGAACAGAAACAGAGCATATATGGTCTGTCCTTTATGGTGTTTTGCTTTAGCTTAGTAAATCCCTTCTCACTGCTTGTATGTTATTCTCCAAACTGGAATTTACCTACAAAATCCCCACACAATAGTTAGTAAAGTGAAAACCTGGATGTTGACAAGTATTTTAATTTCCTAGTGTGCATACCCAGATGTACATGGCAGTGGTCCTTTCTATTTCTTTACAAGTTCTACTTGTTTTCCTCTCATCTAGTCAGAATAGATGTATGCCTTTAAGATATATTACTTCTCTTCTTATCCTTTACTTCATTCTTGTAGAGAATTAAGGGTATGCGCACAGTTAAATTACAGGTAGGAATCTCTTTTCAGTTGAGAGATACAAAGACTTGAACAATTAGTCTGCATGTTAGACTCAAATCACTAAAGCAATGGAGACTGTAACACAGATTTTGTTAGAAATTCTCCTGAAAAGGTTTAAAGCAAATTTCTTGTCAGTGGTTCAGTAGAATACAATATAACAGATCTTTTCCTGAGGACTATTAAAAAGTACCAGGGAAATTCCCTGAAAATCTGATGCCTGACAAAGTGCATCTGTGTTGATGGAGACCAAACAGCATTAATGCCCAAAATTACTGATGAAAATTGTAAAATAATTTAACACCTTCACCCCTTCTCTGCTAAATATTTAAACCTGTGGGAGATTTTCCATTAATTATATCCCAGAATGTTGGCAGATATATATATAAAAGAATTATAACAGCAATTTTCATTGTCTCCATGAAACTGGTATCCATACAGCCTTTTCTTCACCACAGCACAATCAGAAAAGGGATAGAAATATTAATTTTAAAAGTAATGTATGAATTAGCCTGGGAGATCCTTTTGGCTGTAGCTTAGCTATTCATGTTTGGCCCTCAAATCTTTCTGCATATCTGCAGTGTAGACACTAATGAGCCATACTTCCACAGCACAAATGGGGTATGAATGTTTCCTGCCATTCATGCAATTCTAATATTGTGGGAATTCCATGGCCTTTTATAAGCTGGAGTCAGTCTTGGGTAAGTTCATATATGTAACTCTGTTTATGTAAGCATAAGCATATGAAGATCTGCTGCTTTGGAAGACGAAATTCAGGCTAGTCTTTCAGCAAAAGAGGAAAGCCTAATCGTTTCTTCATGAGGCCGGAGATGCAGCAGAAGGAATAAACTAACCTCTTCCCAAACCAGATAGAGATCGGGCTAAAATGGTTGTTTCTTAATGAAGGTCTTGCACACACCAGGCATGAAAATTACTCCTTACAGCCAGCAGAGGAATACAATGAAAGGCAGCAGATGCTCTTCTCTGCCTCGGGATATAAAGTAACAAGAGGAAATGGCAGGACACAGCGGAAGCAGAGCCCTGTCCTACTGAAAAACAGCGGAGAAAAATCAGTAAGGCTTTTCTTTAAGTAATGCTATATGGCTGTTGTGGGCACCTTGTGAAAAATGGAGTGAGTCTTTGTGTAAGCCAGTAGTGGTGCCAGGGGATTCTTCTGTTTAAATGTTTAACTGGCAGATGTGAAATGCTTTCCAAAACCATGTTGTGAGAATTGATTCTTTGTACTATAATTCACTACTTCTCAACAATGTCAGCCAGGAAGAAGAAGAAACAAAAAAAAGGCAACAAGCTGTATTTCTAATATTCTGTACTTATGCTTCATAGTAAATTAATCTATTCTAGTATTTCTCTCTGCTGATGTCTATCTTGCTAAAATATTGCTTTCTTTTAGACCGTGACTTCGATAATGCCCCTCTTCCTGGGGTCATATACTACTGGTTTGCATCAAGCAAGAAAACTATGCTCCTTCTTAGATCCGTTCACACCCTCTTTGTGACTGTCTGTCACCTCTGAATGGTACTGAATGGTTAATTCCTAGAATAACCTCAACACAGTAGACTTTGAGTCTTTTTAGTTGATTACCAAACTCAATTATTCATATTCTTCTGTGTCATTTGTCATGCTTCTGAAGAGGATTTTGCACATCTGCAAAACTGTTACAAACTTAATTCAAATTTCAGTAAACTTTCCCTCCCCCTTTTTTGTTTGGTCATGCCTACAAAACAGGGGATAAATATCAGGATGTCAACATACTATAACTACTTCCTATATTGCTAGCTTTTATTGTCTTGCCACTTTCTTTTGTCCCTACTCTCTTATACATAAAGTCTTTGTGTAACAGGAAGTGTCCTAACTATATTCATGGAACAACTGGCATACTATATGAAGGTATGTAAAGGAATCTGTAAGTCTTGTACCTTGCTTGTATGGGTAACTGAATATAGTTACAGCACTTGGTTTAAGTGCTGTAACTCTGCTGGTACACCAAAAAAAAAAACCATGCAGCAACAGAACTGAGAGGCAAAGAAAGTAGACAGTCTACTGGCTGAAATAAGTTCTAAAGTGTTTTAACGTTTTTAAGGCAAATCATAATATTTATATCTTGGTGTCATTGCAACTGCAGTTCAAAGCTCAAGGCAAAAACAGTATAAATTGGGAATGGTTGAGAAAAGCACCTCACTTGGATCATCAATTTTAGGAGCAAGATTCACTTTTGGCTTTTTTTATTTCATTAGGACAAGAGATTGCAATTTATAACTTCCCTGCTTATTTTGTACTGATAGTGTGTAGAGATTTACCTTCTTTCTAGGATATGGTCTTTTTATCATCCTCTTTGTGATAAGCAGGTTTTGGGGAATAGTATATACATATGTTCAAGCTTAGACCAGTATTCAGCAGTACTGACATAAACAAGTATCTTCCTATCACCCAATTCTTACTTGTTGTTGGATGTCAGTTTGTACTGTGAAATCTTGCTGAAAAAAGTTTTGCCTAGTAGAATGATTGTTTCATTAAGCTCCATGTTAGAATAAAGTTAAAAAACTGCAAAGCTATGAAAATAAATGGAATTTCATATAGTTTGTGAGGATTTATGATGCGTGTACACACTTCGTAAGATCTCTGACACTAATAAGCCCCAGTGTCTATCCTTTAACTACATTAAGTTAATTTCCATTAGAATTCAGCAGATGCAGCAGCCAGGGTTTATTTTTCATTCCCCAGGGGTACTTTTTCCTTGACAGAAACTCCTGATGCCCCTTTGCTTTTCAGTGTCTAATTGTTAGACAGCAATCAGGAGGGTGACAACGACATCGAGAGCTTCTAGTAAACACCAGTTAAAAAAGGAGAAAAAAATTGAAGTGGGCATTGCTTAAAGTACTTAATGGACTTTCTACCTAAAAAGGAAGATGTACACTGTGTTTTTCAGGATTGCATAATCTGCAAAGTTGAACACGAATAATGAAATAAAACTTTTTAAGAGTGAGCAGTCATTGTAAAAGGAAGTTAAAATGTCAAATGAATTGGAAATGAGGGATTGTGGAAGATTTAGCAGTTCATTCCTGTCACCTAGGAATCTTTGCCTCAAAAAATCTGTCACAACAAAAAAGTAAAACTTTTTTTCTATAGTAAAACACTATTGAACTCTACAAGGATAAGGAGAATTCTGACAGAGTAAATTAGTTGGTGTGTTTGGGGCTTTTTTTGTTCTTTGGTTTGTTTCTGGGTTTTTTGGGGGGTTGGGTTTGGTTGTTTGTTTTTTTTTTTATGAACTCCAATTCCTTGCTAAAAGCAGTTTTACAGCTGCTTTGATGTGCATCTGGGAAGATTCTACTTTGGTTAGTTACTAGGATAGGTCACATTCCAGGGCTTCCCCATGTGGTGTATTTTTAAGGACTATTTATTGGAAGCTCATGGATGAAAAGTATTGATCATGAAAATTGTCTGTAACACGACCACTAAAGAGACAGTCATGTTTGTTGAAACTCTTGGGAGTCAATTATATTTTAAACTGGTGCCTGAATAGTATAGTTTAGGATACATAGAGAAATTACTTCATTGCTATGGCAGTAGCTCTCACCACTACCCATCCAAACTTTCCAAACTTTCTAAATGTGGATGTCCAAGAGCAAGAACAGCTCTGCAGAAAGAAATTCCCATGTTCTAGAGCTTATGTTCTTCTGAAGAATGCAGAGCTGTTGTTTTTTTTTCCATTAGCATTTCTATTTCCTCCATTCTAAGGAAGCATGTATTACAATAATACAGTAAGAAATAGCAAGACAGACTGAGGCAGAGTTTTGCTTGCTATGATATACTTTCATTTGTATATTATTTGAAGTAAGAAGACGTGATATTGCAGGTTTCCCTAATGCTGTATGTAAGGCCAAGCAGGCAGACACGGTTTACAGTATTTTATCATGTCTTTAAGTGCCATTCTGGGGTGTGCCTGTGGGAATCCAATCCTATCTGCAGGATCCCTGTGGTAATGGATGCACTATACAGTGCTTCTCCTTATTCCCCTTGGGCCAGCCAGGGCAGGATTTGCTTCTTAATTATAAGAAAGGATGTGTGTATCACCGTGCAGATGTTTGAATTATGTGCTTGCTTTCTTTCACTTAGAGAGAAATATTTTTTTTTCGCAGTATCACAGCAAACACAGGCACAGGATTTCTGTTTAACATCTTATTGACTATTGTTACCATGTCACCCAAAAATACTTTGCAAGATGATATCTTTATGCAGCTGACAAGCTATAAATTTCCTCTCAGGCAGCTCTGTAAATGTGTGATCTTCCCAAGAGCTTTACATTTTAAGGAAATGCACAAAATAATCAAAACAAGTATGAATTTATTTATAGCTACCCAAGAGATTTCTGCTTTTAGTTTTGGTCTTACTTTGGTGTAAATGCTTAAACTTTAATGAATCAAGTCTAATAAGTTTTAAAAAGACAATCTTTCACTTTATTTTTGAAGTGAGCCAGGAAGCTGCCCTCTCCACACAACTAACTGAAATTACAAAACAAAACAAAACCAACAACCCCAAACAATAAACAATAACAGGAATTAAAAACTCAACATATTTAGTACGGAAAATTATGGTAACATTAATGATAGTCAGCGTAACCATGATAACCGGGATTCTGAAACTATTACTGCCACATTATTTGAATCGCCCAGTGGCAAACCAAGCTGTGTTCTAATTTATTATTTTTCACTTGAAACCAGGGATAACACTGCTATAGTGAACTCACTGAGTAAAAGGAAGCCTGTGAGTCAAAAGCTTTCCTGTGCTGCACCAGCAATCTAAGGGAGGGCTGGAAACAAGAGGTGCTACAATAGTAAATGATATTACCATATGAAGGAAAAAAAGACGTGTGCAGTATGAAATAGACATTTGTACCAAATAACATTATAATGCCTCAGGTGTGAAAACAAGAATGTTGTCTTTTGTAATTTTCCCTTTTCTCTAGTAAACCAGAAATGTCAGGGATAATGCCTGTAATCAGATTTCCTTGTAGCCGACACCTTCTCCATGAGGCACCCTCTCCAATTTTATAATCCTCATTACACTCTATGGTGTCTGCTCAGACTAACTCCCACAAAATTAACGAGAATGTTGCATGATAAAGGATACCTGATAATAAATATCCTCACTTTGTACTGTCTCCAGAACACCTAATGTAAGGTAGTTATATTTAAAAGGTACATGATTTGATGTATATCTGGTGGCAAGGATTTGTTGAGAATGATAATGATTTTTAAATGCATTTTAAACATAAATAGGAATGTGAATAAGGTGGACTGTACTGTATGACCTGCTCTAGTTATGTCTTGGTGATCACCAGACCTCTGCTGAAAAAATTACTAATAAGAGGAAAAATCTAGACTCCTCAATCACTCTTCGTTTAAAGATGAATGCAAACCTTGCTGTTTTGTTCAAGCTTTCCCACAGTAGTGTTCACATTCTTACTGAATCAAGCAGAAAATGAAAACCAGGAGACGTTTTGTCCCTCCTTGTATGGATAGAGGAAGAACAGAAGGGAGAAAAAGGGTGAAAGCATGACCACTTTCTTTGGAGGTGTTCTCAAAATGCTCTTTTTCTGGCAAAGGTTTGTGACTGCCCAGTCATGGGCCTGAGTGCAGTCAATAAGCAAAGACTGAACAGGAACAATGAAACATTCATATGTACTGAGAGAGCTAGAACAGTAGGAGCCGGTAGACATGGCAGGATTGGAGCAAGGTGTTAATCATGTGTCTCAGGAGATTGGTTGCAAGCATGGAAATGGGGATTAGTGTTTTCTCATTACAAAACTTGAAGAGCAGCCATGAGCCTCTGTCAGAGGCATTTCACAAAAGCAAAGATCTGTAAGCAAAGAAAATTATGCCATTCTTCTTTTCCCTCCAGTATGTTCATGGCAACTCTTTCATAAATAAACAGGCTTACATCAAAGGCATAACTAAATTCTGTACAGTCTCCTCTTGATGAAAACATTTTTGGAAGGCTCAAAATACTGGCTATTTTTCTGAACCATGAGTAGCACTTTAATGAAACAAACTGTAAGAATTTAGATAGGAACGACCTATAATGTGCTTCCTATAGAACTATGTGTGTATACCTTTTGGAAAACAAAGTCATTTATGCTAGCTAAGTTTTTTTCACACAGTGGTTTGTTTAGTTGTGGAGGTTTTTTTGTTTGTTTTGTTTTTTTTTTGGGGGGGGCTACTTTTTTTTCTCTGTATTATACTAAAGACATGTAGAGTTTGGTTTAGAACTTTCTTGGTGGTGAAGCTCCAATCCCTTGTGCTGCACTGAGTTGTCAGTGCTTGCCACTATGTTCCTGTTTAATCACAAAATACAGTGGGCTGTGACAACTTATTTTATGGTACTGTCTAATGAGGCAGTGAGTTGCAGCAATGCGGTACCTTCCGTCCTGGGTACAAGTATGGTGAGCTGAAATGAATGGGCACTCCCTAACCGTACCTGAAATTCCGGCTGCCTGGGAAATTTACTTGCAACTTCTCCTGCTTGGATCATAGCCCACTTATAAGTGTGCCAAGATTACCTGGCACAAACAACGGCCACGAAGAAAAAGTATTGACCTGTGTCAATTATTTTGTGACCCTAAAAATGCCAATCTTAAGTGAAGCCCCTTGGAGCTCTCCAGGATCACAGCAGGCTGTATCTTGGCATCTCTCTGTGAGATGGGATGCTTCTCAGGCCAGACTCTGATTGTCTGCTGGTAAAGCAAATAAAAGGAAAGACCATCCAATCCACCCACAAAGACAGATGAAGGAAAAGACCATCTGCTTGTGAGACAACAAAGGGAGATGATATAACCTCTCAAAAATATTGCCAAAAGAAAACCCTTTAAAATGCCTTCTTATCTTGTTCAATTTTACAGCATACGAATTTCAGAACTAGAAAAGTTATATATGTTGCACACTTATTTTTAAGCCAGTTTTTCATCTTGTAATTGACTTACTGAATTGCCAAGGTGTTATGAATTTATTTCTCTATAGTATCACATGCTATGCAGCCACAGAATTTTTCCAATGTTATACCATTTCAAATGTTATATGATGACACATCTCATATTTTTACTCAGAAGGAATTAAAAGAAGACCACATATTTATGTAGTAAGAAATGGATGATCCAGGAGTTTTTAATGGATTTTATAGGTTTTAAAATTTAGTTAGTTGGAATCTAAAATGTGTCAGGACTGACTGGAATTGTATTTTGTTTAATGACTGCTTATGGATTCTTGCAAAATGGTCTTAAGCCATTCCTTGGATTCACACTTGTCCTCTAGAGGACAGCGTGTGTGGCAGCTCTTTCTGTTGCTAGTAGTGTACTACATCAGTCTTGAAAATCAGAACTCTAAACCAGAACTTAGATTAATTACTCCACACCAGCAGACAGTCACTTGCTTCCCTCCTAAAGCTGCAAAGTAGTAATTGTCTAGAAATATGCTGTCCATAAATATTTCTGTAGAGCTGCATGACCTAACAGATTTTCTAGATAGGCTGCAACTGACTGATTACCGAAATGCAGTATTTTCTAAATAATTGCTACACAAATAGAAAGTATGTGCAACCTAATCCTATCATTCCTGTATGCTAGGATATCTACAAAATGGCAAAATGCTAGCTATTATCAGAGGAGATGAAGCTGGAGAAGGCGGCAAGTTTTACATTAACTTTTAAGTGGTTTTGAAGAGTTCTTGTTCTGAAAATGCTTCTGTAATGGACTAAAATACATTTATATTATTTAAAAGGTAAAAAAGGCACATTTTCCTGCCTAGAATAACAAATTTAAAATAATATAGTATCCTTTTCACTTAAAAAAGATAATTTTTGTCTCTCCCAACACTGTGTGCATTGCTAAACTAAAAAATCGTTCTGCCTTCCTAATCTTTCTATATATCCTGTCTTCTAATGTCTGATGTAACATTAGGTTCAAAATTAAATATTTAATATATTATATAATAATTTTAAGATTCTATTTATTTGCCTTCTGAAACTTTTGCTTTTATTTTTGAACAAAGCCATCACTTTTTTTAGTGGAAACAAGTGTGAGGGAATTACTTGAATGTTGCATACCTCAGAGGAGACATTGCAGGAAAACATCACCAAGCCTTTTGTCACATTAAGTATTTATCAACAGAATGACTGCAGTCATCAACCTTGTGTATGTATGCGTCTTTGCAGGTTAAGAGTGGGATATCATATGTATTTCAGAGAAGCTGATTTCTTTCCTACAAAGTAGGATTAGTTCAACAGTTTTAGGAGAGAATGTCTTCACTGTATCCCAAAGTTGCTTTATTTATAGTTCCTCTTAGCTCAAAATTTGGCTATGTGTGTCTTAAGCATATGAAACAGCTATCTATGTTTACTTGAAAAAGTAAGATTATTTTTTAACTAACTGCTTTAAGTGTCTGTGCTGTTCTTTTACTTTCTTGAGGTCACAAAGTCCTTAAATAAACTGTTTTGGAATAGAGATGTTCAGCAGGCTAGGCATTGAACAGTATAACTTAGAAAAAAACCCAAACTCACCCTACATCATGAAGAAATCAGTAGAGATCAGTGGATTATCTTCCATCTTCATCGATATTCTCATCTTTGAGAGCCCTCTTGGATGTTTGAGACAATCTTAGGAAGTTTGTCGTCTTCTTTCTGTGATTCTGGGGAATTGTGGACAGCAAAAATAATTAGTAATCCACCCAGAGCGCTAATATGTCTAATGGGACCATTTAGACAAACACCTGTCAGGAATAACAAAGGCACAGCTGATTCCACCTTGGAGCAGGAAGACACATTAAATGACCTCTCAAGGGGTCTTTGAGAACATTTAACTGACATTTCCAGCAGTAATGAAGCTGGTGAAACCTTGCTCTGGGGTCTATTCCACACAGCCCGCTCTGCTAACTTTTGAACCTGTGGGTTAGTGCCACCTCACCCCAGTTTAAGGGAGTAATGAGTCACAAAAACACTTAAGTTTCTGTAACTTTCTTGAAAAGCATAATAATGGATAGTGGAACAAAAATTAAATGCGTGGTCCTGTTGTGCAAAGAAGGCAAACATCAACTATTTGGTCTGCCAGCTGGGTGTGAAATAGGGGATGGAGTCAGTGGGTGCATGCACACCACTAGGAAGCAGCTGGGTTGGGTGGTCCCTCTGGGGCAGCTGTCAGTTACAGGTGTGTTGGAGTGCTATAAATGGTTAAGGCATGCGACTGAGCTGGAGGGATTTCAGAGATGAAGTTAACAGGAATATGGGAGTGAAGCAGATGGTTCCCACAGTGAGGAATGAGATATGAGAAGTTTATTAGAAAACAGATATAATTACTTTCACTGCTCAAGGAACTAGTTTCTATTCAGTGAAAGGTAAAAGGCTAGCAATACTGACCAATTAGCAATGCACTATCTAGGACTGTGAGGCTCTGTCATCTTGCTTTATTTTTAGCAAAAAGTTTGTGTTTACAGGATCAGAGCCTTAAGCAGAGAGAGATTTTCTATGCAACCTGACAGACTACTGAAACTGATAGGCATTCTTGTTCTCATATTTAAAAATACTAACTGGTATTACTATAAAAACTTCTTTCCTTGTTATCTATAGGATACTAATTTTTTTAAGTTTCCAGTACTGAATAGACTTCTATATGTTTAAATATACATCCAATAATTCACCTTATTTAATTTCCACCCAAAATCAAAAGTGGAAAAAATACTGATAACATGTTGCTTCATGACTGTGTCCCTCCTAGGCATAATACTTTACTAGATCATGACATATTTCCTTATTTATTTGATAAGTTAAGTCTGTGGCTGGGCAGTGGTTGCCATGTATATCACTCCTCATGAATGTAAAAAAAATTAGTATCACTGCATAGCTACAAAGCACACAGGAAAAATTACTTGCACAGAAGTTACAGTCCTATATAGTTGACATCCTTTGACAATAAATAATTGGTATTAGCTGTACATGGGAAGTTTGGTACATACTATACCGCATCACTACAGTGATGTTATTTTTGAGAAGCTGCCTCAAAACTAATCCCAAAAATCTCTGAGTAAGACTAGACTTGGCAGATTTAACATAAGAACGTCACAGCCCAAAAAAAGTGCTTTCTGGTCATCAGAATGAATGAGGAGGATATTGAGAACCATCTGGATGAACAATTAAACTAGCCAAGAAAATGCTTCAGCCATTCAAATATTGAAATAACAAATACATATTTAAAAATATTTTACTGAAAACTAAAAGTGGCTCTTTGCTGAGAAACCTCTAAACCAGCGTCTATTGATGAACAAGATCCTAATCCAACAAAACATATGTAAGCACACTAGCAATTACATCGACTTCATCCAGTTCATCTGCTGGAAGTTAAGTATGTATTAGGCTTGAGAGATGGGGGCCTAACCTGAGTTATGCCAAGTCTTTGAGGATGAAGAGACTGGAGGAAGGGTTTCTTGTTAGCAGTCTCTTAAGTTCGCCCGAATACTCTTGTGCAGGATATTACCGGCCTCTGTACGAAAACGCCACTTTAGAGGGCTTTTCATTTTCAAAACCAGGAATAACAGCTTTTGTAACAGACTCCAGCTGGGCCTTTGAGGCCTTAATGTGCTCGTGTGCCAAAAACTCTCTTTCAGGGCAGGAGTGCTGTCGCTGCCCGCGAAGAGGCCGCCACCACAACCCACTAGGCGCAGGAGAGCAAGCGCCGGGCCTGAGGCCTCTTCACTACCTCAGAACGGGGCGCCGCCGCGCGCTCGCTCGTTCTCGGGGCCGCGGTGAAGCCGGGAGACACTATAAGGGCTCGGCGCCGGCACAGGTAAGAGGCAGCATCTTCCTGGACCCGGCAAACGGATGACAGCAGGGAGAAGGCGGAAAGCCATTGACAAGCGCCTCATGGAGAAGAAGGGAACGCAGCGGCCTTTGTTCCTCAGCGCCACAGGCCCGCGCCGAGACCGGGGCAGCGAAGCCCGCGCGTCGTTGCCGGTGCGCGTGCGCGGAGGCGCTGGTGCCCGCTCGCCTCGGGAGCGCGCCTAGCAGGCAGGAGGACTCCACCGCAGCTGGCGCGCCCCCGTGGCGGTGTCTCTTCGGCCGGCAGCTAGAGCGAGGGAGCGCGCGGTCGGTTCAGGCGGTCGGGCCGGGCACCGAACGTCTCGGCGACAGCGGCGCAGCTAGTCGCCCTGCAGCCCGCACGATCGGGGGAGCCAGGCCGCCTCAGCGGGGTCCTGCCCAGCTCAGCGCCCACAGGTGAGCGCGCCGCGGAGGTGAGGCTGAGTGGCCTCGAAGGGCCGAGAACAGCTCGCCCGACGGCCCCTGCCCCTGCCCGGGGCAGCTGCCCGCGGAAGAGGCCCCGGCGAGGTGGTGGGGCCGGCGCAGCGGCCGTAGAGGAGAGTCAGGGCAAGGCCCCGGCGCGGCCTAATCGCAGCCCGGGCGTCCGGTTTCCTGTTGATGGCCGGGTCTTGCGCCGCCGCCCGCGACGGGGTGCTGAGGGAACCCGCCCCGAGGGAGCGAGACGCGACGGGCCTTTCTCCCGCCCGGCCTGCAGGTCCCGAGGAGATGAGGGAAGCGGCCCCGCGATAGCAGGCGGCTCTGAGCCCTTCTACTGGGCTATTGTGCGCCAGGCTGAGGCGGCGGCGCGACCCGCCTGCTGCAGAGGGCCCGGCGCGCGCGGGCCTGGGCCACGGGGCTGTCCCTTTGTGGTCTCGGCCGTGCCGCGCCGTGTGCTTTGTGCTCGCGGGAACGGAGCGGGGCCCGGCGCCGGCGAAGGTCAGCAGGGCCGCGGCGGTGGAGGGAGGCGGGGGTGGCCTACGCTTCTGGCCCGCAGCGGCGCCCCTCTCTGCCACCGTCCCAACGGGCCCTGCCGCCGCGGGAAACAGGTTGCCGGAGTAGGTGGGCCATTGAGTGTTCCACTGTGACATTTTCTGGGAAGGCTGCTGTCTCGCTCGTCCCTAATGTGGGAGCAAAGGAGAGGGGGAGGATTCTTGTTTATTCCACGGCTTCCCCCACGAAATTAAAAGGTTGAGGATCTCAGTTCTTTTCTCCACGGTTTTAAAAGGGCAGGAAACAATAGCTTTTGTAGTAAAAGGCAAAACATCCTGAGTGTTTCTGAAAAGAAACAAGTTTCTCTTCCGGTGATGGAGTGGTGGCGCTTTTATTATAAACTCACGTTTCATTTGTAATTGTGAACATAAGATGTTTCTCCAGTGCTCTCTTCAGTCTCTGTTTCAGATAATCTGGGTGAGTCCTACCTTTTTTCCGTAATAAGTGTATTCGTACACTAAATGAAGTGACTTGTTTCACGTGGGAGTTGAGTGGATCTTAGCTCATAGCTGGGTCGTGAACTGGGCTCTAAAGGATACTGGATATTCTATACATGGGAACTAGTTTCAGTTGTCTTTTTATTCCCCTTCTAAGCTGAGGCTAGCAAGGTGCATTCCAGCGAGGGACTACTTAGCCCTGAGTTAGTCAAGCTGGTCTTCAAGAAGATTTTAGGTATTCAGTATAGATTGGATAATATAGAGGCTTTATGGATAAAAACTTAGTTTCTGCAACAGATGACTAGTCCAGAGATCCAACTAAGGAATAAATCAATTAGTGCTACTTTACCATTTTCTGCAATACTTATGTAAAAGTAAGTTCCAGAAATTATAATTGCATTAAGTGGAAACTGGTGTTTTCAAATAGCTTTAGCACTTTTCATAGCATTGGAGAATTATACAGGAAAGCTGAAGTGTAAAATTCTTTAGTGGCATAGTTTTAGGAATCTAGTGTGATCCAAGAATTCTGAAAATAATGGGCATTTTGATACTGAAAATGCATGTCATGACAAAGTATCCTGTTCATGAATCCGTCTTTCCTGTTGGTAAGGTTTTAATGCTATAGTCTAATTAGATTGTATTAGAGGAGCTAGCACAGAAGTTCAGTGACTCCAGTTAAGTAGATGTGAACTGAGGAAGGTAGATATATTTTAAATAACACGTGTACTTTCCATACTTATATTTGAGCATCATTGCTGCCTTCTACTTAGTGTGAATACTGCACAGATACTAGAGACACATGCTTGTAATGCAGAAGAGGGTGGAGCATGACCATGTTCATCTAAGCAACACCTGGTTTTGGTCTGAAAAGTCAAACAATTTTAGGAACTTCAGTTTTCACATGAAACGTTCTGGAGTATTATACACACAATGCCCATGTGGTGTTCTTAATTTAAAGTTAGAACCACTTTGGTTTTCTGCTTGTAAGAGCATTTGTAGTTTTGTAACTGTTAGCTTTGAAAGCTAGACTGAGTTTAGTCACCTTGAGTATCAGTATGGGTTCTGCTTTAATGGTTGCCTCATTTTCAAGAGTGGAGATGAACCAGAATAGTCAAACAGTGGTATCTGAAATTCTGAGCACATGTAAGGAATTCTACTGCATTTGTAATGCATATACCCTGTCTGCAGAAAGCCAACGTAAAAATGGTGTTTCCAGCTGTGGAAACTCTAGTTTCCTGGTTGGTACTTCCAAGTGCTGGCTGTTGCAGAGAACAGTAGCTGTGAAGTAAGGATGCTGGCAAGATGTAGTTTGTCTTAACCATGACTGAGGGCCTAAAGCTTAAGATTGCTTATCTGAAGCTTACAGTCTTAAACCATGAACATTGCAAATAAGGAAAACAGTTTTGGTGGATTTTTTTCTTTCTCACTGCATCCTTTTTTGAAGGAAAACGAGCATTAAGAAAAGTGAAAAACAGTTGTAATTTAAAAAGAATAGTAAGAAATACTTATTTTGACTCTAGGAGAAATACACAAGAGATAGAGAAGTATCTGTAGCTTAAAATGTTTTGTTTCAATGATTAGAAAAATTGTCATAAGTGATTTGCTCTTTTTCAAAGTGTACATAGCATTCATGTCGTAAATGTACCATGTCATGGTGAAAATGGCCATCATAGGCTAGCAGTGGAGAGATAGTCGTAAATACTGCTGTCAGTGTAAGATGTTACTGCAGCTTTTTGTAATTTTTTCCTATTAATGCTTAATTTTATGTAGCAATAATCTTCGCAAGTCACCAACACAGGGTTATTTTTATGCCATGCTATGTAGTATTTAGGTGTTAATTATACTAGGCAGAGAAAGGAGACAAAATTTTGCAGTAACTCCTCATTGATAGTTTTATATATTGTGCCAAGTTTCACATATGTGTACATTTTTGTAGTTCTAGTCCAGACTATGGGTGTATTATGTTTCCATATTGCCCTGGACAACTGATACAAAGATATCTGTTTGAGTTAATCTATAGAATGGTGATTCTTTGTGTTACCTTAGGAATAATGAGAGATTTGGTTATTAATTCCACAGTATTTTAATCGGATGAAGTGCTAGATAATTACAGTTAACTAAATGGTGCACTTCTGATTTTGACTTGTTTTGCTTGTAGAAACTGAATATGGAAGCTGAGGCTTCTTGTGTTGTTAGTGGGGAAGTAAAATACATGGATGCTGAGGACTGTATTTGTTCTTTTGGATCTGGAAACGCATTTGAAGAACTCACTGTGACTATGTTCCTACAGGGGAAATGGTGTAAAAAGAGCAACAAATTAATCTACAGACAGTTGTTGACCATTTTCTTTCTTGTTTGCCGTATCTAGAAACAGATTTGTATCTTCTCTTGTAACAATTGATGACCTTACTGAGACATGAAGAAAAACAAGGAGAGTGTAGTAAGAACTTTTCCTGCTTAAAGAATTAGCCATTGGCTGCTTTAAAGTGAGATGGCAATTCTTCGAAGTTTGGTTTGTGTGGTATAAAGTCTTTCCTACAGTTCTTGGCTGTAGTACTAAAGAGAGCAAAAATTAATTTAGTCTTTGATAGAAAACCACAGTGGCTTTTCAGTGTTTGCGCTTGGGGTTTTCTGAATGTTGTCAGGGAGGAGTGTTCAGAATGATACACTTTTAAAGTTACCTTCCAGTTTGTGTTCAGATGAAATATGTCTAAGGAAAACTCTACATGAAGGAAAAATGTATGCTAAATTTTACTAACATACAGATTGTCAAAAAGCTGAAAGGTTTTAACTGGAGTAAATGTTTTAAATAATGTAGTGTGAAATTTTCAAACCATCTAGTGTGAAATTAAAGGAGTGAAAACTTGCAAACAAATTCCTTTACATAAGAATTGCTAGAGCTAGTGTCTAGCTTAGAAGTGTAAGTATATTAAAAGACTTATTTGTTGTTTGTTTATTCTGTATTACAGATCTTTCTTGAGTGAATGTTTTATATCTTCTGTATTATACAAGGGGATGACAAATGAAATACCAGTTTTCTATGTTCTGTTTTGTAAATCTTAATACACATTGCTTTATGCTGCAATGTGATGTAGGTACTAGTTTGAAATGGGTTTGAAAAATCATTTTTTCCTGTGTCATGTTCTTAAGTTGGTTACCATTATTTCTAAAATGTGGTTAGTTGCTGTTCGCACATTAGTGTTAGGAAAGAAGAAATAATAGAATTAGCACTGCACAAGCTGTAGCACATCCAGGGTACAGTTCTGCAGTAGCTAAAGATGGTTTCTGTTCAGACTGCCTGTGATAACTTGCAGTGTTGTTGTCACCAATGTGAAATGGGCCAATCATAGTTCCAAGAGTTGAAAACTAATAGCCTGTGAGGAGTGGATAGGTATTGCCTGGTTCACTTCTCAAAGCAGCTTGCATGATAATGTAAAAGCCAGTGTTGCTGCAAGAGATGTCTTCTGTCATTGTAGGTGTGCTTGGCGTCAGTGTAAGTGAAAGTTTAAAGCTAAGAAGGAATGGTATCACCCTCCATTGCAAGTTTGGTTTTGGTGTCCTTCTGGTGTGCTTGTGTAAGGACTCCTGTAGTTGTGCAAGACTGATCTGGCTGAAGGCATTATCTTAAAGAGAAACAAAACTAATGGGTAAAGGGCAGGCAGCACAACCATTCATTTTGGTGGCGGGTTGCTTTTATTTGTTGTTGAAAGGGTGAAGGTGCACTCTGAAAGTGTGTGTGTCTTGAGTTGTGAAGCCTGTATTAAGTGGATCATTCTTTGTACTATTAGATGACCCATTTTCTTCGGTTTTTTGTCATGGTATGCCAGAACTTACAAGCAGTCCTGCAACTGAGCAGTTCTTAAAAGCACTATTAAAATATACAAGAAACCTTTGAAACATGTAACTTTGCTGCTTTCTCTTTGAAAGATGACTGTAAGTCTGTGCATAAGCCTAGAACCAAGAGATCTCTGAAATTAATTTTACTCTCTCTTTTAATTTTTTGACAAGACATAGGACTTTGAATTTGCTGCAGTCTTATGATCAGATATTTTAAGCATCTTTAATTAACTGATGTAATTTTGGAAGTCATATTTTGAAACATAGTTCTATGTTGTTGTGTTTACACATACATAGTCCCAATTTAGATTGTACAAGATAAGCCTCTTCTGTTTTACTAGTTAGTTTTTAAATTCATGTAAACTTTTGCCTGTCGTCTTTTCTTCTTATTTGCAGTTGTCCTCTTGTAAAAACTGTAAAAGTGCTCTGCTCAACTGATCTTTCAGTTTCTGAATGCTTATTTTGAAATACATGCACATGTGTAATTACATAAAAAATATTGGCATCACAAAATTACTTTCATTCACAGGAATTCTTTCCTCTCTTATGCATGAAGTTGCATGGCTGAAATCTGTGTGATTATGCACATACATTAAGGATGTAATTTGAAGACTGGTTGCACAGGTGTGACTGGGGAATAATTTGACAGGCAGATATTGATGGTGCACTACAAAATTTTGTGCTAGATAAAATATAATCATTAGAAAGGAAATGTTAAAAATAAAAAAAAGTATGTATTCCATAATAGGAGTAGTGACAACCATTCTTTTGAAACAGCAGCACCTGTAAAGCAGTAATTTAAAGAGCACTTTTATGTGCATTAAAACCACCTGTTGTGCTGAGCAACTACATTGTTAACATCAGGTGTTCTGTGTGAGGAATAATTATTGTTCCTTGTACAATCATGATTCTTCTATGGACATACAGGTGCTTACCTATTAAAGGAGCTGGGTGTGTGGAAAAAAATTACGTTGTTAAGACTGTTCCTTAATATGCGTTAGACTTACGGGGTTGCATATGAAACTCTGCATTTTTTTGAATGGTTACTCTTCCACTGTGACGGTCCTGTAGAAGAACACTCCTGCAAAAGAAAAAGGCTAAAAAAGGTACTGCACTTTACAGTTACGCTTCAGATAGCAAGTCATTCTTAGGATTCGATGTTTGAGATTCAGTACTTTGACACAGGTCCAAATCTTAATTTAACTCAAGAGGGGACAGTATTTTGCAGAGGAAGACAGTAGTGATAGGTGTGGAATTTAGAAAGTGATCATGAAGTAACAGAAAAAAATATCTCTATCCTTGTAATTTCCAAACCATTTATACTATCTTGTGTTTTATTTTACGGTGCAGAGACAAGCCTGACTTGAGAGTGATTATGACTGCTTTTTAATTTTGTATGCCATGAAGCATTGCCCAAGCAATAGAAATCAGTGCAATAGTGAGTGCATTTTACTTAGCATTTGAGATACACCTGCTCAGAGGTTAATGTCAAAAAAGGAGCATATAATTCTCTTTCCTGAGACTTATTTTTCTGCTGAATTTGAGTTGCTTTAAAAGCTTTGTAGTTGGATCTTCACAAAGAAAGCTGAGGTTTGTTTTTTTGGGTTGTTGGGGTTTTTGTTTGTTTGTTTGTTTGTTTGTTAATACTAGGGTTTGCCTAAAGAAAGGTTACATCATTTGCTTTCCATAAAATGTTAGTGTGGAATCGATTTCTTAGAAGGAGGCCTTCAGATTAGATACAGTAGAATTAGTGAGAAGGGTGTTGCCAGTGTCTGCCTTAATCTGCTTTGTTGATGTACAAGCTATTGGAGTGAACAGAGGGCAGTTACCTATATGTGAGCAGGAGCTGGAAAGTAAATAGTGATTGAAGCTGGACTGTGGCTGACTGTAAAGACTGAAATGTTAAATACTTTAACATAGCATCCTTTAGTTTAGAAATTTAGTTATTACTAACCTGAAGTAAATTTGAATAGGGTTTGTGGAGTTCATTTAATATACTAACCAAGTTAATTCATTCCCTTCTGCATTAATGCCCAAGACTCATAGCTGCTTAAGGTATTTCAAAATCTGTAAAAAAGCAGGGGAGTGCTTGCCTGTGGTGACTCAGAAACTTGTGACACAGCTAAGCCCAGGTCTGCCATGCCACAGACAACTGCTCCAGTACCACTAATACTGTACTGCAATTATCTCCGTCTTGTTTCATTTAAGGTTGCAAGGAATATTCAATCATTTCATGTATCGGTGATCTGTGCAGTCAGCAGTTCAGCCCATTTCAGTTTGCTGTGCCTCAGGTTGATAATGTTTGCTGGAAGAGTGATCTTATTTGTGAGATAAAGCCACATTCTATAATTGATATTTTGATGAAAAGTAGTACAGCTGTTAACACTGTATACGAGTGTGGCCACAGTAAACTTGTCAGTAGCCAAGTCTGAGACTTCATATAATAGTGTCAGTTAGACATTTGTTCAATAATCCTGCAGAAACCGTTGATTCAGAACTGAGGATCAGGGAAAACTTAAGTCACTTAAGAAAACTGCATTGGTCTTGGTGGAAGCATATTTACTTTAAAGAATGGATGCTAGAAACACAGGACATAGAAGAGGAGAGTTTAAATAAATTAAAATACCGAAAAGTTTGGAAAAGTCCCATCTTAGGTTTTCATTTTTTAATTACATATTCATATTAGGAAAAATGTTACTTTCAAAATATAAAAAAGTCCATTTAAAAATATAGGCTTGGCCCTGTATACTTAAGATCTCTGGAGAGACCTTATAGCAGCTTTCCAGTACTTAAAGGGGACCTACAGAAAAGATGAGGAGGGAGGACTCTTTATCAGAGAGTGTAGTGATAGGAGGAGTGGTAACAGTTTTAAACTGAAAGAGCTTAGATTTAGATTAGATATTAGGAGGAATTTCTCTTCACTCTGAGGGTGGTGAAGCACTGAAACACATTGCCCAGAGATGCTGTGGATGGCCCCTTCATGGAAGTGTTCAAGGTAAGCTTGGATGGGGCTTACAGCAACCTGATCTGGTGTAAGGTGTTCCTGTCCCTGGTGGGGGTTTGGAACTAGATGATCTTTAAGGTCTCTTTCAACCCAAACCATTCTGTGAAAATGTTGTGAGTTTTATTTCCTTTGTGTTGTGCATGCAATAAAATAAAGACATTATCTTAATCTGACATTCTTCTAAATGTTAATGTTTTTGAAAATTAAGTATCTGGATATGAAAACAAACAAAAACCACAAAGAAAACATAAAGCCACAAAAAACCTCAACCATAGAACCAAAAAGCAAAAAATCTGCAAACCCTAAAAAAACCCTACCTTGTAAAAAATCTTCATTGAAATGATGAAAAAGGAGTAACTTCAGGTGAGTTAGAAGTTAATCTTCCAGTATCAGTGCTTTGTGATGTATTTATGTGTTGATGTTATATTTGGTATACCTTGGGGCACCAGGATCTGTACTCCAGAGTCATTATCTCAGTGCTTCAAGCCCTCCCCTGCCTGTTGGCTCTTCACAGGTCAGACTGCCATTCTTCACAGGGTTCTGCTGTCATCAGGATTGTATACAGGAATGCAGAACAAATTAAAGATTACAATAATAAATTATTATTTAAGGTGGAAATTAGTACAAGCTTAAGCAATGCACAAGGTGGAGAGGTGTTTATAAAAATAGTTAACATACGTAATCCTGTCGTGACTCCTACAGAGTAGCTTTCTGTGTCCTGATCAATCGGTTTTATAGGCCAGGTCCTCCTTGATCAGGTCTGGTTATTTTGGTGGTCTGCTCCCTGGTACTATTTAGTAATGCAGGAAAAACTGAATATAAAACAGATCTTGAATTTGAATTGGAATACTTATCAGAGAAAGACATGAAGACACATGAAAGTGCAGGTACCTCTTGTAGTTTAGGCTTATTGAATTAAGGTAGGTATTTCCATGCCACACCTTCTTCCCTGTGTCTGCCACAGACACAGAAATGGTGATGCAATATTGCATAGCAGTTACAGTATGCAGGGAAGAAGTTTTTGCAAAATCAGACTGAGGAAAGAAACATAGTCCCTAAATTGTCACATTCAGAGGATGTGCTGTTAACATTTACAGGGAGGAGTTTTTTTAATTATTTGACTTTTGCTAATAGTTTGTGATTGTATATGATACATATACTAGAACAGAATTAAGTGCTTCCTGCTTTGGATACTTCTGAGTGGTAGTATATATTACAGCATGAAAAAATGACTTGTATTTCTGTTTGTTAGCCAATCTTCCTTTATGCCTGTCTTGCTTTTTATTGTAGAATTCTATGTCTGAAACTTCTTAAGAGGTAACTTTGTACCTGTGTTTACAGAATTTACTGGTCTGAATTACTGATGGAAGATGATCCTGATACAACTCAGTTGAGTGTGTTTTGTGTACAGTGAAAACAGATATTACTGAAAAATAAAATTGCATAAAGTTGTCTATATTTTCATATGAAGTTTTTATTTTTGTTAGATTCTGTGGGTTTTGCCATCTTTATTTTGAAACCTGTACTGATGTATCTTGGCTTTACTGGGTTCTAACTATGGCAGGCTGCAGAAAGGCATGTTTAGTTTGGTATTTGAGAAGGTTAGTGTGGGACAGCTGCTGTTCATACCATAGATTATCATGCTACAGGTTCCATTTGTAGGCATGCTGGAGGTTCAGGTGTCCTGTGCCGAGGAAGGCTCTGGCCCTTGACTGACTACCAATACTGGCACTGAGCACTCAGAGCTACTGAATAGCGAAAAGAGAAGGCTTTTACCATACACCACTTCAAGCACAGTGAGATTTGACAGTGTCAGTGAGATAGGTTAATTGCTTGCTTTTAAAAAGGAGAAATATGGTGAAGTCCACTTTGGAAGTTGTTTATGTTCTTTTTAATGCAAGTGTTTGGTTTTGATTTGTGTGTGAAGAGTGATTCTTTTTCTCTATATTTTTGTTTAATTATGTATAATGGAAAAAGGTCATTTCACTATTGAAATGTTTCACAGTTTGAGCTTAACTTTCTTTTTATTACAGTAGATTATAAAATACTGATTTTTGCTCTTGGTGATGCCAGTTTATTGAATGTATTGCTGCAGTTTCTCTTTCTAGTGGTGACTTTTGAGAAATTGCTTTTAGTGTAGCTTTAGTTTTCAGGGATGCCCTTTATAGTTTCCCTAGCTTTGTTTTCTGTGCTACTTTCTCTCCTTCCAAGCTCAAGAGATGAGGGAGATAAACATTCTATTTTGATCTGAATTTACAAAGAAACCTGTTTTCTTACTGAATGCTATGAATAATTACAAGACATGTAAAAACTGGGATGCTCTCTGCTTATATAATACAGATTGGTCCAAACTCTGATTTTTGCTGGTGATCAGAAATGTATTATTTTCATTCTAGAAAGAAATTTGCAAGTTCATGAGTAAGGTGTTTTTCTTTCAACTTTTTTCCTCAGGTTGTTTTTCTTTGCAAAGGCTGAGTATTGCAGCAGCATATTCCAGTATTCTGTCTTGATTCTTTAGAATATAGAAAATTCTGGTTGGCTAGAGTATGGGTTACTCACTTCTTAAAACTGACTTTGTTCTTTGTTTCATTTAAAAACAAATGCTACTGTCACGGTAGTAGTTGCTTGCCAGTATGGCTTTTTAATGTGGCTGGTTTGTATTTTCTGTAGGACTATATTCTTTCTTAATTTTATGTTACAGAGTTGTTGGAAAGAGAATCTTTGATAGCTAGAAAATAAAACAAAACAGCTCCTGGGCAGAAGTAGTTAATAGTGTAGATGACAGCACTAGCCAAGGCTCAGTCTCTTGTATTGAATTAGAAATAGGTCACCATAATTTGATGGGCGTAATAATACTGTTTGTGTATAGACAGTGCTGTTTGTATCTGTGTCTGCCACATGGCATGTGTGGAGTTCAAAGAAGATCTGGACTGCCCAGTATCAATGGTGATCATACTGTGTAAAAGAATACACGTATGGTAGCAGCAGAAACATTGATAGCCATAAAAAGGATGTCTGATTCCAAGATTATATAAATCCATTGGAATTTCCTGTGCTGATGGTTGGAAAGAGGGGCTGGTAGGGCATGTCCTGAGCTGGTAAGAAAAAAAATTACCTGCAATTCTAAGAAGGCTGGGTCACTACAGGGTAGTGGAAATTTATGATTTTGTGTGAAAACAAGATGAACTGGACAAATGATGCCTTGGGAAAGGAAGTAAGAGATTTGCCTCAGTTTTGTAACTTTCTTTGTCTTGTGTTATAATACTCTGACATTAGATTGCTCTGGCTTTTGCATAGTATGCAGGGAAAGAGAAGCCCTGAGATGTCTGAAATTACAAACAGAGTAGGGTCTTAAGAAAACAGAGTCTGGAAGGGTTGAAAAAAGCTCATGATTCATTAATAGAAAACAGTGTATAGAGACTAAATTGCATTATATTTCAATAATTTATATCATGAAGTGTCATCTAAAAGTTTTGAAGTAAGCCAGTAGGTACAGAGGCCCCAGATAAGCAGAGATGTACATTTCTGTGTCAAACATTGTTGAATTTGCAGAAGCAGACATGCAGCTGGTATTAAATACGCCAGGTCTTCGTGATCTCACAGCTCTTGGGAGATGTTAGCAAAACATC
Source organism: Tricholaema leucomelas (assembly GCA_013400475.1). Classification (NCBI taxonomy): domain Eukaryota; kingdom Metazoa; phylum Chordata; class Aves; order Piciformes; family Lybiidae; genus Tricholaema lacrymosa; species Tricholaema leucomelas. The sequence goes on along the minus strand of WAAF01004611.1, from coordinate 217,389 downwards.
AAGCCCTGAAATGCCTTGTACAATTTAAAATAAATTAAGAAAACTATTTAAAATAGCAATAATTCACAAGCTGTTCTGTGAGCCACTTGTGCATAATACATTAAATGTTACATGTGTTTGCTGAAGTGTGGGTTTGGTGGTGGTGAGGGCAATATACATTCATTAGAGCCTGCTAAAACCTTTTTCCCATCTGTTATGCTGTACATTGATGATTGAGTGCAAAACAGGACGGAGGAGAGCTAGATACCTTGGAAAATTAATTTTGGAAGTAGTAAGTAGATGTTGCTGAAAATACGGCTTTTCTATGGTGCTGCTGTTCTCAGCAGTTTAAAGATTTCTGATAAATTGAGCAGCTATGGTACAAAAAGTATTCTAAAGGTATTCTAAGAGTTTTTAATATAAAACTACTTTAAAAATTGGGAGAGGATTCCCTGCCTAAAGTACACTGGTGCTCCTTTTTAATTGGGACAAAGTGTGCTTTTTAATTATCTTCACTTCCATATTGGCAACAATTCCACTTTTTTGGCCAAAATATTGTGTACTTCATATATGAGCATGTGCAAACACCACTCCCAACCCCCTTCTCATTTCTAAATGTATACTTTTTTTTTTTTTTTGCTGCATTCATGAAACCTTCCTTAAGAAATATTGATGACTCACTAGAATCTTCACTTGATTACATTTTGTAGTTTATAATATTTTACAAAAGTTATCAGTACTGAATTGTACAAACATCTGATGATATTGGCTAATCTTTCTGAATTTTTAGTTCTTATTTGCACTGTTGAATGAAGATTTTCAACAGTTCATTTAGGTTTTATTACATTACATATAGACGTTTGTGATAAGGTTTTGTTTTTTTTCCTGACTTCGTGTCACTCACATTATATAATTAAATTTTCCCCCTTCCATCTGTTAAATTTGGGTCTTCCCCCCCCCCAAAAAAAAAAAAAGTCCAACTGCCAAACTCTAACATTCGTTTGCCCTCTCAAAAGCAAATGAAAATGTCAGACCCAAGTCTAATCTGTTTGAATCTGTTTGATAGAAGATTTTGGAAAGTGGATGGTGTTAACTTGAATTTGTCAGAGGTGCCCCGTATTTCAGTAAAACGTAGGAGATGTGATTTCAGGAATGATATCTGAAGCTAACACCTTTGAAAGATGAGAAGCTAAAAGGGTTTTTCAGTGTATTTCTATCTGCTGTCGTTCATTCAGTGCCATCTGAGGTACATCAGCTTTTTGAATGTATCTTGAAACTGCTTTCCTTATGTCTGCACCGCAGATGAAGTGTTCTAAGCAGTGAATTCACTGTGTCTCTGGTTCTCACTATTTGTTTCAAAGGCATTGTAAGTTGCATCACAGCATAGCAAAGAGCATCTTCAGCATTGGCTTACCTGTCCAGAGGCTCCTGACTTGCTTTGGGGGACAGCTGCTTAGCTGCAGAAGAGAAGAGCATAGGGTGTTTCAGGAACTTCAGAGCACCCATCAGTTTCTCAAAAGACATTTCTGTGCTGGTTTTCTTCAGCTCTTGTTTTGTTGGGAAACGTCATTAACTTTTAACTAATGAGGATGTTGTATATTGCACATTTTGGGGTGAAGCTGAAGCACACACCTTGTATCGAGTTAGTAGTAATGTTAATGGTAGTTGGGTGTTACTAGCACGTTATAATACCTGATACAAGCTTCCAGAGTCTTTCTTGAACAGGACTTGAATTTTAAATCATGGGAGAGCATTTTTGAAGATTTTTTTTTTCGCTCAGATAATGTAGTCTTACTTTTCATGCAACCAGAACAGTTTGTTGCAGTGTGTTGTTCTGTTGCCTCTACTGAAATTTGTATTTCCATGATACTATGATCATTGCATCTGTATTCTGTAATATCTAAGCTGTTCTGAGCAAGGCACCTGCATCATGCAAGCATGTTGACTTCTAATTCCTTTATCCTTAAATAGCTCTCATTTCTTATTTGTCCATGTGGATATTCAAGTATGGCACATCATTTCATATCTGTTCCGTTGGTCTTTTCCTTGATATTATTACACTTTTGCTTAACAATAATCTTTATATGAAAGGAAAAACATCTTGTAGCACAGGTACTTCAGAGATTCACAGTGGAAAATGTCAATTTGAACAATATGCTTGAAGAAGCAGGAGCAGGAAGTGAAATTCATGGTTCGTGTATTGGCAAAGTTCTGAGTACAATGTATAGCTTTTAAAACTAGATACTTAGGGAAGATGATCAAGTCTGTCAGTCTGCGAGCATGCGAACGAGAAGCGGCTGTGACACGTGTGAAGCACGTACTGCTGCTGTTGCACATGACGCTGGGCTGACACGTGAAGAGAGCTATGTACGCAGGCAAGCTTCCCTCTGAGCCTGCGGGAAATGGAGGCGACGTGGTGTTTGGAGGCCAGAAGGCGCTCTTCGGGGTGGCTGTCCGGGGATCGAGGCTCTGTAGTCAGTGGGAAAGGATTAGTTCCCCAGGGCCGCGGCTGACCCTCAGTGCGGCTGGCCGCCTGGGGCCGCCCGCGCTGCGGCCAAGCGGGGGCTGTCGCTCCCTCCCCTGCGCGGCCTCTGGCCGCGGCAGGGCGGGGCCCGCTGCGAGCAGCCAATGGCTCGGGCCGCGCCGCCGGCCGCGGGGCAGCGCGACGGGGGAAGTTGAGGAACCATTTTGGGGCGCGGGTCCCGAACACGGATGTGGCTGGTGGATGTGGAGCGGGCACGACCGTAAATGGGATGCGGGGGGGGTTGGGCCGAAAGCAGTGTGACAGCAGCGTGCGGCGCAGGGTCCCTCAGGAGATCGCTGGGGCATTCACCGGGGGCGGCGCCCCTCAGCCGCCCCGTGCTCTGCCGGCTGTTTTCAGCCGGTAGGAGCTGCTGCACTGAGCCCAGCTCTGCTGCGCGGAAACGCCATGAGCTGCTTCACTCCCTATGACGGGGAGATCTGCCTCCAGCTTTCTGTATGCGTGGAAGGGAGTCTTGTGTTCGTGCTTGCCGGGAAGTGAAACCTGCAAGGGGAAAGGTAGTGAATTGCGTTATGCAAGGTGCTCTAAGCTGCTTTTGTAGGAGCTGTGAATTGCATCCCTCGGGAGATCTAGATAAGCATGTGCATTTCACGCTTGCCCAGAAAGTTATTGAGAGTAGTTTCATTAACAGGTCGGTGCCTGCCCATCAAGGACAGAGGTTTTCTTGATTCAGAACTAGGAAAAGTTAAAATGTTTTTTTTTCCCTCTTCACTCCTTGTGTTGGTTATGCTTTTTCAAATTTGGGTCCTACAAGCTATTCAAAGATTGCACAGTGCCGCTGAAGATGACACGCAGGGTACAGTACCATCGTTTGTCACCGTTGCTTAGAGACTTATTCAGTGAACAGATACGATAACAAACATTCCATGAAATGGAGTTTCTGTACTTAAAAATAGCTTTAAACTTTGTTTCCAGTTCTGTAGTTGTTTTATAGTGCATTGCATGACATTACTTGACACGTGTATCACACTGATAACACTTTTACTTGTAATTACCGATTAGTTTTTAAAACAACTATAAAAAAATATTTTCCATGACTTTTCTGTCAGGATACATGTACTCCTCCACGCTAACAAGAGTGATGAGAACTTAGGCTTTGGGCAAGTTTTGGCTTGGTAAATTACAGTTTATAGCTTTTTCCAGTTTCTTCCTTATGTGCTAATCTCCATGGTTCACAGATTCAAGCTTGTTTTCATTCCGTGTTTATTTGGATGGTCCTCAGTTGTGAAAGATGTGTGTAAAGGCTGGTACATGCAGAAACGGAGATAAAACGGGGCTGCAGAGTTCTGGTCTCTAGTACTTCATAGCTTAAAAAGCTTAGGTGAGAAATATATCTGTGCATAATGTCTTCTACAGAGTTTGTAGGTTGCTTCATTTAGCTGTTGAATGGGCTCTGAGGGGTGTCATTAATGAAACCAGAGCTCACTCAGCTTGTCAGACTGCCTAGGAAACTGATGTAACACAGTGATTCCACCAGAGTTATCTGTGGGTTACAGGGGATCCCTGGATCAGGATGTGTAGGCTCAGGAAAGATGAAGCACACACAAACTTTTCTTGAATTGTGTGCGTTTACAATATTTGAAGAGAATTTTATATGAATATATTTTATGTGTGTTTTCTAAGTTCCTTCCAAGCAGTCAGCATGACGAGAATGTGCTTTCCATTGCACATGATCTATGTATCATTTGTTCTAGGGCACAAAACTCTGGTGTGCCATCATAATTCTCCCACCTATAGGAGCTGAGAAAGAAAAGCAGAAGTGCTCAGTTATCACAGAGGCCCTGTCATTTGAACCGCCTCATGACAAACTGGTGTAGCATCACTTCCCAAGAACATTAATGTATCTGATAAGTAGGAGTTTTCTTTTCATCTTATGTAGGATGCCTTACAATATGAAAATGAGCACAGAAGATACTAACATTCCTGTCCTGTCTCTGCAATATCATTTAAGGCCTAGCATTGAAAACTGCTGTCTGGGTTTGTTTTGTTTTTCCAAAGATGGAAATGGGTATTTCTAGTCCAACAAGCCTGAGATACAAAGATACTTCAGAGGAGTGAGATGATGCTCCTACTAGGCATGCAAGACTCAAAATTAGAGACTGGATACTGAATCTTAAACACTAGTGTTGTTCTAGCTCTGGACTGGGGAGAGGTACTTCCCTTTACAGTGTTGAACTTGGCTGTCTACAACTGCTCTCTGAATGTCAAGGGATAAGTTATTTTGTATGTTGGAATCTCTTAGTTCCTTCATTTTGGGCCCTGAACAGTGCATGTCTTGCAAAAGCATGCACAGTATGCTGCTTTGAGACAGCTAGTCCAAGTTTGTGGGTGAGATGATGCTAAATATGAGAAGCTTGCCTATTGCCTAATATTCCCATGTCAAATAGCAAAGAGATTAAAGATGAGGTTTATTTTGAGAGCTTTATACTTATGTGATGGATACAGAGCTGGTGTACTTGCAGAGAAGCACTCAAGGTGGTTGACAATTTCACTGTGTAACAGAAGCCAATTTTGGACAGCATTTTACTTAACTTTCCTTATGAAGGTACAGTTCTTTTCCCTACCTGCTCCCCCTCAAAAAAAAAAAAAAACCAAAAACAAAAACAAACAAAAAAAGAGAGTGCTTTTTTTTTCTGGTAGTAAGTCCTGTGGCCCAAGAAGAAGGAGAGTTAGGGGGTGCAGGAAAAAGTGTAGCACCCCGTAACATGTTATGAAATACAGTGCTTTCACAGCATCTGTGGAACACCTGAGCAAGATGTTTGGTTAGACAGCTGTTAACTTTTATCTGAGGACACTGTGAACTACTGAATGCAGAACTTCATCAACACTGCATTTTTAGGTTACTGGAAATGTTTGAGTACTTGTTTTAAAATTCTCAAATTCAGTCTCTTGAATTTCTTATCTGGGAAATTCAAGGAAATAATTGCTGCCTCTCCTTCGCCCCTCCGCTATCCTCACAAGTGATTAGAAGCACTAGGTCTTAGTAACAGTAATGACAAAGAAGAGTTACTTTCCTATTCAAGGTACAAAGCAGTGTAGTAGTTAACTGCCTTAGGTGTATATTCACTTGCTATTATTTCTCAACTTTTAAAAGAAATTATACAGTAAACATGATTACTGAGAAGGTTATATCCAGAAGTTATTTTTTTCAATTAAAATAGCTGGTTCCTCCTCTCACTAAACACATGGCAGCTTGGAATTCAGCTTTAGAATTGTTCCGTAATGCTCTGAGTTGCTACACACAAGTGATCTGGGCGGAGTCTTTTGTAGATGCAATAAAAAAAAAAATCAACCCAAAACCAGACTTATGTGAGGATTTCAGTTACATTTTTAGCATATCTTTGCTCCCTGCTCACCCCTCATTCCCTGCAGCTTTCAATAGGGAAACTGGTCTTCAGAATAACTGGCAGAACTTACTTGTTAAATTTGTATGTTATACAAGTATCTGTATTGCATACAGCACAGCTGATAACTACTTGTGAGGTCTCCATAGTTTGCATTACATGGGTTCTTTGCTTTTGTTTCCTTTTGAAGTTTCTTTGTAAATCAGAGGAAAATGTGTAGATACTCATTCTTTTTTTCTCTCTTGTGTTACAGAAATGAGCCGTCAGACTGCCACAGCACTACCTACAGGTACTTCAAAGTGTACACCATCACAGAGGGTGCCCGCACTGACTGGCACTACAGCTTCCAATAATGACTTGGCTAGTCTCTTTGAGTGCCCTGTGTGTTTTGACTATGTGCTGCCACCAATTCTTCAGTGTCAGAGTGGGCATCTCGTTTGCAGCAACTGTCGCCCCAAACTTACATGCTGTCCAACTTGCCGAGGCCCGCTTGGCTCCATTCGTAACCTGGCTATGGAGAAAGTTGCCAATTCTGTACTATTCCCATGTAAATATGCCTCTTCCGGATGTGAGATAACTTTGCCACACACAGAAAAAGCAGACCATGAGGAGCTATGTGAGTTTAGGCCTTATTCCTGTCCGTGTCCTGGTGCTTCATGTAAATGGCAAGGTTCTCTGGATGCTGTGATGCCACATCTGATGCATCAACATAAGTCAATTACAACACTTCAGGGAGAAGATATAGTGTTCCTTGCTACAGACATTAATCTTCCTGGTGCTGTTGACTGGGTTATGATGCAGTCTTGTTTTGGCTTTCATTTCATGTTAGTATTGGAGAAACAGGAAAAATACGATGGTCACCAGCAGTTCTTTGCGATTGTACAGCTGATAGGAACACGCAAGCAAGCTGAAAACTTTGCTTATCGACTTGAGTTAAATGGTCATAGGCGGCGATTGACTTGGGAAGCAACTCCTCGATCTATACATGAGGGAATTGCAACAGCCATTATGAATAGTGACTGTCTAGTCTTTGACACCAGCATCGCACAGCTCTTTGCAGAAAATGGCAATTTAGGCATCAACGTAACTATATCCATGTGTTGAAATGGCAATCAAACCTCTTCAGGCCAGTGTTGAAACCCTTGCATTTAATTTAGCAGAAACTAGGGTAACCATCTTTGACTGTCAGACAAATTATTTGGTAGACAGAGAGTAGACATATGAAGGTAAATAAAAGGAAAGGTTGTTAAATTACAGGAAGCAGTTGCATGTAGTAACACTAATATATTTAAAAAGTCAACAGTAAACCACTGAAAATATATATACACCCAAACTGGGCATCTTTTGTATTAAGAATTGATTCTACAGGAAACGTTGTAAAATAATTCTAAAAACTTGTTTGTAGATTGATTGTACTGTTGAAAAGGATACTGTTTCGTGTTTTTGTTTGTGTTTTTTTTCCTTCCCCTTTTGACTGACAAGCCATGTTGAGCAGTCTGGTCTCTGGCCGCTGCTTCCCCTCCTTCCCCCCTCCTTCTCTTTGTAAGTCACTACATAGTATTGCTGCTGTTTGTGTATATTTTTTGTGTATTTGCTAATTTTTATTAACTTCTAGTTTTTCATTAAATAAATATGACTTTCTTTTCTGTAATTCAGGTTTTTCTCTTTTTTGTATCTTTTTAAAATTAATTACAGGTGTCATCTTTTGATATGCATAATTGCTATGGTAAATCTTCTATTTCTGTATGTTTGGTAAATTTTGTCTCTTTCCAGTAGTCAATTCATTGGTGATACTGTTCTTAATTTAGCTATTTTGTGAATGTACTGAACTCAAAAGGAGTGCTTGTGTTCTAAGATCTATTGGGAAAGAAAGCTCCTTTAAAAACAGGTCTGGATGTTGTACTTTGAGGTTACCTTTGAAAAAAAATGAACAACTACTAAGAATTTTCTGAGATTAAAAAAATACTTCACGTTTCAAATTTAGAGATGCTTAGAAACTTGATTGCATCCTTGTATTTGTTGGTTTTGCAGTACAAAGAAGCTGTTGTCTTACACACTGTTTGTAATTCTAAAAGCAGACCTTTTTTTCCCCCCCTTTTTAAGAAGGCAGTCAGAATGAGATGTTTTCAGTCTTTTTTTATCTGTCATTAAAAGAATACCTGGAAAACTAAACAAAACCCACACCTTTGGCTTTTTGCTTTAGCTCGAAGTTTGACGTGTTGATACTCTTGCTCAGTTTTTTGTCTTTATGTCTTTTGGTTGCTACTAAAGTAACTGTTGTGAACAGAGTTTTGTATCTCATTTTCATGACATGATAAAATGCAAATAACCTCTTAGAGGTGCAACTCACCAGCCACAGCAGCTGTGGAAGGATACTGGGCTTTCTACAGACTGCCTGTATGTGAAAACATTAACTAGGAATGTGTCTGGTATTTGTGTTACAACACCTAGACGTAAAGACAGAAAAAGAGTAAAGTGAGAAGCGGTTTATCTCAGGCTATTTAAAAGAAATCTCTGTCAAACATAGTAGTAGTGGACATGTTTGTCGAGGTAGTCTGGCTATTAACTACGTTTGTAACATTAAAATACAGTTTATCTACTGTCCACCATCTTAACTTTCTTGTCAGAAGTTGAGCTATTAGGACAACTTACTATTTTGATGCATGATGAGGTAAGTAGTTCTACAGGTAAGGAATAAAATATCATGTTGGATTAAAAAAATGCTACAGCATTAGCTGCATTCATATAGAAGTTTCATTTAAAACTTGATTATATTTAGGCTCTGGCAACTGTGCACAGATTTCATTAAAAGATGTGTCCTTGTCCAGTACCTTGTGACAGTAGATAAACATTTCAAAAATTCTGCAGTCCAGCATTTTATTTAGGAATACACAACTCATTCTTTGTTTGCAGTCTTCTAAAATTCAGTAATTATTCTCACCTAATGAAGCTTGTCAGTATTTACCTTAGGTTTGTCTTCTGATCTTTGACAGAATCTTAGCTAAATACTTCCACCTATTTTTAGAGGACTGCAATGACTTGCCATGTCACTTGTTCACTTGCCAGTGGCTGGCTTGAACTGCCTGCCAAGGTTAGCTGATTTTTGAGCTCCAGTTTTGTTACAAAAATCTAGCTAAGAACCTGTTGAATGCTGTGCAGTCTGAAATTCACAATTACAGAGTAACAGGCCTGCGTAAGCACACAAGTTGTGTAAGACTATTCTCTGCTGCTTTTGCTTGGAATGGTTCAGCTGATGTTGTGTCCCCAAAAGACCTGTGAATCTTAAAACCTCATTGCACTGATTGCAGTGTTTTTATTTAGGCTAGAAAGAGTTGAAGATAAAGAATGTACTTTTGAAAGGAACTTCAAAAATTGCATTTGTGATGAGTTTAGAAGCTAACTGGTATGGTCAGACAGGTGCTTTTCTTTTTCCTGTTGCCAAATGCTATAGCATAACTAATGTATGCTGACTTACTGTAATGTGAACTGTTAACTCCATTTGGTGTTTAAAAAAAAAAATCTGTGTAAAACATTTTACTTTGAATCATTCAAATGGAATGATAAAACAAACTACACTTAGCCCCAGATTTCCAGAATTACTAGAAGCCTAATTCAGTGGATCTCCTCAAAAGAGTTTGAGTGTCTGGTAAGTCAACTACGCTCTGTTACATATGAAAAAAAGAAAGCATAATGGCAATCTGTACAGTTTACTACCTTATCTAAAATAAATGGTGTATTGAAGCCTGCCATTGTCTTAATATCAGCTGTTTATTTTAGACAATACTATTTTACTTTGCTGTACTGGGGAAGAGTTTCAGTTTTTGTCTGTAGTAGATTAAATACAGTAGATCTTGCTTTTGCCTGCTAGCACTACCTTGCTTTGTTTTCATTGCCTTTTTTTTAAAAAAAAGCCTTAAATGGAAAACGTGACAAAGGTGAGTGTGAATAGTTGGCTTCAGTTTTGCTACTTCTTATTTGCAGTATTGCTTTTAAACTGAAGCAGGTGAAGTCATTCATATTGCTGCCCCTAAACTGTTGTGTTTTCAAAGCTGCTATGATTAAAGCATAACTTGCACTAGTGGGATAGTTAGAATTATCTGTAGCAATTTGTAGTGTGGATAGAGGAAGGGAGCTGTTACTGCTTGTCTTTGATAAGCTTTAGCTGTCTTAGGGTATAATATATTCTGGGGGACACATGTTTAATATCAACTGCATTGAATTGTCTCTTGCAAAGGAGAATAATCCCTAGTGTATTCAAATGAATTTTAAAATTCCTTACTGTTCTGGCTTGCTACTGCAGATCGTTACTCTTCTTGAGTGTTCACTGAAAGCAAAAGAAAAGGCAGTGAAGTGTGTCTGTATTAGCTGGTATAATGGATAGTCCTGAAGTTTTAGTTAAATGACCTCAACAAAGTTAACATGAACAAGTCATCTCTGCAAGCAAGAAACATGACAAGCTGTAAGTAAACACCTATTAGTATCTTCAGAGTCGCATTAAACCCATTGTCTCCCAGATAAGAGTCCATGTGGCCTAGGCTTGTGCAGTGGAGTGGTGTGGCAGGCAGAACTCATTGCTTAGCTTTTCTTGGGGTAACTCCCTGCTGTGCAGGGAGACTGCCTGTGGAAATTTTCCTTTTGCAGTCCTTGCTATCTTGCATACACATGCAGGTTTTTTTTCTATGTTCCACCAGACCACCAGAATTCTATGCATGGATGCCTTCTCACTAGTGCAAAGTAATGCAGAATTGTCACTTGATCTACATTGTTTGGTGAAGTTCCCCCACCTTTGTTTTGAGCAAAAACGAAGCAGCACATTAGTCACATTACCAGTACCTTTCTGGTGTTTTGTCATATATTTTCTTCATGGGTTTTGTGTTCCAGCATTCTGAGTATTCTGAGACTCCACTGTTGAATTGGGCTACTGAATGACTAAGCAGAATTCTAAAAATAGTGAAACAAAAGGGGAAGTGTATTTTTAAAATTTTATTAGATTAAGTCTTCTGCCAAAGTTGTAAAATCTTTAGTACATCAAGTGCAGAAATACCCACTGAATTTACTACTATCAGTGCTATTATGTTTCAGGTAAAGCAGCTTTTTAGCTACAGAAATGACAGCAAACCAAACTACTACATTTGGTTTATAAGCTGCTACTATAATAGGCTCTTATCACCAGTACAACTTGCATTTCATAAGCACACTTCAGTTTGTTTCTGAATAAGCAAGGAGAGAATGTCACATACTGTTTTGTATTGTGGTTGACCTTGGCATAGAACACTGAAAAAACACTCAAGGACCTGACATCATGAAAGTTTAAATTTCAGTCTTCACCAGCATTCAAGGGAAGATGAGACAAAACCATCAACTGAGATGGGATATCTTAAATTACCTGCAGTATGCAGTACCTATTGCAGTTTAATGATCCAGTAGTTTCTTGACATTGTTTGAATGGATTTAATTTTTATGGGCTGAACTCCACATGTAGGCATCCCAGAATCAAGTTGATTTGTGTCAGGTAAGAAAAGGACATGTGCTTTGCCCCTCCAAAGCAGTATCAGGCTTTTGCATAAAGTCGGCTCCACCTGCTTCTGGTGTTGTAGGTACAACTGTGTATATGTCAACTTCAGTGCATGCTTTCCTTCCCTGCACAAGAATTGGTGCATTTTGGTTCTTCTGGAGCTGGAATTGCTGCCTGTAGTTAGGTTGGAAAAATTATGCCTGTGTTGACCTTGCTACAAACTGCAAGTGAGTGCTGAAAAGACTTACTAATTTAATTTAGACTATATTGCTTCTCTTTAATTTCCTGAAGCATATATTTTTAGATTTCAAAATTTCTTCTGTGATGCTCTTTCTTAGCATACTGAATGTTGCTTCCTACTGAAATCAACTCTTGCACCAAGTCAGTTTGTTTTCCAGTAGCAAGCCCATCTATTAGATCCTTGTTGTGCTGCGTTTGTCTGCAGTTTCTGCTCTCTGATTATAGCTTGGTTGCAGATTAGTCCCTCTTCAGGAGGGGTGTCCTCTTCAAGGGTGGAATCATTTGCTAACATGAACATACATATTTGCCAGATAAGCTAAGCAATTCTTTCTCAAGAGCTTTTTCAAGCTTAAATCTATCAGGAAATTAGGGTTGTTTTTTTCAAGATTCTTTGCTGATGGTAGTAAAACACAGCAAATGCCAGTAAAAGGTGCTTTCAGGTTGTTAACTGCTGAAGTAATCTTTCTAATTTGATTGCATTTAAACAACCAAGTTTAGCTCATAGTTACACTTGATTCATACAGAGCTGATTGTTATTGAGCTTTAAATTTGATACAGAACTGGTCTCTGCCTGCCTGCTTAAAGTTTGCTGTTCAGATGCTCAACTCTAGGCTTAACTGCAAATCCTCCATCAAAAGCTGCATTAAGAACTTCATCTAGACAGCTTGCCATGACAAAAGTCAAATCTTGCCGTATGTTCACTGCGATTTCTTCAAGATCTTTTTCATTTCTTTGAGGAATGATAACTCTCTTCAGCCCAGCTCGGTGTGCTGCCAGGACTTTGTCTTTAATTCCCCCAACCTAATAAGGAGAAGAAATATCAATTTAATGAAGTAATTACTGTAACAAACCACATCAGGAGTTAAATTTCAATAGAAAGTTCTCCCTCCCCTGGTCATTTAGGAAAGCAGCTAAAAATGCAGCTGTGGTTTTAGCTCATTATGTGCTTAATGAAGGAAGTATGTTAATAAGCTACAGTACTCTTTCATAACAGATCACAACAAGAGAAAAAATAATCTAGGAATGAAAGTACAAGAGTATTACTTTTCAGGGAGTTTTCTTTTTGAAGAAAGAATGGCCCTGATCGGTTCAGATGGCCTGCTGAAATCCTGCACCTACACTACGACAGGACATTTTCAAGTTCAAGGTATATAAGATTCAAAGGCTGCAGTGCCACACTAACCAAACAATTTGTACAAGAGTAAAACACAAAAGAGTAAACCTGTGCTCCCAAAGCTGCAAAGATGCCTTTGTGCTAAACAGGCATCATTTCAATAAGCCACCTGAGTTTGTAATGAGATGCAGAAGAAGGATTAGTTTTTTTGTTTAGTCACAGATGTAGCTTCTTCTGTGTAAACACTTTTCTAATGGTATGTAAAGATTATATTATAGAAGAAACTTGTAAAATTATGCTTTTAGAGCCAAGGGCAGCTTTGTATTGTAGTCCAGAGGGAAAAATACAGCCGCTATCACACAATATAGCAGTGAACCCCAAGTCCTTGTGATGCTTACTCTTATCTGGACAAAGCTACACACTTGGCACATTGCTTGCTTTCAGGCAGCAGCTGCAGTTAATTGACATGCTCCTCAATGAAGTTACTAAGATTCTAGACAAGACTGAAGAAGATGATAAACCTAAACAGTAAGCAAAATTTGGTCACTGGTGCAATAAAGACAAGTCAACTGAAAAGCTAAGCAAGCTCAAACCAGATCAGTCTTAATACAGTGCTTATTTTTCACATTGTGCAGTCTTGTCAGTCTTAACCACCTGAAAGCTATTTCAGAGATGCTTCTGTGTACACCGCCTTACTGTGTCATCTCTGATTTACTACACTGCATGAAACAGAATAGTTTTCCAGCTCCTTCCTGTGACCATCATTCAGTACAAGATGGTATCCTCCTGTACTGGCTCAGTTGCTCCAGACTGTTTGAAAATTTTCCCTTGCCCTTGTGCTTTGAGAAAGCTTTATGTGGGCACCATCCAGCTGAACTATACAAAAGGCACAAAATGGAATAATCTAAAAATTCATGCAGAGAGACAGCTGCAAAAGTAACCTGTGTGCAATTGACGTAGGAACTTTAAGAAGCAACTTTTCAAAGAAATCAAAGATACTTCTGTACTAATAGTTCGAGGAAGCATGTTTAGAATTTGCAATGTATTTTGGAGCCATCTAAATTTCCTTCAGAACTAGACACTTGCCAGTGCTCTCCCTGAAAGCAGTGCCAAGGATAGCTAGAGTGTGAATTGCAAGGCAGACAGCAGTGGTACAGTGGTACAGTAGCCTGGCTTCCAGCAGCCTCGTACAGCTGCACCAGCAGAGACCTGGATTGCTTGCTAAGGAAGGATCCAGCAAGGCTTTCCCTCTCCAAAAGGCTGTAAACAGATTGTATATGCAGAACAGGGAGGATCAATACAACTTAGCTCTTTTCTCAGACAATGCTTACGGGAAGAACAAGGCCGCGTAGTGTAATTTCTCCTGTCATGGCTACATCTGAACACACCAGCCGCCCACTGAAGAGTGAAGCAAGGCAGGTTACTATGGTAACACCAGCAGATGGTCCATCTTTTGTGACAGCTCCAGCTGGGAAGTGCAGATGGATGTCAGTGTTGTCAAGGAGATCAAAACTTCCAGAAGCTTAGGGGAAAAAAGAATGGTTTGAATGTGAAAAATCTAAACCTACTTTGTTCCTAATCTTTATTCTAAAAGCCCACCAGAGAATTAAGTCTTAGCATTATTTTTTAAACAGTAAGCTGAAAAAACAACACTGTATTGCAGAGAGCCTAGGAAAAAAAAAACCACAAACAGAAACCCCTCAAGCTTTCCTGCACCCTGATTCCTACACAAACCATAATAGTTAACCAAGAAGCCTGGCAGCTGCATGCGCTGGCAAATTCGAAGTAGGGATTAATGTAAAACCCAAAGAATTCCTATGTAGAATTTTAAAGAGGTTTTATGTCTGTTTTCATAGAACACATCAGAAAAACAGAACTCCACAGAAATTCAGCTTTAACCAACAGTATAAGGAAAACCTCTCATTTGCACATTTGTTACTTAACTTGTAACAGTGTAAATGAGGTAACATGTACAGTTAATGTCATCAGGACTCCATACATAAATTCAATCTAGTTTAACCTGGCTAAACTTCCATAAATAGTGACAGATGCTGGGATATTATCTGACTATTCAGAAGATGCTCAAACTAGGAAGCACATTTCCAGGACGCTTAGGAGATCCAAGCGAAAACCCAGAGTTAGAAGTTTTTTGGATGAAGTTCCACTGCAGTGCAGTTCAACAGCTGCCATACCAAACCAACTAATACTAAAACTTGTTCTACAAACCCTAATTTTAACAGAAACTCTTTATCTGAGAGGAAAACTAAGTATTAATAGAAACAGGATTTTATTAATAATAAAACCAGTATTTTATTTCTGTTTCACAAAGTACTGCTGGAAAGCCTGATGTAAAAATGAGTAAGAGGTAACGTTTGCTGCAAGTCAAGAAGCATCTTTGCACAGGCTGCCCACAGCCTTCCAGGTTGCTTGCAGGGAGAGACTGACTGGGGTGGGAGAATCTGCAGTGGCAACGCATGCTCTGCCTACAGTGATCTGTTTTCTAGGCCACTAACATCTCAGCTTGGCAGAAATGAGAAAAGAACTACAAAAAGTAACCCTAGAGCTGATCTCATCTTCAGTGTAACACCAACTGCTATAAAACCCTGTCTAGGCAACACAATACACCACCACAAGGAGTCGGAGTAACTCCCACCATTACTCAGAAATGTTAACCATCTGCTCAATTACTGAAAAATAACAAAGTTTAGGGCATATAATTTCCATGGACTATTAATGCTTTCCTGTCTGCATCCCTGCAGTAACAGGCCAGGATGCATTCAGCCTCTAAGATGCAACAGAGCTTGGCATTGTTTGTCACTGTCACAACCTACCGTTGGTCAGCTGGTATCTCTTTGCATTGCTCCGCAACCAGCTAATTGCAAGGTGTGCTGACTCCTTCATAACATCTCCGAGCTGACCAGTCAATGTGAGCTGGCCTTCTCCATCCATGCGACTGGCTTCTACAAACATGATCTCTCCCCCTAAGGGAGTCCAGGCCAGACCTATGGCTACTCCTGGCTGACTTAAGCGTTCAGACACCTGAAGGAAAACAACAGAGGAAACAGTTCAGGAAACATTATTGACAAAACCTTTGTGAAAACTTTGATAGTTGCCTTTTAACCAGCATTACAACATGGAAGTTAAGCCTAAAGGTCTGATCTCCTTCTCTTTACTTACTATTGGAAAGTAGCAGTAATTCTGCACTACCCAGACACCTTAATTACAGACTAGGAGCTGTATGTGGCTGCTCAGCTTAAGACAATGGCAAGCATCTGGGTATATCATCCTTGAAACCTTCCCCACTCTCCAAAGTTCAATGAGAACATTTTTCCTCCAATGACTTTTAAGTATTTAGTCAATGCTGGCTGGACACTTACTAATTCACCTGCTAGAGATGTATTTGCTCTGTTTGTTAATATATGAAAATGTCAGGTTTGCTCCCAAATGTTAATTGATGGACTTTTCAGAGGTTGTGCTGGATTGAGGCTAACTGGAATATTTTAATGCGAGAAATTACAATTGTTGGCTGTGAAAAGAAAATTATAGTGATGTCTATATCACTCATTTGTTCTGCTGAGAGATATAAAACCAAAAAACATAAACAGAGTCAGTCAGTTTCTGTCTGGTTGCCACTTGCTTCACTAATTCCTCTGCCTGGACATGTATAACTCAAACTAATCATTCTGCTTCTAACTCCTTACCTGGAAATCTGACCCCTGCATGTAAGGCTTCTGATATAAGGGTGGGTGTGGAAAGGAGGGGAGTTAGTTTCAAAGCCCTCTTGGGTAGTTCTGTTATTTGGGAGGAGTTTTATATTTCTGTATTACTTTTAAATTGTATATAACTTTAAGTATCTCTGTGTATATATGCTTGTATGTTTGTGCCATGCTGTAAATATAGCTTCATTCCTTAACTTCCAGCTGGCTGAGTTAGTCTGGTGAATTCATGGCGGGGCGGGAAACTCCCAAACTACCACAGAGGTGAACTACTGTTGGATACACCGATTCTGTTCATTGCAGACATTTATAAGTAATTGTCAGTGATGCAAACATGAGTCTATTAGCAGACTAAATATCAGAGAGGATGGGAAATCCGACTGATGCACATCAGCCGTTACCAGGAGTTAAACGAATTCTGCTTGAGACTATGACCTTCTTGTCTAAAAGCCTGTCTGTGCCCAGTTACTGAGAGTAATGGAAGTCTCTGAATTCCAGTCTCCTGTATTAAGGAAATGAAAGAGAATCAGGATGTTTTCCATGAAAGGAAACCTGGAAAGGTTTTGATTCTTCTTCCTTTGTCTGAAAATCCTTTTGCTTTCCTGAGTTTTAAGGAGATGAAGAAATCCTGATACAAGATCATACAGCTACTCAGCATGTCCTGAACTACTAGAGTTATCCGGATTCTTTTCTGCCTTGTAACAATGTGAGTTTTTACTGTGTCAGGCAGTAAACAGAGCAAAGGACAAATACTCTGTAAAATAAAGCATATGCTCATTTAAAAATAATTGTCTCGTGCTGAAATGCAAAATTGAAAGTTAATTTGAGTAATTTCTGATAGAGATGAATTCTTCACTGAACTCTTCAGAGAATTTCATGTTTCATTTCTTGGATAGAAAGCAAATTGAAGGAGCCTAACAGAACCATATAAATCCCAGATCTAAAATCTGTATTTCTAGTTACATTAAAAATTATTACAGTGTTTTGTCCCTTCTGAGCATATTTAACATTCCACTTTATACTTCCAAACCCAGAGCAATAGGCTGAATTTCTTTACTCAAGTATCAACTCATTCTGCACTACACAACTTAAAATAACCTTTACTTCCTTCTGAGAGTTCACAGAGAAGTAAACTAAACAGACTTTGTACAGACACTGAAAAAAAGCAAAACTCTGTATACACAAAAGCTGACTTCCTTTTAACCATCAGCCCAGCTGCAAGATCAGAGCAGCCTGTACAGAAGCATGTCCAACCATGTATTTTGGCTCTAGAAGCGGGACGCTTGTTCAGCACATTTGTGAGTTACAAAGTACTACTGACATCTTCTCCGTAAGTTCACTAGAAATGCTGCTGCAAGTCCCCAAGTAGTACACAGAGTTGAAATTAAGTCAAACAGCAGCAGTGGATTACCCAAGCAGAACAATATACCCTTCCATGAGATTATCAGAACAAGAATTCTGAACAGGAACCAAATGTCAACATTTCAGTTATCAGGCTGAAATCCATCCCTATCATATAAAAAAAGAATAAAAAGCAAGACCACAGAATTCTCAATTGCTCCATTTTCTCTTTCCTGTTTCACAAATAGAAACCAACTATGCAGCAAGAGTAAACAGTTATTCATTCTGCAGCTAGTACAAAAAGAAATGCACTTGTTAAAAAAGTAAGCTCCCCTACAAACACACAAGTTGTACCTGTAGACAACTAGATAGGACTGGAACAAATTTTTCATGCAAGAGAACTGATAAAGAAAAAAAGAGCCAGCATTTAAAGTCCTACAGAATTAAGTTAAATGCTTCTTACAATTTTTCATTTTTGTATGGCACGCTTTGTCAGATGCTATACTGAGCTATCAAGCACTGTCACTTCTAAGTTTAAGGTTTTGAATGTGACCCTTGCTCAGCATTACTGTTTCTTGGTGTGAGGGAAATTAGCACAGTGCAGTAGTGCCAACTCTGACCATAGCAAAGTTGTGCCAATACAGGAGTTCCTGGCACAAACAAGACTCCAGCCATCAGGAGTGTGGTGGTGCAGACCACTCCCCTCCCCTCCCTGGGCTGCCTATGAAATCGGCACTAGCAGATGTGGTTTTGTTAATTGCAAAATGTAGGTGGCTAGGACAACTTGGTACCTTCTGACCCTGCTTAGTTGAAACAATTTGACTCCTGCACATCTTGGGCACTGGTTCAGTGAGCTAGGCACCTGCCACTCCTGAGTATCTTGGAAACATGCCAAGAAAAAAACCACAATAGCCTCTTTGAGAAGTACCAAGTTTGCCTGACAAGATTAACTGTCACAGTGGAAAAGTACTGTTAGGATACTTTAAATTGTTAGCATCTCAAAGTTACATAGGACACAATGTTCTGTTAAAGCACTACAGCGAAGTCTCAACACTCAAATCTTATTCCTAAACCGTTGACCAAATCTGGGTCTAGGGGTGGATCTAACATCACTCTGAAGAAATTCAGAGAGCAAGAGGGTTCATCCTGAACTCTCCGACTCAATGGGAGGCTCTCCTTTACCCTTTTCACTCCCAGTTTCATCGACAGTCTCAGTCATGAACTGTTGACTGGGTTTAAGATTGGATCCAGCCACACCTGGACTCCTCTCTGAGAAGGAGCTTAGAGAGCAAGGGGGTCCATTCTGAAAACTCAGTGACTCACCAGGTGGGCCACCTTTACCTCTTCTATTTCCAATTCCTGCAAAAGTCATCCTGGCACAACTCTGGATCACTTTCCCTCAGTAAATATTTCACAAGTATTAAAATTCAATCATTTTTATAGGTGAGATGAACCCAGCTACAATTTAGCTGTAGTCCGAGTTACTGAGCATACCGTCAGACACATTTCAGCTGCTCAGACACTGCAAAACTGAAGCCTTAACATTCAGTGCAACTGTTAAAAGACACGACCCAAAACACGTAAGGTTATTCCAAGATAAAGGAAAAAGGATCTCATCCACAAGTCTGCAGTTCTGGAGTCACTTAACAAGTTAGCGTAACTGACAAAAAAAGCTCTTTTATCATGAAAAGATGAGAACCAGTCCTAAGTAACTTGCCAGGCCGGTTTAACCCTTGCTCTCCTCCTCCTGTTGCGGGTCCAGGAAGTTGAGCAGATGAGCAAACAATAAGGGTTTGACCCCAGCAAAGCCTTGAGGGCTAGGGGCTTAGCACCATGTGTCAGGTTCTCGTGCTGGCCCTCAATGTGCCTGGCCCAGTCACAGGAGGCACTACACTTTGAATTCATTAGCCAGAACAATGATGCTAGTGCCTATTGGCCAGTTTCATTTTCAAAATTATGTATTTAATAGGGGGTGATTTAGAAACCTGCCGTTCTGCACTGACCCTCCACCAGGAGCAGCACCCCATTTGCGGCTCGTTAACTGGGAATCTGGGTGGCCACATGTTTGCAGCTTGCACTAGTTCAGCAGCAGCATCTCAGTTCTTCTCTCCTTCCTCTGCTTGGAATATTTTGTATTTTACCCTGGGATCATTATCACATGTTTTGGAAGTATCTTTGTACAGGAAACTTACTCAGGGACCAAAGTGTCATGAGTCTGTATGCTGGCGTTAATGCTAAGGCACCATAAGCATAGATAGAAATTTTCCTGGGTTTGTGTTCCTATTTTTCTGATTGATTAAAATGTTTAATTATGTTTTTATAAATCCCTCTGTGCAGCTACTTGTGTTGACTGAAAATCCAAAGAATCTCAGGGATTTTTCCCGGATTTTTTAATATTATTATTAAAACCTAATATTAATAAATTATTATTCGTAATTCATAACCTTTTATTAATTTCCAAAACACTGTCCTTCAGTATCTGTTACCCTTCCACAGGTTCTCCAGCCTGACTGTGCCATTCCTTCTTCTAGTCTACTCCTCTGATTCATTCTTTAACAAACCACTGCAGGCAAAGTATGTAACAACAGCTTCCCTTTAAGGGAGGAGGATTTCCCAGAAATATTACCACCAGACTGGTATTTCTTAGATAAAAATACCTATTTGAACCTATGCTTTGTACCAACTTTGCTTTCCTTAATTAGAATTGTCTGAGCCATTAAATAGAGCTATTCTTGTATGGCATCTGCACTTGCATTTCCTAGAACAGGTGATTTCACTGACTTAGACCTTCTGTCACTTCAACTTCACTCACATTATGAGGATGCAGACTAAGTCTGAAGGACCTTCCTGTACTGCTTAGAGTGTTTAGCTAACTGCAGAATTAAGATCTGAAAGAAAGGAGAAAAAAACCCAAACAAACACCCAGCTATAATCCAAGTCATAAAAGAAACAGTTCATTCAAAACACTCTGGATATGTTATGAACCCCTTCCCCAAAGCATGCTGTGCTGAAACATTTCATTAAACCTTTTATACTGCAAGCTGCTGTCAAGATTATTCTTCCGAAGCGTGTGTGATTTATTCCAACATTTGTCTGTAGGGTGACACGTAAGATTATTTATCTGTGATAAATGAGTTAATTCTACAAGTATAAACTGAGCATTCTGTCATGCCTTTCTGCTGGGAGACCTCTACAGAAAACCTATAAGCAATGCACTGGAAAGGTGAAAGATGAATCACTTCTTCAAAGGTATTCCCTGAAGGACAGCAGATCAATTAAGTCATGTCATGTTTTCCAGTCTATTTGCTCAGTCTCATTCAAGTACTGACACAGTGGCTGCCTCCATGTATCTTTTATTTCAACTGATCATAAATGTCAAAATGCAAGTCAGAGGTAGACTTGCTAGATAAGGAGAGAGACACACTGCAGACTACAAAACCTGAAAACACACCAGTAGCTAACCTGAAATGTCTGTCATTGAGACAGAAGCTATGCTTTTAGTCTGAAAAAAAATTTGGGAGAACTTGAGAAAATTCAAAGGAACAATAGGTTAGTTGGAAGAATTCATTAAAACAGAAGTTATGGCTGAGCAATACTTGTGTTTCTAAGAAAGAAAGGAAAGCAACTGTTGCTGGTGATTCCCTTCTGAGAGGAACAAAGAGCCCCATATGCTGACAGGATCCATCCCACCGAGAAGTCTGATGCTTCCCTGGGTTCCGGGTGAGAGATGTCACTAGGAAACTCCCTAGTCTGGTTTGACCCTCTGATTATTACCTATTACTAGTCGTACAGGTTGGAAGTGATGAGGTTAAGCATAGAAGTGCGGAAGTGATTAAAAAGTAGTTCAAGGCACTGGTGTGATTGGTTGAAGGACCGAGAGCACAGGTAGTGTTTTCTTCACCATCTTCAGTGGCAGCAAAGGCTGCACTGAACACTGTGGTTTAGACTGGACATTAGGAAAAACTTTACTGAGAGAGTGGTGAGGCATTGGAAGAGGCTGCCCAAAAAAGTGGAGGAGTTGCCATGCCTGGAGCTGTTCAAGAAGCTGTAGATGTGGGTGCTTCAGAATGTAGTTTAGTGGTCATCGTAGTTGGGTTGGACTCGATAATCTTAGAGGTCTTTTCCAGCCCTAATGAATTTACAATTCTATGATTCTACTTGATGCTGGAAAAAAAAAAAAATCTTAAAATGTGTACTACAAAATATTTACTCATTACTAAATGCACCAAGTGGGGCATGAAAATAAATGCTGAGCTGCTCAGGGAATTGATTCTTGTGTGGATCCCTCTCTAGTGCTATTTATGAACTACTTAATATTCCTGCTAAATATGGAAATGCTTAAAAGACACTTAATAAACAGGTTGAAAGCTTGAGTCAATCTTATTTCAGGTTATACAGCCCACCAGATCCATGAAATGCTTATATTCATATTCATGGCAACTATTAATGAAAAAGACTCCACCCAAACTAGCAACCATGTATTTGTATATTTGGATTATAAATCACATTTAAAAGGAAAAAAAAAATTAAAAAAAAAAAAAAATCTTACTAGCACTACTTACTCCTGTAGAAAAAATATAAAAAGCAGAAATTATTTGTCAACACAACCACACTTCCAAATGTAAATGAATTATCAACTCCAGAAAAGGTTCAAAACTAGGTAGAACATACACATACTAGTGTACGGTTTGGTGTACAATATATTTTTTTTAAGAAGTGTGATGAGATCTTATTTTATTCTATTATTGACTGGGATCTGGTAGGAACTACGAGCACAGTTGTGACCAGAATTTCTGTACCAATTTACAAAATGCAATTAATTTTTTTACATCATTATGAAACTAATAAACACCTTTTGTAAATATCAGCATACCAGCTTGAATATTCAGTTCAATTTATTGCAGTGGCTTTATGTGCATCTCTAATTCAAACACTAAAAAGCCAGATGATCCTGCAGAGCTTTAGCTCCAAAGACCAGACTTCTGACGTATGTAACATACTTCAAAAGGGAAATTCAGATAGATTGTTATTCCTCTGAAAAAACCCCATGTGCTGTTCCCAGTAATTGCTTCTAAAAGTCAGGTAGTGTGAAAAAGACAGACAAGTAAAAATTTGCACAGGCATATGACAAATGGTCTGATGCCTACAGTCATTCTAAATCTAGCTAGACCATATCTACACCACCTTCGTAATTGAAATGGCCCTTGCACTGTCCTCTGTAATTCTTTTACTGGCTATGGCAGCTTCCAAGGGAAGAAAAGAGAGAATGTAGGCCGTTTACAATAAAAGTAATTTGCCTAAAGAGTAATCCCTTCTAATTCCGGAAAGTAAAACTAAATAAATTGGACCAAAATGACCAATATGAAAAAACTCATCCAACAGATGAGTTATAAGGTCTAATGATCACCTGGATCTTCCTTGCCTCCCATGCCTCCCAGCTTCCACTGCTATCATCATCATCATCACCATCACCATCAATAATGCTGTATTATTTCAACTTGTTTCCTCATTTCTGTCTCATCATTAAGAATCTCTGGAGGTGGGTTATCTCATCTAGGAGAGAACAATTATCACAGGAAAGTTTCTGAAAGTTTTCACATTATCTCTTCTGGAAGTTTTTCATTCATTTCCACTTTCTCCATAACTTCCTGGTTTACTGATCTCTTCTCCAGGATAAAGACAGAAAAACTGAGCACTCCCTCAGCAGCTGGTTTCCTGTCATAGTGTTACACATACTACTTATGCTTGGTCAGTTCACTGACTTGAAGTTAAGCAGAGAATAACGGCAACATGAGCGGTGAAAAGAGAATCCCAAACTAACAAACTCTTTGGTGCATGGCCTGTGCATAGGATGTAGCAAATATAGATGGCAGAAACTAAAAATCCTGCAATACAGCTACTGAAGAACAGAGTTGCTACTACAAAGCTGGAGGTGCCTGACTGATCATAAATCATGGTTAACAGTTAAGAGTCACATTAATCTAAAGCATGTCTGAGAATTTCTGGTGTAAACTGAAGTGGTTTTAATACTCAAAAATGCTGACTGGCTTTAAGGAGGTACGTGGGACAGTCCTTAATGCGGCTGCCTCAGACATGTGATTCTTTCGCAAGACCATCAAACATCCCCCAAACAAAGACGAAATTGTTATAAACCAAAAGACAACTCCACCGCATTCCTAAGTTCTGTTACTAATACACTTTTTAAAAAACACTAATATTGCATAAACTCAGTCAATAGCAATCAACTAGACAAGCAGGCAAATCAGAGAGAAACAGCAGCTGAGAGGAAAGCAATGGGGATCTTACCTCTGTTTCATACATTGGTGGCCCCAAGATATCTTTTAAGGCATGGAAATCAATTAAAATCGGCATCTCAGGTGGCAGAGCTAAGTCAGCTGCATCACTGATGGATTCTGGTTTTGCATCTTCTGTGACATGCTCTTTGCAATCTATGAGAAGAGAATCTGATTTAGGATTTTTAGCAGTCTTTCTTGACACAGGAATTTTTTTAAAATGACAGAGGAAAAAATACTCAGAGAAAAAGCTCAGAAAGCTTGTGAAAATGTACCAAAATCTTGTAAAATTGAAGATAAGACAGCAGCAAATTTAGTTAAGACAAAACATGTTCTCACTATTCAGGATAGTATTAATCTAGAGCACTGACAGAGACACAACTTGTCTTATATGCATTTTAAACTAGGTCAGATAGCAAAGTACGTTAAGTTCCTTTAGGACTTTGCACTTTTCATCACGCTTGAACACAAATGCAGTATATGTAGGAAATTATCATGTCTAATGTAGTGTCATAGAACTGAATCTGTAAACACAAACTGCAGCAACTGCTGTTCTTTTTTGCATGTATTTACAACTGTGCTCTCCACAGTCTCTTTCTGTAAAGATTTTAAATGCTTAACTTCTGACTAAGAGTTAAGCTCTGTCAAACGAAACAGGTGCCTGTTGGCCACATTTATATACACTGCTTTGGCACATGGCTGCATTACCTATAGCTAGCCTGCATTACACACAATTACACCTCAGTTCACAGTATCCAGTGAGGACAGCGTAACTTCCTGCTCTGTAATTCTGCCTTCGTTTCTTCACACCCCAATCCTCACACACATACTCTGAACACCAGCTGACCAGATGCGGAAGATATTACACGTAGATCACACAGAAACCAGCTACCCTGGAAGCCTAACTCATTCAAGCCTTGGTGTGTCGCCTCCTTCCAGGCTGTTAGATGGCACCACTGCCCCAACGTTGCACAGTCCACCTTTATGCCATCCTACTGCAGCAAACACACATGACATTACACACTTCTCTTGAATTTTGTCTCTTAATCAAAGACTCATAGGAAGGTTTGGGTTGGAAGGGCCCTCTAAAGATGGCCTGGTCCAACTCCTTGCCAAGGGCAGGGACACCTTGCACTAAATGCTTAACTCACAAAATTGACAATTGGTTATTCAACAGCACATACAGTCCTTGCTCTGTGGAAAAATGTCAGCTTCAGCACAAGTTCACCTATGGCTTTTCTCTTGAAATACACTTACACAGGGCTTTGTTCTCTTCTTTGTTGGAGGGGGTATTTCTAAGGTATCTTGACCAAGACCACTAGAAGCAAAGAATTCCTCAAAGACCAAATTACTAGGCACTTTCAGAAATGCTCACAGATGTGATGCACTCTTCAAGAAGGGCTACAAACCCCAATTAGCCTGACACTTTCGAATGTGATATATTCAAGCATCATCAGGAATGGACCACATAATTAAAGCAATAGTTACAGAGTCAAAAGGGTGCTCTTTCCTTTCTCCATTTATAGTATGGCTGTATTTCTTACCTATGTAACTGGTTCCTTTGCAGAATGTCCTTAAAATGTCTCTTTTCTGTACAAAGGTATTAGTTACACAAATGTGAACTGTAACAGGGACCATATAAATACCAAGGACTCACAACAGTTCTAAACCAGACTATGCAGTCTGTTGCTTGCATAAGTGAGGAAATTACACATCATTTGTAGTAGGCCTACGCTGTTTAAGGACAACATAAGCAGGGACAATATACAGTGTGCAGAAGGACAATATAAGCAGGGAGTCATTTCCCCAGAGAACTTGATCCAGATGCATAAGACTCATTACCATTCTCTCAAGAGCCCTAAGCAGTACTTTAGTGAAACATATCAGAGAAATGGAAAATACCTAAACGATCCAGATGTTTCTACAGTTCTTTGGCAGTTTTATGGCAAAGCTTCCCTGACCTGAGGCTGCCATTAAGAAATGCACTGTACACACATATAGTGAAGATATTTCTTCTCACTCCAAAAATGCAAGCCTAAAACACATTTGAAGTGATAGTCTGTATTACACAGGAACATATACTGAGCTTCAAGTCTTCTGCACCAGATTTCAGGAAATGCTCACTGCTGCCTCCTTTCTCTGAATTCTTTTCTACTGCCAATGAAGATGCTGTCTTCATTTGCGTTTTACTGCATGCACAATAATTCAACATCCAGGAATTTCAATAACTGGAGACAAACACACATCACTAATTGAATCTATTTAAATATAACATTAAGATGTAAGTCTCAGAATGGAGTGTCTCTTTTCACAAGATATGAACTCTCCTTTTATTAATCCTGATACATAAAGGCCCTTTTACAGTTAATTTTGCTGCAGTGCAATTCTCAGTGATGCATTTGCACAGCGTCAAGGATAACATTCTACATCACTATCACTATAATAATTTCAACTCAGCTTTCATTCAGAACTCAAAACTGTCATCATTCGACAGCCAGTAATATTTCCATTGTACAACTCACTGCTCCATGCACAACTCCCACTCCTTTACTGCAAACACTACCTTAGTCAGATGGCCCTCATGGTGTTCCAAAATATAACAACTTATACAAGCAATAAACAACTACATATGGAAGGAACTCCATGGCATAAAGATGATGATTTAAGGATTTCAGACTGCTACTTTCTTGTAGTTATAAAGGAAATGAGTGAATAGAAGAGCCTAAAGCTTCCTCATCATGTAGCAATTTCACAGCTTTTCATAAAACACATTCAAATAAAGCACTACCAATACATGAGTCTTCAACCCAAAGCTTTTCATCCATACTTACTGGCCAAGATAGAAGAATATAAAAGAAAACTAAAATATTTAAACAGATTTAAACATAATATATTCTGGTTTGTTAAACTGCTATAAAGAGGTATAAGAAAGAACATCACCGTGAAAGAAAAAGTTTCAAGTTTGTGGGCAATTTAAGGCAAAATAGGATGTTCTTTTTTCTCAGCTATTTAATAGCAGATGCTTCAGGACACCATAGACAGACCCAGAACTCTTTCAGTCCCTCCACACAACTAACAAATCTCACAAAAGTACATTTAGGTAAGAAAGAATATGATTGGCCTTGTTGACAAGTCCACATTCAAAGCCAGGCATAATGTGAAACAACATCTTAAAAGCAACTTTCTATTGTCCAACTTAAATCTTATGCACCACATCCTTGGGAAGTACTATTTCCAAAAAAATTTCTTCTGGGAAAGAGCTTCTTCTGGGGACCTCAATCCTACTAACATTTACTTGTACAGTTAAATCTAATGCTATCTGCATTTTCCCCCACAGGATCAGAGAATTTATGCTTTCATAAATTAATTACATTCCAACAATTCCAATCTAGAATAACAACGTGTACTTGCAGCACCTGAATTTGAGATTTTCATGCAGGAATATTTAGATAAATTAACATGGTAAAAAACACTCTGTATATAAATCTAACTTTTTCTTAACAGTTATGTCTCTTGGCCCTAAAACAGAAAAGACATTCCAAGCAATTTTTAGAAATACTCACACAGAAAGATAAGTATACTAATACCAGCACAGCTGAGCTCAAACTTGAGTGCCTGCAGTCACACCACTGTGGGATTTATGCTGATCAGATTTCATAAACTCATTTCCCAGTGCTATGGGAGATCTGTGCTGCTTGAAGTGCTAAGTTTTGGGTAGATCACAGAAAAGGTAGGTCACTTTTTGCAAGAGCATTCATGCTAGCCCAACTGTATTAAGGCATTCACACACACTGAAAATAAGCGAAGTCCCACACAGTCGTGCATTTTGTGAATAAACCACATTACACTCCAGTTGAAGAAGGGAGAGAAAGGTTACATGTTGACCACTTCAGTCAAATTTGCATTCACACTCAAAAACAAGTGTTCAACCACAAGGAGTAGAAGAAACTGTATTGTATTTGATGGGTTATGAAAACATTTAAGTATTTTCAAAAACTGGGTTTCAACACAGAAAAAACTCATTGTCAGTTATGGAATATTACCTGTCCCAAACCCCCTTTCAAAGTCTGAATTATTTTTTTATTATGGGTTTCAACCGCTGTATCAAGATACATGGCCTTAACGCAGAGCTGCTGTATTGCACTCGCAAGGCAGCTGCACTAAAATAGGACGGAGAGCTTCACATATTTTTGTGACTCATAACATTTCTCCTAGTGGTGAAGAGTAGACAAGTGTGTTTCAGTAAATTACCAGATAGTGTTACTGTGCCCAAGAATGACTCCCTGGAGAGGTCTGCAAAATTTTCTGGTTTTGCTTTTGCTGAAGTTCACTGTAAAAATTCAATTACTGACACAAACTAACACTCCTCCATTTGCCAACTTCACCATAGAGCTCAGGAGTCAAAGTCAATACAAAGCCGCAAGTGTATTTCAGTCATGCATTTCTGGAAAGTGCTAAACGCAGCTTAACAGTTTGGCTTCAGTTCTTCTAGGGCAGCTATCTACCATCTTTAGAGCCTCCCATCAAAGTGTCAAAAGCCTGATGTTCACAAAGCTTTGTAAACAGATGCTCCACTTTGAGTTAATAATCTGCTTTAATCAATATAATGATGAAAATTTTCTGGGTTTACCACTGAGTATCTCTCAATTTTATTACAAACCCAGAAGCCAGAAGGCACTCAGGTGAATAAACACACAACAGACATCATCTTAGCTATTCTGCTATGCTATGAATCTGTCACAGATAGAGTTTTAGTCTGCTGCTATTTGTACCAGCCAATCTCGTGCCAGCTTCAAAATGAAAAGTGCTGTCTGGAGCAAAGTATTATGGGGCTTGAAGTTCAGATTGTAACATCAGAGCCTTCCTGTTCTGGTTGCTGTTTCTGGGTCTCAGGTTTTTGTGTGTGAGCTCTTTTCTGCAGGCACAGCAGTGAGATGGGTGGCAGTCAGGTAGCACACTAGGGGTTTTTTTGTTTGTTTTCAGTCTCATGCAGTTTTTTAACATTTTCTTTCCAGCATTTTGCTGTGCTTTTCTGCAAGGAGGCTAAAGTAACTGTGATGTTATGTATTATCTTTTTCTGCAGATAGGCTAAGCTAAGATAATTATGATTATGTTATATTAAACTCTTGTTTCTCTATTTCAACCCTGAGGTTTTGTGTGTTGCTTTTCCCTCAATTCTGTGTTGGGGGAGTAGGCAGGTTAACCCATTAGTTTTGCTTTAAACCTTTACAGAATCACATGCAAATTATGCTTCAACAAGTTTCAATCTACAAGGAAAGCTCATAGCTTGCTTTCTCGTGGTCACTTTCATGATATATGAATGCACTGACTGTAGAAGCTCAGCCCCCCATCAGTAACTGTCAAATATGTCAAGTAAAAATTAATTAGACGTCTTTTTACATCAACAGAGGGAAGAAAAAAAAAAGCTATAAATAACTGTATGAAACTATTAGAAGACAATGACTTGATTAGCTCTTCTTCCAGAGTGATTCATTTACATGAAATCAAAATTAAGTCATCCCTATCCATGAATGTCTACTGAACATAAAATCCCAAAGAAGTAAATTTAGGCTACATATCCCATTATTTGCATAAATTTGGAACTATTTGAGAGCTTTCTGAGTTTTGTTTTAAATACTTGGTTGCGTCCAAGAGACTGAATGAAAACTATACAAAAATATTTTAATAAAAAGTGTCCTCTTCTCATACGCTCCCAACAAGTGATGTATTCTGCTAAAAATACAGCAGGGTATAAAGAGACTAGTTGTGCAAAATAAAACACATCTTGCGAACTGCAGCATTCTACATGTCCTTGCAATATCAAAGTTTAACTATAGAACCACCTGTTCCTTGGACTCCCTTTTATTAATGCAGATTTTTCTTGTAGACAGTTTCAATTCCAGAAGTACAAAGGCAACTCTTCACAGCCCATTTCTTCTGGGCTTACTCCAAATTGTGTGTCAACCAAAAATGCTAGCACTGTGTCCTCTCTTGAAGCTCGCTGTTTTCACTTAGCTTTGGTTAGTCTCAAGTCCAGTACCAATTTTGTCAGTGTATAATTTTAACACTGTAAATATCCAAGTTCCAAGTCCAGTGCTAATCTTAACATTTTAAACACGTCTCTCACTGGATTGAGATGTCTAACACAGTATCTTTGCTTTAATAGCAAAATGTTTCCTCTCATTAAAATTAGGAGCTGTGCTCTGAACCTGCTTGTCATTATTTTATCAGTTTTCATTTGTTTTCATTAATTTTATTCAGCAATGACATTCAACTTTTTAAGCACAGTTCAGACAGAGCTACCATTCAGTGCAAAGAAATACTTTAAAAAAGCTTACTAAAATTACAATCAAAAAAGTGAGAGCAGCAAAGACACCTGATATTGCTTCATGCCAGCAAGCCTGGCCATCACAACCCTTGCGCTCAGCATCTTGGTTCAAGAGTAAGTTCAGGTATCACAGAAAATATCAACAAACTCAGTGTTTGACTTCAGAAAATACAGCACAGATAAGAGAAGTCAGACAATGTGCACATAACATAAATTAAGAGCATTAGTGAATATCTTAAAACCCCTTACTTTTAAGGTAGGTGGGACAGTTTAAACTGCACAGTCATTTGCACATGCACTTTGAGAGTTCACTTTAAGCCAAACAGCTAGAGAAAACTGAGCCAAATTCATTTAAGCCAACACTGATTTGTAGACCAAATGAAATCTCCTAACAGCAGTTTCCACAGGCATTATGATCACCTTAGACAACTTGACAATGTAAAAAAATTCATTTTCAGAAAGGAAATAATGAGTTAGGGGAAAAAAAGCCAGATAAAACAGAAAGACCACAAATAAACACATTTCCAGACACAAATAACAGAAGTCTTGCTATGAGTAAAATTCTTCGTCCTATACTCTTTTAATTAATACCCCTGTTTGTACAAACATCAGTTATATTTCCTCCCCCAGGATTTACTCTCTGAAAAGGCAGGGGACATCATTCAGACTTACAAACTGCTGCCTTCTGGAAGAACAGAGCCTCCTTATTTGTCCTCCTCTAAGCCAGCCCAGAACTATTCCAGCTGTACAGATGTTAAAACTTCTTTTCCACATTGGTTTAGTTGTGGAATTTTTCATAGCATCAAACCAACAGGAGTCTGTTTAGTATTTTAAGTTTGAATACTCTGGAGCAAAAGTAAGCAGCCATTCTACAATTTTTGTTTCCCAGTGTCCTCTGGCACACAGTTTTGTCCGACAGACTGGCAGTATTTCTTGTCAGGGAGTGTCAGCTGGACTCAGGCAGTCTTTAAAAAACAAACTAAACCTCTGACACCTTGCTTGCTAGATCTTATTAAAACTAAGAACTATCAACTTCAGGTTCAGATTCTGTCCTTCCACATTTCCCAACCACCTTGAACAGAGGGCTCTTGCAGACATCTGGTGCTGCAGTGAGCACTCTGAAGCTTTCAGCTTCAACTGCTGAATACAGTGAGATCTTCCATCAGCAGCTGGCTGAATAGAAGCACAACCATCTATGCTCTGCATTGTATGTTTAATCAAACACAGTATGGATGTTCATTTTTATAAAAGAGAACACTAATTTGGGAATGAGAAAGGAAGCAGTAACCAGTTCCATGTTGCACATGAACTGGATTATAGGCCTGACTTCTTCCTTCTATTTCAAGGCTAGAAAGACAGGTATTTTTACTGGTGAAGCAGTTATCCAAGTATTTTTGCTGTTTCAGAATTTTATGTTTTGTCTGTTGGATGAATAGGAATGATAAATCACTATTCTGTACACATGAGAATAAGAACAGACTTCCTGGAGTTGACATGTTACGAAAGCTCCAAGAGTCTTAGAATAATAAGCACAGTCTTACAGGACACTGAAAAAACACCCCTAAACCTTTCTAATTTCAAACTTGTTCAAGCGGGTATTTATTTTACAGCACAACAAAATAACAAGATTGATTCTGAGGTGGTAGAGCACGTACAGCACAGCTGAGTTGAAGAACCTCTTTAAATACAATAAGCAAAGACCTGCTTAGCGTTTTATTAAATAAATAAAAATGAGAAATATTTATGCAGAAAAACCTAAAAAAATGTAAAAAAACATACACAAACAGTAACTGCATATGTAAGATATAAACTAGATTCATTTTCTTTCTCATTTACTGACCTGACAGGCTGAAATGATTCTATTAGAATTCATGCACTACTTGAAACATACACAGTAGGAATGTCACCCTATCTGCAAAACTTGCAAAAACAGAGCCCTCAAAAGAAGCATAAAAAAGGAGGGAAGGCTGGTAAGTCAGCTTCCTAGTGACTATGTTCTTTTTTAATAAGACAGGCAAAATATACACACCTTCTCCTTCACCCACTTCAGCACGATCTGGCTTTGTTTCTTTGTGCTGTCCTTCTGCCACTTTCACTGCCACTGCTCTGCAAATAGCTCCCAGCTTCCGATCCAGAGAGCGGACTCCTGCCTCTCTAGTGTATCTAGCACAGAGACAATCGTTTTACTGGTGGAGATTCTTTGTAGGAGAATTTTCTTTTGATATAAGACACATTCGTTTTAAAAATATATCCAAATAGAATGACATGTGAAAGGTAGTGAGACCTTGGGCTAGTCTAATAAATTGCAGACAAATGTCACAAAATAACTGTGGTTTGCTGTTAAGACTGTAAAGGAAGATACAACTGAGTGGGAAGAGGAGAGGACTAACACTCACTGTTAAACCTCAGTGAAATGCTAAACAATGTTTCAATACCATTAAGCTCTTCTCAGATAAAAATTAAAGGAAAAGCTGTTTTTTTAAACTCAAAATATAGTTCATTTAAAGTTGAGGAACTGTCTGTAAGAGTATTTTCTTTTAGTCTATGAACTAAAAACAGACACCAGGCAGTAACACTCGCTGAATGCCAGAACGTTGTCTGTGGTCTTACAATATTTGAATTCATTGAATAAACCCCACTTTTCCCATTGGAAATTATCTAGTTTCAAGGCGAAAAATCTGGTCAACATGTCTGCCCTCATGTTCAATTAAAAAATTACTTCTAATTAATACAAGCTACCAAACCCACCCCTCCACATACAACCCCCTCCCATTTTAATGTTTTTAACTTAATTAAATTTTTTAGACAACTGGAGCCATCGAATCATGTGGTAATTTCCATTTTCTTCCTATGGAAATGACAGAAATAAAACATCATTCTTTAAAATAAAAGCTGTCTGCGACCAAGACCATGGTGCAATGTGCTGCACGGCACAGCAAAATTAGCTTCATGTGTTTCTGTTTATTCATAGTGCCTTTCCAGTTGTGTTGACACAACTGCTTGTAAGCCACGCTCCAAGAGTTCGAGCAATGAGTCTTCTGGAGAACGAAGGATCATTTGGCTTATAAACAGCTGAGCTCAGGAATGAGCAACTCCCTAACTTATCAACAGTACAACCGAAAGTGTTAAGAACAATAAATCTTAAGAAATATTTTCTGTTACTAGAAAAAAGAGGTAATTTAAACTTAAAGCAATGAATAATAGATTTACCTGGTAATTATGTCCAAAGTGGTAACCTGTGGAATCTGTATTTGCTGTGGAGTCAGGCCATGTTGTTCAAGTTGTTTAGGAATGAGGTGTCTATGTGCAATTTCAATCTTTTCTTCCTGTGTGTATCCTTCAAAAGAAAAAGCATATGCTTACTAATCTTTCTGCTTATACACTACAATACAGTAACATTTCTTACCATTTATAATTGTACCTGACTCAACATCTACCCTCCCCACTATTATTCATTCAGAACGTCATGTAACAAGAATAGAATTTTACTGTTTCAAAGATCCCTTTCTTCACTAGACTCTAGGAGAGATGCATCAGCCAACAAACAGTTAGAATGCACACATTCATTAGTGGAAATATTGTTACAGGATGTACCAATGTGTCTCCATGCACTCGGAATTGAATTTTCCTTAGCACAATGCTAAATTTCATTTTCATGACACAGGCCATAATGGAGGCATCCCAACTGACTCCTTGAACAATTCCAGCCACTCAGTCTGATTTCTTGGCAGGCTTACCTTAAGGAACTGCTTTTCATTTTAAAAGAAACACCCCAAAACTGCCTAAGGATTTGCAATAGCTGCTTTAATGAAAACACTGCATCATTACCTGGAACTTGAATAATTTCCATTCTGTCCAGCAAGGCAGGTGGGATAGTAGCTGTAGTGTTGGCTGTAGCTATAAAAAGGACTTGGGACAGATCAAAAGCTACATTTAAGTAGTGATCGGTGAAACTGTGATTTTGTTCTGGATCCAAGACCTTAACAAGAGTGAACACAAAAACTGATGCAGTTGTTTGATTAAAATAAAATATGCACATTTTTATTAAGTTCTATTAGGATCTGTCAGTTTTGACTTTACATTCATAAAATGCTATGAATATTACTAAAACCTGAGCCTCAGTACTCAGCCTCACTTCGGTTACTCTATAACAACATTACACACTACATCTAAGAAAAAGTTGTTTCCCCATTAGTTCTTTTTACCCTTTCATAAAGATGACTTCAGCACTTCTCCAGTCATACAGTACCTCCTGTAAGCTATCTCCATGACCCTCATAGATGGCAGAGGGCAGCCTTTCAAGGACTCTCATCACTCTTGGAAAAGCAGCCCATGCAGTCCCATGAAGTTGTACAAGTAGAAATCTCTCAAGTGATCCCTGACTCCAATCCTTATCTGCTGCTGGTAACTGTTCTTTCTTTATGCGCACCAACCTGAGCAATCTCACTGTGAAGACCAAAGTGAAGAACACTGATTATCTTAGCCATATCTGCTGCGAATAAGTCACCTGCTCCACTCATTTGGCTTTGTCTATCCTTTAACTAATAATGCAGCTAAAGAAAACCCTCTTATTGTCCATGACATCCTATGCAAGTCTAGATTCTAGGTGAGCCCTGGCTTTCTGAACACAATCTTTGCACTGTATTTTGGTTCGTTTGGGTCTTTTCCCCCCCCAAATTTTGTGATTAAAAAAGAAACAAAATTAAACAAGCACAGAAGAATAATAACACACAGTCTGACCAACCTCAACAATTCACCATGTAAGTAGAACTAAGGCTGAAAGAAGTGTTGTCTTACTGCTTTTAGTACTACTTCTGTGTGCTAATGCAACACTTGAATATCTTCAAGCTATTAAATAAGCAGGTTTTTTTACATTAGGTGATAAAGAATCTATATATGTGGATCACAAGTGTACTAAGGTGCTAGGTTACAGTCTTTTAGCAGCACTGAAAGTTCACTGTATACACCAATCTACACTTGGCTTCTATATCACCACCAATGAACCACCTTCACTTCAGCCCCTCTTAAAATACTGCCACTTTTCCTTTGCACAGGATGAATTTTCAATGCTACACCGACATGAATAGTTCTCATGTAACAAATAATGGGACCTATGCATTTCCTGAGAAACAGCACACTGCTGTCAAAATAATTTATCTGCCTATATGCAAATGAATGCACTCCTTGTCTTGGCAACTTGAATTACAGCCAAAACCAGTGCTAGTAATTCTTAAAAACTGCATTTGAACACTTCTTAAGTGATTATGAAAGAAATAATTCTAAATTTTCATTACTCTTGTATTCAGTCTTTGAAAAGTTAAAAATCTTTAGAACAGATATGGTTTATGATCACAACAAAACAGTAGAATACTTTTTTACAGAATGCTAGAAACACAATAGGACACTTTTAAAAACACCTCTCTTGATTTTATTTTGAAGTGTTACATAGATATAAGACTGATTTGTAACTGTACCACGACTGTAATAAAATACACACTATACATTGCCCTTAACAGTGAAATCTTAAAATATACTGAAGCATATGCCTAAATTCTAAAATTAAGGTTGGAATGCAGTGAATGCTATTGTTCACTGGCCATAAGCTATTTAAAAGCTTATTTTCTTACTCTCTTCAGCAAACACCAGCAATCACTTATACCCTTCTTTACTGATGAAGGCAAAGGCCTTGAAGTATCCTGACTAGCCAAGTACACAATCATTTAATCAGCATTATAGATGTCTCTTACCTCAACTGGTCCTACAATCTAGCCCTAAAATGCATGGAGATACAACAGGCAGTGTATTCAGACACAGCATCTACAAACTGACTCCAAAGAAAGTAGATCTATACCAAATATTGGTCTCTCACTCAAAGTCTGTAGCTGCAGAGTTTTCAGAACTGATTTAAACAGCAAATGTTAAGTCAACTTACCTTTATTTTTCCTATAAGGATAACAGTGTTTCAGAAAACTCCAGCCTATTATCTGAAGCACTGACAAACACTTCCACACATGCTGAAACCAATGTATTGTGACAGACCAAGCCAGTTTTTCATAAAAGTCTATCTACATGCATGTCTTATCTTTCTCTCCTACTATTCTGCAAGAAGGTATCTTTATAAACCCTATAACAGTGCTATGGTGGTGACTGTAATACCACTAACAAAGCTACACAAAATACTGATACTGTACTCATGTGTAAACAATGCAATCCAACTAATGTAAAGGGGACTGTAACCAAAACCAACTTGAACTATATCTAAAAAGTTGAATTATTTGAGATTCTCTACAAGGGCTAGAGTTTCTCTGGACTAATAATTCTTTGTCATGGTAACTATTTCTTAGAACAGGACATAAAATAATATCAGGCCTATGCATTCAAAATAGATTTTCCAAAGTAAGAAGAATTGCTCTTTTGCTACATATCTGTGTTGAAGTTCAAAAAGTTTTCAAATATATTCAACTTATACAAAAATATTAAGTACAAAAGGAACATTCAGTGAACAAAACATCTTGGTTAACTTATAGCCCACAGCTCACATGTATACAAAGTGTTTTCTGTTTCAGCTTTTTATTACCACAAAATCCAGAAAATTTCCATGAACATTTAATTGCCTGGTTATGCTCCTGATCTAATTTCTCTGCATACAAATACTGACTGTCAGGCACTTGGATCCATTTCTGTGTTCTTCTGTTTTAAACAGAGGTCATCTAAATTTAGACTAAAACATTCCCTTGTTGATGAACAGTAACTGAAAATAGGAAGACTTTCTGTTCTGCTTAAGCAACAGCTCTGCAGAAGCACTAGAACTAAACACATACCCAGCGCTTAGAAAACATTCAAGCTTTGCCTCCAATTTTACAGGGTATGGCTGCCCATTTATCTTCTTAAATGTATCCCACTGTAGACAGTCAGTAGGAATTTAAGGGCCTACACATTAAGAAAAAAAAAGGTTGTGCTTTTTATGCTTAATGATGGCACTTAAAAACAAGCAGCAGAAAAGTAAATGTGCCGGTTAGGTGATCACTTGTTCGTCCTCCTACATGATATCCCCCTTCGCTAATTCTAGATGGACTTTTCAATAATGTAAGCCACAAAAAGCAGATAAAAAACAGGCTGTTACGTCCAGGCACGAGCTCTCCATCAGAAGAGGAAAAGCACCTGCTTCAGGATGTTTAGACGGCAGAAGAGGAATTTACTGATCTCACATGAGAGCAGTCCAGGCATGGTTAATAGTGCAATTACTTCTCCAAATACAACTAATGGTCAATTAGCAGTGACTTACAGAAAGACTGCATCCCAAGCAGACAGCTGGAAGCTAACCTGACAGCCTCCGCTGGAACAATCCAATGCAGGAGCTGAGTTGAGTATCACTGAGAATATGGGTTTTAAAATATAGAAAACAGAAGCACCCCAAAGCAGCAGCTAAGCATCAAAAAATCCAACCACAAATAATTAAAAAATAAATTCATTTAATTTGCCTTCATACACTTGACATGATAGACAAACAACAGAAACGCTAATTCTCTACTGCAGACAAGGAATGAAAAATTAAGAAACAGCAAAGGCCGAATAAAATTCATGTACAGATCTGGACTAATGATGGAACACTTTCAAAAGTTATTGAAATTCCAGAAAAATGTGAAATGATTGCTTCATTGCAAAATGTTAACTGTTCAGCAAACAAAACTCCTACACATTTCTGTGTGCTAACACATCTGATTTTCTGTTATTTTTTATCTATTAACTAGATTTAGGCCACCTTAGTTAAGTGTCTAATGAAGAAGTAACAGAAGAAGTTTCAGCCAATTCAAGAAACAAAGCTCAGAGCCATTAACAGCAAAGAGTAAGTAAAATCCTACATGTGAAAAATACAAAGAACATGCATTTGAGTATTTGTTACACTTCCTGGTTGTTTTACTTTTTCTTTTAAGAGGCTTGTCATGTACTCTAGAAATGTGTACTATGCACTTAAGAGATACGTAGGTGAAGGACCATGACTGTCATTTTTAAAATGTGCTTAACATTTTCAATTCTCTAGCACATATAAATTATTACTGGTATTAACATGCAAAGATCAAAACACAGCTCTCAAACCATAGCCTGCTCATGCACCGATTTTCAAAGAACTAGTTAGCCTTGTCAAAACAGTAATTTTACACTCTCTAGCAGGAATAAAATAACAACATTTGTAGAATGTCAATTGACATTTCATTTGCAGAAAGTCATATAGCATACAGATGAGCTCATGACACCTTAATTTAAGCAGCATTTTTCAAATTCAAATTGCTGTATTAAGCGCTGTCAGTCAAAAACAGTCATTAGAAGGATTCTGTAGGCAAATATTGCCAGAACCACTTTCAAGTCCACCTACAAGCATTCAGCTACACCTGAAGTCTGACAACTAAGGTGTTTCTAAGGATTATGCCCTAAATCATTTCAATGACAGTGAGCCAGGGTATCTAAAAATAAATCTGAATAAATATCTTTTATGAAACTAACCCATTAAGTGTACTGGTGATCACCTGCTCTGAAGAGCCTCAAGTCTTTCAGCCCAGCCCAGCCCAGCCCAGCCTGGCTGTGTCATCACCTTTCCCCATCACCACTGCTAGCACAGGATAATGTACACAGCCTTCTGCACAAAGATGGCGGGGAAGTGCAATGCTCTGTGTCTCTTCCCTATACCTGAGGAGATACTCCTTCCTCTCCTCAGCAAAGTGCTAAAATAAAACAGCTGAACCTGCAAGTCAGTGAAAGAAAGAATTGTACTTGGATATCGTTATGTATCACACTCCAGGGAAAAAGAGCAGAAAGAACATTCGGGCAACTCATCACTGCTCTCTGCTACTGGCTTTTCCAACTCATGAAGACAAGATGACATAGGTCTCATTTCACTTTCCTCATAATCACTCAGTTGTACAACTAATCTAAGATCTCAACAGCTGATGGATTTAGAAAATATTCCAACAGTATCTTGTCACCGAAGTCCTTAACTTGCATCTTCTAAAATTCAATGTGTCTTTAGCAGGTCGAGTTTAACTTCTCTATAAACTTTTTGTGATAAAATATCTATGCTATATACTTCAAAATTAGATTAATTTCTATCCTGGTGCAAGTGCCAGAATTTCAGGAAAAAAACACATTTCACAGCTGAGTCTAATGGAAAGCAAACACTCATCACATAATCAGTCAAGGAATGGGAATTTGTGACATAAATGAGAAACTTCAGTTCAGAAAGTTAATGACAATGCTAATTAAAGAAGTGCTGCTAGAAGAACTCGTAACTAATCCATATTACATGCTAGGCAAAATGTTTCGCTCCAGTATAAGCTTGTACCATCAAAAGCTTCAAAAAAATTATTAAATTTATTCCAAGAAAAAAAAGGAAAAGCTTGAAAAAATCCAGCTACCATCTGGCTGTTCTACAGCTCTTTCTTACAGCTAAGAGCATTGAGCCATTAAAAATCAGTGTCCTGAAGTCATGCTTAAGGCTTGAACAGTATCTAAATCTACAAAATAGCACAAAATATATCCTTCTGTTTTAAGTACAGATCACTGAGATTATTACATATGCTATGTAACACCATTTGCACGGTGCACAAGTAACTGAGGGAAATCCAACAGTGTCAAAACACAGTAGCTGGGTATGAGAATAAAAAAGTTGACAATGACATGCTATCTTTTGTCCAGAGAATCTTCCTTTCTGAGTCTAGTCTTTTGTAATTTACCATCTCTTACCTCAAGCAAGGCTGCTGCAGGATCTCCCTGCAAGCTCTTCCCCAGTTTATCAACCTCATCTAACAGGAATACTGGATTGTTAACCCCAACGGTCTTCAGTCCATTGATTATTCTGCCAGGCATACTGCCAACATACGTGCGCCTATGAGAAATAAAGCATATATGAGGAAAGAGGACCCAGGCAGGTGTAACAGGAGTAGAAATCCAAAACCTCAAAAGGAAAACATTAAGAATATGCAGCATTATAACAACTCTTGCTTTCCTACAAATCTTTTCAGAACTAGTTCACACAAATACGGAAGGTATTAAAGTAGTATAATCAACTATATCAGAATGTGAAAATTCCACTTCTCTGGTTCACTAGTTGGGTCTACACTAAAATATATCCAAACTTTATGGCTTGGAGGCATTGCACATGATTGAGTGCAAGCATCCCTTACTGTATGAACAAGCAGAAGCAGACTTGGAAACCTCATTAGTACTAGCATTTTAGTAATGGTATTACTGGATTTTTTTAATCACTACAGATGCTACAAATTCCAAGTATGATGAAATGTTGATGTTCCCTGTATAGACAGCATGCTTTAATACTGAAAAAACACTGAAATTACTATGTCACTTCAACAAGAAAAAAAACAACTCTAGAATCACAGCCTGTTGAAGAGTACAACGGTACAAAAAAGTTATGAGTAAATGTTATGAGTTTAAATGTATTTATGTAGTAATATAACAAACATAGCAACTACAATCTACAGCCCTTCTTTGCTGCATTTATCACAGCCCTTCTTTCCTGTGCTGTAACTGAACAGAATACCAGATTACAAAATGCTGGTCTCCCAAGAAGAACGAGATACATGAAGTGCTGAACTGTAGTACCGATCTCATGACGCTTACAAAGCAGACAGGCAAAACAGGTCTGCCTTGCCTTATGGTCTGTTCTACCACTGTCCAAAATAAACATGATGACTGTTAGAAGAACTAACCAAAAGTACCACGTGCTAGTTTGAAGCTAGCTAGAATGATTTGGTGAGAAGAACTAGATTACAGGCTGTGAAAGGGAAACAATGGTGATGTCTCATAGGCTTGCTGAAAGGTATAAGAGCAAGAATCCAAACATAGATAAGGTAGTCGCTTTCTGTCCAGGCTATGGGCTGCATTTTTCTCTCTAAGCCACCTGCTTCCTAACCCCTCCAGCCAACTGTCCATTCTTCCTTGGGCACAAGGCAATGTCTGGGGTAAGGTAGAGAGAGGAGTGGGAGAAGGTGGAAGGGCGGTTGGGAGCCCCTCCTGGGGGCTCAGGTTTCTGGGAGGGGTGTTGTGTTTCTGTATTACCTTTCGCTCTGGATATAACTGCACATACTGCAAATATCTGCTTGTATATTGTGCTAAGCTGTAAATATAAGCTTCAATTTCCAGAGCCAGCTGAGTTGGGAACAAGCGAAGATGGAAGTCAGCAGTCTGGAGTTCTACCAGGAGAGTTACTGAAGAAAGAGATGGTGAAGGTGAGTCCAGTCAGTTCACTGAGGTAAAAGCTGTCCAAGTGGCTCTTGATGTGGCTGACTGTGAAAACTAGCCTATCCTTTACCTCTACACCAACTCGTGGATGGTAGCCAATGCCCTATGGGGTTGGCTAAAAGACTGGAAAAAGAATGGTTGGCAGAGGAAAGGAAAGCCTATTTGGTGTGCTGATCTATGGCAGGACATTGATGCACAACTGGAGAGAATTCCAGTTAAGGTGCAGCATGTAGATGCACACATGCCTAAGAGCAGAGCTACTGAGGAACACCAACACAACCATCAGGCAGACTGAGCTGCTAAAATTCCTCGATTTGATACAAACTCTGATCTTGACCTTGATTGGAAACACTGAGGTGAACTGTTCTTCGCTCAGTGAGCCCATGATTCATCTGGACATCAAGGCAGAGGTGTAACATACCAATGGGCACATGATAGGTCAATTGACTGATCCACGGACACGATCACCCGAGTCACACGTGACCGTGACCTTTGTGCTGCTATTACGCAGGCTACGCAAATCAAGCCCTTATGGTATAGCAAGCGATGGTTGAAGTACAAGTATGGTGAAGCCTAGCAGATTGACTACATCACTTCACCTCGATCTCGTTCTGGCAAGCAGTATATACTAAGCTGTAAATATAAGCTTCATTCAATTTCCAGAGCTGGCTTAGTCTGGGTAATTTCCAAAGTGTGGGGGAGGGCGGGTAACACCCAAACCATCACATCTCATGGGAGTAATTCTGAAAGATACAGGAGAACACTTAAATATAAAAAAACCCCACAATTTAAACCACACAGAAATGTAACAATTAACCACCGAGGGAACAAACAGCAGTTGCTGTACCCAATTCTAGACCTGAGAGAAAAAAGTTTTTAAGATCCTCCCAATAGCCAGAGATGCAACAGAATTTGTTTGCCTACTACCAACTTCATGAGACAGCTGCTAGAGACTGGAGCAGCCAGCATGCAGTAGTTCATCACATCACTTCACTGCTTTCGTGTAGAATCTTACATTGTAGCAAGTAGATTGATTCCCCTCGACTGAAGACCTCAGTTTATAACATTTATTACTGATCAAAAATCTGCATGGGGAAGCCATTATACTGCTGTGACACTTCATTCTCCATCTGCACACAGTCAGCCTTGCCAAATGGATGAAGTACATTCTATAAAATGCCATCACAAAATGAACAAGACTGAAGCAGAATTGGAGTTGACAGAAGTGAATTTTTTAGCAGTGCAACCTAATTAATCGCTGCAGCAATCTGGGGGTTCTTCAGCTTTTGCCTTTTTTGGGTTTTTTTTTGTCTGGTTGATTTTTGGTGATTTTGCTTGGTTTTATATGTGGTTTGAGGGTTTGGTTGGTTCATTAGTGGAAGTGGAGGTTTTGTTGTTGCTTTAGGGGATTTTTTTTTTAAAGGTACTTACTCTACTAGTAAAGAATTTTTCAATGCTTCAGAGACAATGCAGCCTGACCAGTTTTAACATTTATGTGAGTAACAGGATAACACAATTCAGTAAATATTAAACATCCCTCTTTTTCCATATGTTATTATCAATTGCATGCTTAAATAAATTAGTTTTTTTAATGCATGTTTGTGCTTTTATAAAGTTTGATCTGATCCCTTCAAATTATACAAAATTGATAAATATATGTATTTAATCTAGTTTTAAGAAAAATAGCCTTGTTTTATAAACTAAATGGAACTAACTTAAGTTTCTCTAGACAAAGGAAAGCATAATTGAATAATCACTTTCTTTCCCTGCACTACCCAACTGCAACAACACAGGTCAAAACATAGTAGGTGTTAGCTATCAAAACCTACCAGAAATTTATACCCATGGATACATATATACACCACTTCAAAAAAATATTTTTGCAGGTTTTCCAAATAGAAGCTCTTAAAAAACCCAACCAAACAAGAACCAAAACAAAACAGAAAGATTTTTCTTCCTTGAGATGCAAAAAAGCTGTTGTTATTACTATTAGATCGATTCCCCCCTCAGCAGCCCTGAAAATAGACTTCAAGACACAGACATTTCAGGTTCAAGTAGATTTGGGGATTGAATGATGTATTTGTATTTGTGAAATTTTCCCACAGATATAGCATCTTTCAGTAAGCCTTAATTTTGTACAAAATTAAGTTTCTCAACATTTTAATATATGCTGTACACTACGCTGAAGCACAATCAGTCAAGAACTGTGAGAAAGAAAAGGCAGAAAAAAAGCAAATATACTCATGATAACTGAGATCAGTATCTTGGAGTAATAAAATGGCTTCTAAATCAAGGAATAAGGAAAACTTTCTAATAATGACAGAAAAAAAATTATTTGCCTGTTTTTAAATGTAACCTAGCAAAATAAAGCCTTGGTCATGAGCTACCCTGTATAAAATGAAACCATGGTCCAACTGAAATGGATACTTATTATGAAAAAGATGGCACAGTTCCTTACACAATCAAGAGTTCTTCAAGAAATTCAAAGACCAAAGTTAGAGGAAGTAATGTTGGAAATATGCAGCAGTTTTACAAAACACTTAATCTCCAGAGAATTAGGATCAAAAGATGAGAAAAGTGCATGAACTACAAATATTCTACTCTTCTTTTTACTACCTGAAAATTGACTATTCTCGCTCTTCCTCTCTGTAACTGTCTTTTCATTTGCATTTTCAATCATCTCAAGACATGGCAAGTCTAAATAATGAACTGTCATATAAACAGATGACAAAATAAATAATAACTTACTATTTCACCCTAAAAATACAAACGTAGGTAGCCTGTTTTTATTTCCAAATAGTTAATATGGAACACATTACAA
The DNA here is from genome assembly GCA_013400475.1 of Tricholaema leucomelas. Lineage (NCBI taxonomy): Eukaryota > Metazoa > Chordata > Aves > Piciformes > Lybiidae > Tricholaema lacrymosa > Tricholaema leucomelas. The sequence goes on along the minus strand of WAAF01004611.1, from coordinate 172,903 downwards.
CACAAGAGTCCATGATAAGGCAAGTCCCTGCAGATACCTATGTGTAAACTCACCAGAATATATTAAAACTACAAACAGATGTAGACATTTAGCTGTCGAGCTTCCTGGTTATCTCAAATGCATAGTAAGAACAAAAACCAAAGCTCTTTAAGAGCTCATGCCACAAAAGGTCTACAATTTAGTCATCTTCTTATTTAAAGTCAGTAAAAAAGTAGCTTTAAAAAAAAACACCGGAGTTGTACAGCATGTCATTAGGAAATGCAAGAAAGACGGCTGGGAAATCTAACCTCATCATCTCTCTCAAGGTAAACTGGGAATGTGCAGGAATTGGAGCCTTTAAAGCTGTACTAGTACACTGACAAAACCATGACTCAATTCATACTGTTCTAAAGAGAAAAAGTTTGAAACTCTTAATTACAGTTGTTTTCAAACTGCAGAGGTAGGAAAAGATAAAGTAAATGCCATCAAAGAAACTGTTTCTGGAAGGAGTTGCACGATGTCACAGCTTCTTCAGCAGGGAAAGGGGTTGGGTCTGCTTAAGTGCTTCACAAATGTATCTATGCTTCCTACTCGTGTAACAAAGCTATTCCTTTCCTAGACCTAACTGGCTGAGGTTTGTTCTTACCTGCTGCAATAAAGCCTGTGCTAGCAAACCCATACTGATGAGGAATCCCTTTCCTCTCACAGATATATCTGAACAAGTCTTCAGCATAGGCAAACTATCCAAACTTCTAAAAACTAAAAAGCAAAGCTAACATATGAAAGAACACCTCACACAGAGGTGAAAGAGAGCTTACAGTGGTCTAATCAGCACCACTTTAAGTTACATTTTCCTTTTTAATAATAGAAAGGCACATACACGAACAATAGAGAAGACCATATAGTTCATGTATAAACAAAGTATCAGTACTGAGGACATCTTAAATGCAGTAAGCTTCTTGTAAAAAAGTTTTCAAAGCTGCCCTTCAGGGTGGTTTGCGTTTGTTTGGTTTGGGGTTTCTCGTGGGCTCTGGTTGAGTGCTTTGTTTTTAATACACGTTAAGGACAAATGTAAACAAGCAAACTTTAACATATGGTACAGATGAGTGGCAAATGCAAACAGCTGGGGGATGTCTGATAATGCAGTTCTGTTGTACCAAGATGATGATTTCATTCTGGAAATGCAGAACAGTAGCTTCTGCTCTCTACCCAATCACAAACCAGCCACGAACCCCAGCTACTGGCACACAGGGCATTTCTAACTGCCCTAGTACATCCCATGAAACAGTACACGTACTGAAACATCACTCCCTCCAACTGCTGCCCTCAAATATATTTTAGTTTGCTTGCTGAATCTCAGTCTGCATCATTTCAAGTGAATGCTATTTCAGGCAATATTTGCCTGTGTGAAACCGAACCACAGTTTCTTTTTTAATGTTCTAGTACATTTAGTACATTTTAAATGTTTAGTACATTTGTAGGTACATATCATATCATCCATCTGCAATGTTAATGGAATTCTTAAGATTTAAAGCCTAATAAGGAGTTTTTAGGAGAAAACGAATGGGTCCTAAAATGTATTAGTATAAAGTCAAGCCACTTAACAGTAAAACTCAGAACAGAAGCCTTTTTCTCCTCTACTTTTAGACCACCTCTGTAATTCCTCTCTGCCAGAGATTGCAATCAGATGCACAATATGAATTCACCTCACTGGAAGTAGTGTGAAGGACTTATTCATGCAAGAAGACATTATATAGAGAGGTCTAGGGACAAGCTACAGTTTCAACTAAATCTAAGAAGCAGAAACTCAGGAAAAAAGGGAAAAAAATGCATTATTAAAACACTTGGGTCTGGTTTTACCTATAAAAAAACCTTGCAAAAGCTTTCAGTTACAGGCACCTCCTTGTACTAACTGTTCTAAAGTTTGTTTTTAAACTCTACACCTGTTTCTTGAAGACTACCATGTGATTACTCATGCTAGTTCTAGATGGCATTTTCCTTTGCTGATGAAAAAAGAACTGTCTTAGCAAATAGTTCCCATGTGCTCATTTCAAGGTTTTTTTTTAATACAAAATTTGTAATAGCTGGCTTTTAATGCAAATTAATAATGCCCTCAAAAATACTACAGCAATAGTCATAAACACCTGAATGTAAAAGCTTTTAAAAGCCTTATTAGCACATGATTAGTATCTTTAGTCTTTAGTCTCAATTAGGCTTATGCACAAGGTAGAAAGCCAAAAAAATAAAACAAACAGGAAAACACTAAGAAATTACTGGCAATTGAGTAAAAGCTGATGACAGTTCTACTGTTACTTGTAAGGTAAATTTCACCAACTATATTTCCCCATTACAGAGCTTTAGCCCTGCTCTACCCTGGAAAAGTTACTTATGCCTGTAATGCTTGGTGTTCAACAGCCTCTAGTGGTTTCAGTTCAAACAGCAATACACTGCTGAATCGTTTTACACTCTTTTTAGGATCCATGCCCTAAGTAACTGAAAAAACGTTAGAATTCTTACATTCACAGAGTGCTGCTAAGCAGTAAAATCCAACACCTTAAAACAGATGTATCTACAAACTCCCAGTTGCTGTTGGGTATATTGACCAAAGTTCAAACACTCTGGAAAACAGATCTCCTGCTAATTTGCTACAGCAGAACGTGCACAGGAAGATGCTCATACAGCTCATTTTATCACGCACACTGAACTGAAGGTCTATAAAACCATTCTCTGGTATTGTTAAAACAAACAGGAGGAAAGAATAAAGGCTGTATCTCAACACTGAACATCCATTCCCATTACTAAAATTCTCTCCTCTATTATATCGTTGTTTGAAAAAGCAAAATTTGTCAGCAAAATAGCTGAACAATGAAAACAATACATTCTGTAACAAACAGAAGAAACAAAATTGCTATTAGGAAAAGAAGTAGTTACCTGTGGCCTCGAATATCAGACTGATCACAGACTCCTCCTAAAGCAATTCTGTGGAATTCTCGACCCAAAGTCTTTGCAATTGATCTTCCAACACTAGTTTTACCAACACCTGGGGGCCCCACAAAGCAAAGAATGGGTCCCTTGAGGTTGTTTTTAAGTTGTCGGACAGCTAAGTATTCCAAAACTCTCTTCTTCAGCTTCTCCATGGCATAATGATCATTATCCAAAAGAATTCGAGCTGCTCGAATTTCAAGACGATCTACAGGTCATTGAAAAGAGAGAAGTCAGCAGTTTTATCTTTAAAAATGGAAACAATTAATTCTAAAATAGAAGCAAACACATTTGCAAACACGTGCATCAGTGAAATCCCGACACACATTATTTCAGACAGTATTTTCCTGAAACAAAGATATCGTATATCGCCTTTAGTAAGGAAGTTGGACATAAGCTAAAGATATCATAGCACTGAATATTATTTTTTTTAAACTATGGTATGAAGTTGACATGATACTCAGTTTTACTTACTGCAATAAAGTTGTAATTACTAAAATGAACTAAAATTGTGCTTTTTTGTCCTTCTGCTCCTTACCAAACTTGATTAAGACATACCAGAACCTTCTTCATGAAAATTAATGCTACAGAAACATACAAAAACTTTTTTGAGACATGTTAGAATTAATTAGATGCCCCTTTCTTCATTACTTTGGATACACACCAGTAGAGAGTATCCAAGTACTAACATCTTCAGTTTACATTAAATCACATTATTAAGATGTCCAACTGAGCTATTCAGGCTAGTCAATATGAAGACCTTACTTCAAGCCAGGTAGACCATAAGGCTTCAGTAACATATTAATGACATTCTATCAATCAGTGAGACAAATGTTTGCAAGATAGAACTAAGTACATAGTTCTTACACGATGATTACTTGTCCTAAAATGTCTGTGCAAGAAACAAGTGTAATAGAAGGATTCACCTTTTGTACTCTTGTTCCATGGCAATTCTACCATCAGTTCCAAGTAATTTCTTGTCAAAGCATATTCTGGCATTGACTGAGGCATCTTCTTTAACCTGTAAATATGTGCTCAGAATTCATAAAGCTAACCAAGAAATAACTGAAATAAGACCCTCCTGCACCACAAGACACATATGTAACAAACTTGTGGTCATTAGCACCCTCTTACTTTCTAACAACCATAATAAAAAAATCAAGTCACTACTCCATTACTCAGGAGACTATCACAGCATAACAACAGGCTACGTATAAGACACAAATTTTAAAAAAGCGTCAGTTCCCTGTGCATACACAACACATGCACCACTAATATTCCTCCTCACTGAAAAGCAACACAAAGACATCATGGAATAAAATAGGGTTAAAGTAAGATTTGTTTAAAAAACCCTCATATTTTAAAACCTACCATTTGGAAGTTTCTTACCTCTTTATTTCCTTAAGACAAAGTTTAAGAGCTTGTTCTGACATGCTTGACGTTCTAATCTTTTTTTCCAGCATTACAACATCATCGTGATCTTCTTCCTCCTCATCTTCTGTAGTGCTTGGAATGTGATTGATTCTTCTATTAGGACGAATAGCTACAATCTATGAAATGGAAAACAAAGATTAGTATCAGATTTTCTTTGTAAAATAAGGTACTTCAGCTTTGAATGGAAAACATGACAAAAACATGCAAGGTGCTGAGAGAGGCTCCTTTATGGAGAAAATTCAGAAGACTTTAATCCAGCAAGTAAGTGCTATTGGTACTACTTTAAAAAGTTAGTTTTTATATGTCTGCACATATTCCAAAGTGCATTTATCATCTAAACTAACAAAACTGAAAAGTGTTATTCACAACTGTTTTCGCATTGCTGCCTTAATAAAAATTCCACTTATTGTTAAGTGGAATAAGCCTAATCTTTACAAAACAGGTAGACCTCCTCTCTTACCTTTGTTCATGCTTGTCACTTAGTCTACTAAGGTATGTAAGTATAGTTAGATGTAGCAAAACTCTTAGGTGTTCTGGTTTAGCAAGATACATTTTGCAATCAACATTCTTGATGTGTATTTCAAAAGCTACCATTCACCTGCAATGCCATCAGTAAAAGGTACACATTTCACTACACAGCCCTAAAGTCAAGTGTTCTCTGCAGATCCCAAATGACCATGAAGTATCAGAGTTAAAGGTTAAAATCACACATGTTCATTAGTCTACTTAAAAGTGTATCTTTACACTTATTTACAATGTTTAAGTATCCAATATTTAGAGGTCCGTACTCTTTTATCATCATCCTGTTTGGGCTTTCTTGTTTTCTGAAGCAGTTTCAGGCCTTCAATCTGTCTAACAAGCAATGGGATAGTCATCTTGAACCGTTCTTCCAGCCTGACGGCATCTAAAATCTACAAGCAAGGAGTTACAATTAGCCAAGTTCACAATAATGGATCAGCAGTTTCAAGGAGGGAAACATAGAGAGTACATGTCACTGTGTTCTGATCATAGATACAGGTTTTAGAAGAAAGGTAGACAGAAAAAAAAAAGAAACCAAACCAACCAAACTACTAAGTACTCCAAAACAGAAAAAAGTTGTTTATCCTGTCTTTTTAAAGCAACTTAGTATTTCAGTTGTATTTTCTGTAGCAGTCTATCAGCATTTTATTTTTTTAATGCTGAGCCTCAGGAAAAGAACTATCCCTCTAAGAAAGTTACAGCATAATTTCCTTGGTTATCTCAGAACAAAGCCATATCATGCCTTAAGTTTTTCGGTTGGTTGATTCTTTAATTTTTGTTATCTTTAAAAGAGTTTATACAGTATGCTGCTCTTGTGTTTAATGAAGTTGCTACATGGAAGTAGGTAGAATTTGGCTTTTCTGGATTTCCAAAAATTCTACTGGCTACTCTTAATCACTTCTAATTTTAAAATAATCATAATAATAAATGCTAAGTTTAATGACTAATGTGTGTCCTCATCAGGATATCCAGCTATAGTGCACACCTTCACTCCAAAATTAGTGCATTAATTACTATTTGCTGTGCTTCGACAGAACCTAACTTGCATTTTGAATTCAAAATTAAATGTGCAACACTGGCAGTGACAAAAGGAACAACAAAACTTCTGAATACAATCAGCAAATACAGAAATCAGACTAGTAGGAATCGAGACATCAGCATAAATTTTACATAAAGTTACTCTGCTATATTAATTAAATTTAAATGGTGTCTCAGCATCTGAAAAACTCCATGCTTCAAGACAGTTAAAAAAAATTAAAACAAATTATTCTGAAGCTGTTGATATTAAGAGATCTATAATAATCTGTCAATTGTGTTAAGTAAGCAAGATTTTAACACACTTCAGATTATCATCTTTACCAGGGGAAGTTCTGTTTATTTTTTAATAAAGCGAATGGCTTCCAATATTGACTATATTTATTTACCTAGTAGGTGAGTTCTGACATACAGATATATAAACCCTTTATAAAAACTGTGTTACAAGTATTCGTGCTCAAATGCAACACCAAGACTTCTGGTACCACATTGGCACTGTACAGTCTCAAGCGTAAGCAATTTCAAAGTTATCTGGAAGTTCTTAACTGTGAAAAAAAAATTAAAAACAAATGCAAATATCTAATTCCTCTCAAAGAACTGCAAGAACATAATACCTGAAGCTTCTCTTGGTTGGACGTACGGATGATAGAAGTCAGTATGTCTGGCAAAGCTTCTCTTGGTAGATTGTCCAAGAGACGTCTCAGCTTGGCAACTGCAGGAACAGACATATCCAGCATCTCGACCAACTGTCAGGAACACACAATAAACAATATTCATGGTTGCTAAGCTTCTTTTCAAATTATTTGAGTATCTGACCAACAAAGGATTGCAATTTTCAGTATGAAACATATCTTTCTACTTCGTCAAAAAAGCTACTAAAATAAATTAAGGAAAAAAAAAAATCACAAAACCGGCACTAACTCAGCATAGGGCTATCAAGGCTTTGGGCTTTCTGCTTCTTCAAGAGGTCAAAAGATATCATTGCTTGCACTGCTTTTTTCAATGCCCACATCTCCCCCATACACCCTGTCTGAAAACTTAAGTTATCTCAACACTATGATGACTCTTTTTCTATACGCCTTTAAACTCAACTGTATTACACTTAGGCATACCTGCTTACAGTTTAGAGGCTCTAGAGGTTTGTCTTTTTTTCTTTTAATAATTAAAAAAACCAACAACCCGAGAATTCATAAAACCCTACGCATTGTATACATTTTATCTATCTGTAATCCTGGGGAAAAAAAAAATCAAAAAAGTACTCTTCACTAGAGCATATTTACAGCATTACTATATATGAAACAATGCCAGCTAATCACAGCACTAACATATGCAGTTGAACCCATCCTGCGGTTAGCTGTATAAAGACTCTGAAACCTAACAAAGAAAGCTTTATCTATAACTAGTAACTGACATACATAAGAACTACAGATATTGAAGAAATTAACAACCCTTCCAAATACATGCATAAACACATGGACATGTGACACACAGTAATTTACCTGCACTGCATACTTGTAGAACTGTTCTGACAGCTCTCCAAGTTCCTCCTCAGATTTATGCTGATTAGTAAACTGCTCAAGTCGATCTAACTGTTCAACCTCAGCAACAGGATACGGCTTCTCTTTCAGCAGCTGCAGGATCTGGAATCGGCAGAGGCCCGTAACCAATAACGTATAATGTGGCTTGGGCCAGTTGCTACCAACCACTTGAACTGCCAAGGCAGCAGTGCCAATCCTAAAAACAGATCAAACCTTCATATTATTTATCGCCTTCCATAGAACATTTTCTGTGCCTCTTGCCACTTATCAAGCAACTAAGTTACAGGTTGCGAGAACATTCTGAGTCATAATTCTTAACTGTGAAAGGCAACTGAACTATACAATCTCCTTTGTAAGAGAGATTACAAAACTAAACCCTAAAATCTGAAAATAAAGGACCCAACTGAAAAATTAATATAGTACAACAGTTATCCCATTTAGAAACTTATATATAACTTTTTCATAAATAATTTATTGGATCTTGCTGCAGACAAGAACAGTGACATTTTTGCTTTCGCTGTATCTACTGGAGTATTGAAGGCTTGTAATTTACAGTTATTCAGTGAAACTGACAAGCCTCAGACTGAACCGACGCGTCAGATCGCATGCACCCATTCAAGCAGACTGAAAACCTACGTTATTTTCTTGTAAAGTTTTAGAACGTCCACTGACGTGCTCAAGTTTTCAGGATAAGGATTACAGTACGTTAGTTTTATTTATGCTTTACCCCCCAAAATATAGTTTGTTCTCATTTTGTGTCAACCAGGTTAAGATAAATATATGCTACTTATTAGGTTTTTTAAAACAGTTATCTTGACAGCTACGACAGCCTTAATGCTCCTGGCCTGCGTTCTTTGATTGTATTTCCCTTTTCCACCTTGGTCTTCCCATTGGAACCTTGTCCGGTGCAGCCGTATTTCTCAAACAAGGAAAACTGTTTTCTACACAGCAGAGTAGAAAAGCCTTGCCCCTGCGGCCGGACCCTCTGACCCGCGGAACTGACTACACGGCGAGCTCGCCTTACGGCAGCACCGTCCCGCCGGGTCAGCAGGGTCAGCGCACTATGGTACGGCGGCAGCTCGGACAAGGGCCGAAGGCCACGCGGAACAGCTTGGCCAGGCCGGTTGGGTGGCACCTGTGCAGTGAGGGCAGGTCGTCGCAGTCAGAGGTGGGGTCGCTGGTGTTCGGGATGACGCCGATGATAGTGCTTCTCAGCGACGTGCCTTTCAGGAGCCGGCTGCGCACCAGCTGCATATTGCGCGGCGAGTCTACACTGGTCCGCATGGTCGAGCCAGGCAGCAGAACGCCCTCATGGGTGAGCAGTAGCGGGAGGCGACTAGGGATCTGGATGGCACTGCCCGCCGCCATGGCCGCTGACTTGGCTCCGGTGCGATACGCCCCGCCCACACACCGACACACGGCATCACACGGCGGCCTCAGCATGCGGCACCGCCCCACTACGGGCGCCGGAAAGGGACAGCCCGTGCGGAGAGGCCAGAACCGGCTACGAAAGACGCGCTGCCCCGGCCCGACTTCCGCCGGGGCGGGCACACTTAAGCCGTTTGTCGTGCCAGAGACCGCGGAGTGCTTGGCCGGGCAGGTTTATGTTCCCCGCACAGAAGAGTCACTCGCAGCTCACTTTCCAGGTCCTTCCAAGATTTCTCTCTTGCAAGAGACAAAGGCTCCTGCGAGGCTCCCTGAAAACCGCCGCGGCTGGCTCAGCCAGCAGGTGTCAGGCTGAAAGGAAAAGTGCTGTAGGGCCTGGCATGAGAAGGAAAGGGAGCAACAAATTTCTGTTTTATTGTTACTCAGGGGTTGTTGGGGTGGTTGGTTTTACAAGAATCTACTTTTCTGCGTCTGTACTCATAGCCAAACGGTTCGGAGACGTGTTTCTTCAAGCATAGGTTAACATACTCTTTGAAGTGCTCCACGTAGTCCTAAATCAAAAGGAGGAAAGAGAACACAACGTCTCTTCTGCAGCGTGGGAAGCCAGAATCTAAGCATTCCCCAACGACTAGGGAGCAGTGAAGAGCACCTATTGGTGCTCCCTTCCCCAGCTCAAGCCGGGCAGGCCCCCTGTGGAGATGAACCCTGGGAGCTCGCAAATGCTGTGGCAGTTTCACTGCAATAGGGTTATTTTCAGGTCACAGCTCACTATGATCAGTAACAGTCCTTCACCTAGTCCTGCAAAAGCCTGCCCAGGTAAAAGGAGCCTGAGCACTAGAGCCTATAGAGAGTTTGGACAACGGAGGTTTTTGAAACTTTTTTTTTTTCTCCTCACCAGTGGAAAAAAAGGTGCAATATCAAAATTGCACAATGTAATTAGCCAATCTCTTGTTGCATAATACCTTGTGAACAAAAGTAATCCTGTACAGAGGGAAAATCGCAGTAGCAACAAACTAACAGCTTGAAATGCACAATTATAATTAAACAACTTGCTTAATCATGCAGCTGCTCAATGGTTTAATCTGTTAGTCTACTGGAAAAAGCAAGGTAACTGGATATATAGAAATAAAAGCATCTTTAAATGTACAAAGTTAGTGAAACTGAGGAAAAATATCTTCTGATACAGTCACGTCAGGTACCTAAGAAAGAAGCTGGAATGAAGGCTTTATTTAAATGAAAACAGTGTTTCCCAGAGGCTTGTGATCTGAGAGAAGCCTGAAGTGATCCTCTCTTTTTTAAACTTGGTAAAAATGGTTCAAATATTTTTTTAGCAACTGATCTACATATACTGAAGATGCATTTCTTTCTTGGGGGCTTGTGGTGTAAATTTCAAGCCTGTAAGAATTTCTTTAGATGTTAATTCCAGCACCCATTTGAACTTGTTCACAAAATCAAGATGTAAACCAGGAGAGCTTCATAGTGCATACAGAGGAGAATATATGGAATACTAAAAGCACTATTCTAAACCAAGATCATTCTTTTAAGTTTCCATCTGATAAGAACTCATCTGCCTCTCAAAACTCAATTATCTTTTGACATGTGCATATACTCCTGCCCGCTCAGGGGCACCCCCAAGTTCTCAAGCCCTCTCCACCTTCGATCTGTCATCAGAGTTCTCTTTTGTCAGTACTGGTTCTATTTTGTACTCACAGATTGTTTGGTGTTCTTTAGGAAGTGTTTCTCTCCAGCCTACATCTGTAAATGAAAGAGGAAAATAAATTTGCATGTTTTCTTTTCAAATTATCTCCCTATTATGTGAAAATTTAAGAAGAGCCTGTCTTGAACACATCATGTGGGTCTGAACACAACAAAACACTTACTTTTAAAGGTGCTATGAAAAGATGGCTTGCATTGATTCAAGGTGTATTTTTATGCATCAGTTAATACAAGGCAGTGATGCACTCTTCTAGAGTAACAAATTATATGAAGACACGGTCAGTCCCCTGTGCCCAAGACAGACTAAATTGTCTGTTCATTAGATTATTTTCCTCAGTAGTATTTCCACTTCCTTAAGCTTTGAATGTATTCTGCTGCTTCCTATCATTTTGGCATGCGTCATGAACACTTCAACAATGTTAAAAATACCATAAATAGGAAGAAAGTTTATGTAAAGATATTTAAAAAGTGTCATAATGTAACTGTACTGCATTTTAAAGCTCACTTACTTTAATATCTACTTTTTGTACTCACTGTAAGGCTGCAGTGAAACTTTTAAGATGTTTTTTAATGTATGCTTTGTATTACATATCCTCAGACATTCCTTCTTTCTTCACACAAAAGGATCCCTATTATTTCACATTCAGCTTGAGTAAAAAGCTACCAGTCGGGTATGTAAGTACAGCACATAGAACACAGGCCAAGAATTGCTGGCAGCACATTACTGACTAAAAGAGTGTGAGACCTTTCAGAAATTTCTGAAGCTCTGTGTAGAATTCTTCCATAGCAATTGTGAAATGCAGTTCAGGAATAAATGCTAACAAACCTCACAAGAAGAACTGAACTTACAAGACCTAATCTTTTATTCAAAAATATGGAACAGATCCAAGGAAAGGGAAGAGAAAAACAAGACCTAAAGAGTAACAGAAAAAATAAAATTCAAATATTATTCTAGCTCTATTCATTGTCTAGATTTTCTTTTACCCTACTCATCGGGTTGCAGAGGTACTGCTGAAGACCTAAAACCTCCAGGAAAGAAGTTTATTAATTTCAAATATTATTCTAGTTCTATTCATAGTCTAGATTTTCTTTTACCCTACTCATCTGGTTGCTGAGGTACTGATGAAGACCTAAAACGTCCAAGGAAGAAGTTTATTAATCCTTATTTAAGACTTCGGTTCTTCCTTGTACTTTGTGTTGATTATTTTCTTTTCTCTCTGGCTTGCTCTGTGTTTTACTCCTTCTCTCTCTTTATTTACTTCTCCTTTTGCAGCACAATGTACTTTTGATCATATCTGTTCAGAGAAGAATTTTGAATAACTGCCTTCTCTGGATTCACTCACTCTTCTCTGTATGACAGCACATTAGCTGCACACTGTAGGTCCATCAACTGAACAATGTTTCCCTACCTGATTGTTTTCAAATCTGCAGGATAATGATTCCCTACATGAAGCATGACCTACTCTGCTTTCAGTTATTCCACCAAATTTTATCTACATTACTCAATTTTCGAGAAGCAAAATTCTTCAAAAACAAAGTCAAACAGTTACCCATCCCTGAATTAGAGAAACAATCCTTTTCACACTGGTCATTCTTTGTTATTGTATCTGCACACTGCCGTTTGGCAGAATCTGTGCTACATAAACATGCAGCTACTCATTCCTGGTTTTGATATCAGTAGAAACTGAATTAAGTCATTCGCAAAAATGTTATCCATAATTTCATGTTTAAAGACACTTTTAAGCTGCCAAATACCACAATTATTATTCCAGCTGCATTGATTGCATTGATTTTAAGCCATTAAATAACCACAACTGTACTTCCTAACAATGTTTCCAGAAATTATATGCTAGGACCAAATTCTGCTACGACATGGTTAAATTCAGGTCAGATAGCCCCTGACCTCATCTGAAATTCTGAAGTCTCCACAGCAGAAACATGTACATGGCAACAACACTACTACTTCAAGCTGATTACTCTAACGCACATAAATGAGTTAAAACCATTTTATTGTTCAGATAAATGATTGTATTAGCTAAGCACAACAGCACCAACATTTTTACAGTTGACTCTCTAGTAGAACGTCATGACAGACTACACATAGAATATGGCAGCTGTGGGTACATTCATTTTAATCTATTGCCTCTTTGTGTACAAATTTCAGTACAGATTATAAAAATAAAAAATGGTTATCAGTGTTCAGAAATTCCTAGGACTCTTAACCACAAAAATGCTGTAAATAAGGAAAGAGAGTACCAAAACTACTTCTATCTATAATCCAATCACAGCTGGAAAGCCTGAATGCTTTATTTCAAATGCAGGAAGGAGTCTTTTTTCCCCCTTCATCTGTTTCACCATAAATACTCATAAATAATACCTGCACTAGATTAATATACTACTTTGTATAGGCTTAACCTTTAATATAGTTTTAATATCAATCAAAATGTCGAGCAGTAGATGGTGCACATATTATTTGCAATATTTCACTGTCTTTCTTCCTGATTTAATTCTACAGTTTTCTTTAGAATTAGTCACAGTACAACTGTTGAAAAGCAAGTATCTTGACATAATTTAAAGGGCTAATTATTTGTAATTCTTAATTCCTACTTTTCAAAAGAAGAGAATAAAGCACGCTAGCTTTTTGGGAAATACTAGGCTATGGGAAATTAGCTGATGAAAATGGTGACAGCAGATGAATTAAAGAACACTATTTCAAAATTAACAGAAATTTACAAATTCTGTTCAGCCTCATTTTTTGTTAGATCAGGTATTTCAAACAGGTATCTGTGCTAGGCTGATGATTATTACCTCAGTGTCCAAATACGATTTACTTAAGGGAACAAAAATGTGGCCAGAAATAAAAAACAGGTCCTATGAACACTGAAACAGAAAAAGCCAGACTTCCCCTATTTCTTTTAAAACATACTTCTTTATGGATATTGAGAACTTATGACAGGATATTAAAAAAATCTTTTGATATTCAAAAGTCTTAGACCTGGTTCACCAAAAAGAGAGCTCACATTGACTTATTCCATATTCAGTATTTGTCCTTTTTTTTAATCAAATTTGCCTGCGAAATCTAGTCTATTCTATGAAAAATAAAGGGGTTTAGATGCGCTAGATTTCTAAGCTCCAAGTACACCTTATCACTTCATATGTGGAAGAAAAAGATACAAAGCAGAATTTTGCATCAAGTACCATGCTTCTTATACTTCCAGGAACTTCATGAGTTCTTTATGAATTTCTTTCAAATGCTATTGTTTCCTCTCAAACTGCCTTTTCCTTCCAAAGCCTTCTCTTCACCAGGCAAACAATGTCAGCACCTCTCATGTCAGATGTTCCAAAACATTAATGACCTTTGTGCCCATTTGCCAGACACAATTCAGTGCGTCTGTTTGTTTTGTACTAGTGAGCCCAGAACTAGGACACAGAACACCCATGCCAAGCAGCAGAGGATGTGGATCACCTCCCTCAATCTGCTAAGCAAGGCTCTTTGTATTGGAGCCCTGTCTTCTTAATGCAACCTAATCAAGGTGACGAACATTAATGTCTCTGAAGTATTGACTAGTCTACCTTAAATAGTTAGCAGCTATTCTTCCTTACCAAAATGATAAGAGAATGCCACAGGGAAAAAAAAAAAAAAAAGAAAGAAAAAAAAAAACCAAACACCACAAAAAACCAAAACAATCCAGACTGACGGTTATAATAGAGTGGGAGGCTGGAACACGGAATTTCCTCTGCCCTATCTGGTTTATAGATCTAATTCCCTCCAGTAGTCAACCTTTTGTGGAATAGATTCAGAAAATACTGCTACAAAAAACATGCAGCAAATGCAGGGAACTTAGCTGCAGCATATCACTGCTCTTTAAGCTTGTTAATTCATATTTAAACTCATATTAACATACACTAAAAGTTTAGCTTTAATGATGGTTTAGTAATATAACAGCACTATCAAGACACTGGCAATTCAACTGAACATACAAGAGCAGGCAATACGTCTTCAGGACTTTTTCATCAGAAACCAGAAAAAGATCGATAGACCTTTTTACACCATTGACTACAGGTTAGAGTAAGCTCAGATAGGCTAGAACCATAATATCCACTAGTCAAACAAAATGACAAATGTGCAGCACAAACTGGTTTTTCCATTGTGAAAATTCCAATCAGGAAAGTGTAGAGACACAGTACATTTTTTCTCCTCCTTCTAGTGATAATCAGGTTTAAAATATGGCATTCCTTCACTATGTTCCAAACTACTCTAAGACCAAATTACAAAGCCATCAGACTTTGAATTGGGGACCAGGGGTCAGCTCAAATCAGCATACTTCTCAGGTCTCATACTATAACATAATCAATATACCCAAAGTGGAAATTTACTACTAATATGTTACCAGTGGTTTCACTATAGCTCAACAGATCTATCTGAAGAAGAAAGAATGATGTGATTTGAACATGAATATAGCAAGCTGAAATACATAATTTGCTGCTGGACCATTTTCATAATAACTATAAATGGCACAACATTAACTAGGAGATAATTTCTGGATATCTGCTCTCAGAGTCACCGACACTAAATCTCTGACAATAAGTATTTAATATTTTAATTATGAATATTTGGTTTAATATTTAATTAGTGTAATTAATGTTTATGAAGATTAAGAAGAGCTGTATTGTGCCTTGATCAAATGTGCAGGTGATATAAAACTTTGTAGAGTATTAAGACATGGCACTTGCTACAACAGAAATTATAGTGACAGGGGAACTCTAGGAACCAAGTAAGAAACTAGAACTTCTGCAGTATTTGTAAATATGTGTACATGAACTGTGTGCATATACATACATACCAGGTACACATCCCACCTATATGTATAAATAAATGACAATGTATATGTATATGTATAAATAAATGGCAATGTAACCCAAAGAAAAAGATGTCAGGCTTTATAACTCACTACTGGGAAAAGAATCCAACTGATTCCAGTGAAAGCCTATAAAATTCAGACACTGAGGTGATTGTTTTGTGCATGATGTGGGTGTAGCAACACACAGAAAAATAACAGACAAGAAATAAGACCATTCTGAGTAGAAAACTATTTTAAAAAGGATGCAGCATATTTTTTATCTAGCAAATAGGAAATAATGAAGTATAAGGATTAGCAAAACACAGAAGAAACACATGAATATTGAGCTAATTTTCTGTATTTTCATGCTCTTAAAATCTGACCAGTTAGCATAACTTCAAAGCACTAAATGTAAAGCCACTTGCTCAACAGAAGTTTCTCTTGCCTGTATATACCATTTCTTCTCACACATAAACACAGACCACAATTTCCTCAGCTACCTGAACACAAACTTGTGGCTCCACAAGGAAACAGTACCTCTCAACCTGCCTGCTTTACACCACTGCATAGCACTACAACTAAATAGATATAAATGATATCAATTATCAAGAGAGACCCTTCAGTGAAGAATAGGACACAAGGTAAAATCATAGAGAAATTTCTGGAACACACTTCATATTTCAGAAGTTCTATTTTTTCTATATGTAGACTGAAATTTTTATCATGGTAATTGACTATAATGCGGTATTGATTTCAAAGCAGCAAGCACAATTGTAATTGCGTTTTTCTTTCCAATATCAGACATTCAGAAAAACAATATGTGCTACTGAGGTCTTAAAAATATTTTATCTGAAAAGGTCTTTAAATATTCCTCTTCTGAGTTCTCCTGATAAGAAGCAAAGAGAACGAAATAGCAGAAACTGTCTCAAGAGAGTAGTAATTTTTTTGCTCTATTTCACAGGAACAAAAGTTTTTGCATCAGTAGGAAAGAATCTCCTACTATGTGAAAAGCCAGTCATGACAGATCTAGAGATTCACACTTCCATTTGTTAGAATTTAGATGTTTAAATCACTGGGGGCTTTTTACAATTTTACTCCTGAAGAAAACCAAACCAAACCGAACAAACGAAAAAACCCCACCCATAACCAAAAAAAAAACCAACCTCCAAACACCAAACATACTTGTGCTAATGCTTTCCCATGCTTCTTCTTAACATGTTGTTAGTACTTGATTCACATCCAGTTCAAATGTTCCCAGCACTTAAACTAATTACATTCATAATTCCAATCAATTTAAAATCTCTTGTCTTAAAACAGATAATTAAATGTGATAACAGTCTCAAACTGATGGGATTCTACAAAGACTTCATTTTGTGACCCTGATCTCAGAGCATGTGAAAGGTTACATGCACTGGCTCAAAGACTTATTTTATAGCATTAATTTTCCTCTGATTTTCAGATACCGTTAAAAAAAAAATAAAATTTCCTTACTCTAGATAGATATTTAACAGTCTTAATTCCACTAACGCTCTCCTTGATGTTTAGAGCTGTTAAATGCCTGTAGAGTTTTACAGACTTTAACTAAGGAATGCATATTTAGCTCATTTAATCATTCTCATAATTTATTCCCATAAAAATAACTTTTTCCTCTACAAATAACTTTTTATGAAGCTTTCTAATCTCACTCCAATTTCCCTAATAAGCATCAATCTTGGAATGCTGATAGACAAGGAGTCTTGTCCAAACTGTTTTATTGTAAACTATCGGAAGATAGCACATATTGAATGTGTGGTTTTTAAGGAGTAAATACAGTGCCTCAGACTTTTGGCCGTAAGATCAGACTGCATTAATTTGTGTCCACTGTGAATGTGAACACCTACACTGAAATGGGATGGAGTGTGAAATTCTCAGTGGAACTGTAAAGAACAATATAATGGGGAATATGCAGGAATGGATACTATTAACACTCCTCTCAATTTTAAGTTATTCCTTCATAAAGAAAAAATAGTATATAGACAGAAAGAACAGAATATTCATACACATATAGCTAGAAAGTTAAATTTGTCATGTAGCAGACAGCAATTCACCTTGGAATAAAAATTGAGCATGCCATATGCAACAAAATAAAGGGAATTTGTAGAATGGGCTACCATATCCATAACTGGTTTAAGATTACTAGCAAAGACATCCATGAAAATGTGATGAAACAGGCAAATAATCAACCTGGTAAATTCATACCCTGACTGTTAAGGCAAGCTGACCTTATTACACAAAAATCTTGCACACTCTATATCTTCAATAAAATCTCATGTCTAGTCCATAACTTACTGGTTTGTAGTGCTCAAAATTTCAAAAAGATCCACTGCTTCTTTCTAAAATTTAAGCCAGAAAGTGCAACAATTTATCTCTTCTCATAAAAATCTCCACCATGTAACAACTAAAGAGAATACATCATGGAACAGCTTCAGTTTTACAGACAGAAAACATGGGAGCTAGACAAATAACTGATTTTTAGTCATATCTCTATGGTTCCAAGCACTGTTTTAGAGCACAGACACTACAATTGATAACTCCTCGTGAAATTTTATTTAGATGATGAAAAATAAGAAATGCTTAACTTTTACTTTCAGATACAATTATGCAGTTGATGTATGCTGCCTGAAGTCAAGTATGGAAATTCTACCATGACAGGACTCAACATTACAATTTATAATAAATTTAAGCAATTATATTCCCATTTAAGAAAAAGGAAAAAAGAATAAAGAAGGGAGACTAGATTTGTTTATTTTTTTTTAAGTGAAGAAAACCTAAACTGTATTGTTTTATTGTTTAGGACTTATTTCTCAAAAATACTGCATAGCACATTCAATTGTCCTGAAGTGTATTTCAGACCTAACTGACTCTACCTTGTCAGAAGGCTTTAGGATTCAACAAGCCTTTCATGTGTACACACAGATTCTCCTAATTGTGCGTCATCTTTGTTATGCAATTTCCTTATGCCAGTGGGCTTGCTCCTAAGAAACTCAAATAAACCTCAGTATCTATGCATTTCCGAGGTAATAGTGCATATAAAGAGTTATAAGTTTTACCATCTTTTATTACTTTTCTTATACTCTTGTCAGTAATGTTACATCACATCCTATCAGATTAAGAAAATAAGATGGTATAACAACGACATACAGAGAGGCTTATTGAGCACCTTTATATAACAAGAAGCTCTCATTAGCAGACTCAGGAGAATAATAGCATTCTCTTCCACCAGTTCAGTATGGTTACTGTCTGTGAGTCATTTATAGTCCATTAACAAGGGCCAGTGTCTCAGCAAGGGAAAACTGAAGTGAATGAAACTGTACTATAATATAACTGCTCAGCATCTGTTACCGAAAGTTTAAGTCAGTTATAATTATCTACTAATTTCTGTCCTTTTTTTTTCCCCAATCATGCATGTAAAAACAATGTTTTGAAGTTAGTAATATTTTTTTTTTAATGACTAATCCTTGATCTGCATTTAGAGATTCAAAATTTTGCAGTGGAAAATTATACTAAAACTGATTAAGGTAATTCAGCTACTCCAGAGGCATGCATTTCAAATTACATAGTCATTTGTAATAATCAGAGCAAATGCTAATGTCATCAGCCACAAAAGTGATGAAGTCAGAGCACCCTGTTACATAGCCACATTGTTTCCCTTAAGATTTCATCCTCCTCTCCCAAAAATCTTGGAATGAGAATGACCCATTTCCAAATGTCAGATATGGAGACATCTCTGTGCCAGCTTATAACAGATCAGTTATTCACTGAACTCATCTGTTCTAAAAAAAACATCTTTGTCTCTTCCTTGGCTAGAGAAGTAGCTTTTGGAAGGATATATTTAAAGAGAATTTTTATAAACCTATACCCTTCTTAACTCCTTACTAAAATCTATACACTAATTTCTTCACGTGTTTAAAGAATTGATAGTTGCAATCATATTTCAGATTTGGGAAAGACAGGGTTATTCAGAAAGGTTTGGGATCAAATGCTGTACTGTAGTCAGAAAAATGTTGCCATTTGGGGCGATAGCTGAAATCGTGAAGAACCTTCCAATTCAATTTGTTTCTACCCCTTTTACCAACCTGTGATCATCTCTGGAAAGTACCAATTGACTTATCCATTTTGAAAATTACAAGAAAATTCATGTGATTCAGATGAAATAGATCTGTAACAATATGTAGAATTTTAGTTAATAGGGAGCTGATTGCCTGAGCAGCAGCCATTTTGTAGAATGTTTCAAAGTAATTTTAAATGCAAGTTAGTACTGTACAGAAGAACCCTTACTACCTTTGTTTTCCTCCTGCTAAGATAGTCCTTTGGTAGCTGTAGACAGTCACACTCCTTTTTTTCAGAATTCACTGTGGTGAAAAGATTAAGTCTTATTCTTTTAAAAAAATTAATATTTCAGTGACTTACAGACATAAAAGATGAGATAGCTGAAGTAATGGAAGATATTAAATTGAGGTCTAAATTTGCTATGAATTCACTTAAGATTCAGATTATGTCTATCTGCGAGGAAATACTTTCTCTTAATGATAATATTAACAAAATTATCAAAGAACAGGAGACAGGTGACAGTGCTATTTTATGAATGCATGAAAGTCAACAATCACAATGCTAACACAGAAAAAAAAAAGTCACAGAATTAAGCCTCACAAAACTTGTGTGTAGTTTGGTGGTTTTGCTCCACAGAACACTGAAACTGTATTAGGTAAGTAAATCCCTATCTGACTAAGAACACAGCCTTCTAATCAATGTAAATCACAGATCAATCTTAATTAAGAATGCAAAACAATCTTCTATAATACTGTGTTTTGTCTAGTTTCTATACCCTAATTTATGTGGTTCTCTTTTCCTTTTAGATGAAAAGGATCTCCACCTTCCTGGTAATTGGAAATGAAGGATCATTTTTGTGCACAGACATACTTATCTGTTGGAAGATCCCCTACCAGCTGTTAATGCATATGTTGGAAAACATATTTTTGAAAGAGGCCTTAAAAGAAAAAAACCAAAAAGGCACTGTTGGTAATACACTGACTACAGGAGCTAAATAGAGGGATGTTTCTTTCACTTACAAATATTGTGGTACAAAATGTGTACTATATTTTTACAAAATAGTAAACATTCTTCAAACAATATACACAAGTAAGTGTCCAAGAGACATCACTTCCTTTTTAGAAATGGAATAGAAAATTAGCAGTTCATCTCAAGATTACTGAAGGTGGAAGAGAGGGAATAATAGGAAAGTACAAGAAGTGATTACATATTGAAGAGACTTTTTTATGCCAAATCCTCAATGAAGATCAGTAACAAGATAGTGTTGATACTAAAAAGTAATTCTTGAACTTCACACTTCGTAGCTATTGAAAGGAACAGACCTCGAGTTCTGTCAGCTCCTCTCAAAAAACCCCAAACAAACAAAAAACAAACACTCCCTCCAGGAAACAAAAACTCTGCATGGCTGAACATTTGTTTCTTTTGATTTTAAGTTTTCTTTGTGACTTTAAGGACTGAAAACCTGATGCTTGTTTGCAACAAGTACCTTTCAGGAAATAAGTGACCATAAAACCAAATTAGCTGACATATAAATGTCTATGTGCCCAACTGTTTTGAAAGGTAAATCATTAAGTATCAACCAGGTAAAATAAGAACTCTAAATGAAAGCAAACATTTACTACTTGCATTGTCTGAGAAGGTTCTGGAATGGGATGGTTTGTAACTACTTTTTCATTGAACAAAATTTGAGGGTTGAATTTCTTCCTATTGACTTTTTATTTTCATAAGGTTGAGAAGGGAACAATAGAATATCCATATACTTTTCTATGCAGACCTAAAAGCCATTCATCATTCTTAGTAAATATATATAATTTACCCTAATGTGTTAGTCACTTAATAACTGTTACAGAAATAGAACTAGAAAGGGGTACTTGCCATACATATAGCATTTAGTAAAATGAAGGAGTCTATGTATGAGTAAGTACATTTGACAAAACATTTCTACAAAATAATTAACACAAAGATTCTTTTGTCTGGCTATTGTGCTAAAACATGCGTAATATTTGCTGACACTAGCACAAAAATGAGCACATGCACATGCAGTCATACAAAAAAATTGTAGTGCAGCTCCTATAAACCACAGTAACAAACTAAGCTACTCTTTCTTTCAGCTAAGTATCCCTGCTTCAATTTTATTGTACTGCATTTGCCACATTTCATTATTGCTTTATTTTCAAAAATTAAAACTTAATAAATGTGTGAAGGATTTAAGCAAAGGTTGCTTCTTTCTATTCCCCTTCAAAAAGAAGTATTGGAGTAGATAAAATAATTGAAAGAAATAATTTTAAAAAGAAAGTATATAGTCAGAGTGAAGATAAAATGGCTAACACTTGGATCTCACTAGGATTTTAAACTTAACAAAATCTTGAACACCTTGGTCTTAATTGCCATAAGAAATCAGCAGTTAGATGTGGTAGGGAGGTGCCTTAGATAACAAAAGAATAACTGTTAGGCTGGAAAGTATCTCAGACTACCCTAGAACATAATTTTATCTATTAGTCTATGAAATAAGTATGGTGACCAAAGTCATACTAGGCATCATTAAAGGACTTATCTTTAACAAAGGCAAATTAAAGGTTCCTTCTGTATTACCTACTAATTTATAAGGTAAAGCAACTACTTTGCTCTTTATAGTTAGTAGACAACAATTATTTAATATTTTCCTAGACTTCATTAGCAATTGAAGTATAAAACCAGAAACTTAAGTGAGATTCATCCCATCCTGAGATAAAATGCCTGAAACGTATCAGATGAACAGTCCTCTAAAAGCCTATTTGGGTTTCCACTGATTGTAAAGAGAGCTTGGATAACAGGTTTGGATGCAGGCATCTATATTACAGGTACACAAAGCAGGTTATATGCATCTCAGTCTCCTCAGTCTCTTGCATTAGGCTTTCTACTATATTACAAAAAGCACAACCTATAAAAATCTCTTAAATCTTCATAAAATGCCTAAATCCCTCTGACAAGTCTCTAAGTAAAAACTATCATTCTGTGTAACCTAACTGTAACAGCAACTCTAATCCATTTAAAGTTGCTACTGTACATGTACAAGTAACAGAGCTGAGAACAGGTTTTGCTATTAAATCATTACATTCTTGATATCCTGATTTATGCATTTATTTTGTGTTTTGTTGTTGTTGTTGTTTGGTTTTGTGGGGGTTTAATTTGTTTGTTGACTGTTATTGTGTGGTTTGTGTTGTTTGTTTTGGGGTAGGGTTTTTTTCTCATTACTCATGAAAACAGTAGAAATACTTGAAAGAATTTCTTTTATTTTCAAAAGCTGCTTTATAAATATTGCTATTGTAAAAGCTGTAATGCAATTGTTTGCCACTCCTATAATTTTAATCTTGGCCAAGATTATAGCTATTACTAGGTAAACTGACTACGGTAAAAGACAAAGACTATCATGTGATTCTTTTCCTTTATCTACAGATATTAGAATCCAAGTGGTTTCTTTGATACAACTCCTACTGGCAGGCTAATGAACCATTTTTTCTAATAGTAAGGTTGAATTGGATGTGAGTATTTCATTTCATGCTGAGACTTTTTTTTTTCCCAGCAGTTTCAAGTCTTCTTTATTCTAGTCAAAATAGCTCATTTTTCTTTTCCTGCTAATTGAAGTTTCTTTCACAGCTATTCTTGACAGTCTTTTTTAATTTAAGTAAGTTGACATAATATTCCTTCAAGATATTTAAAGTGATTTGAATTAACCTTTTTGTGTGGCCTACAGAAATTTACAATGTATGCTTTTATATTTTATTCTTAAGTTTCAATTTTGCAGATTGTTTTCTGTAAAGGCTTGTAAGAATCTAAGAACCGTAGAACTAAGTACCTTAAATAGCATGCACATCCAGCATGGCAACCTGACAATTTTTCTTTGCTTTTTGCATAAAGGGCTGGATTCAAGCTTTGGTTAAACCATTTTTTCTCTTCATCTGTGCAGAGAGTGATTACAGAGGTACACATCAGCCACTACTGCTGGCTCACCCAGAGTCCTACAGCTAGCAACAAAGATCCAGAAATAGGGCAGGTTATCAGGAGTGGTAAATTGAAACTGCTTGAAATTCACTTCTGCAGAACATGATGGACAGCATCCAGCATTGCAAGAGTTTAGAAAATTCAAAGATACTTTGTCACATTCAAACACTACTCCAGAGAACCCAGATTTTTTTGAAGTGCATATCCTCAATCAGATATTTTCCTCTTCAAGCACATGCGCATCTAACAATATAAATTAAAGTATTTTCATTGTTTTTCATGTATGTTTAATCATACTTTGCTATTTGTAATACATCACTAATTAAAAGACACAAAATAATGTAAGAGATATTTTGCAAGGACGAGGATCTTGCATTATTTTGTTACTAATACATTATTAATTCTGAAACATCACAGGAGATTATGAATACAAAAAAATATATTAGTATCTGAAGGGGGCTTACAAGAAAGCTGGTGAGGGACTTGTTAGGGTGTCAGGTAGTGACAGGACTACAGGAAAGGGATCTAAGCTAGAGGAGGGTAGATTTAGATTAGATGCTAAAAACTTTTTCATCATAAGGGTCATGAGACACTGGAACAGTTTTCCCAGGAAGGTGGTGGAAGTCACATCCCTGGATATTTTTAAGGCAAAGCTGGATGTGGCTCTGGGTGACCTGATGAAGTGGAGGGTGTGCCTGCCCACAGCAGGGGTGTTGGAACTAGATGATCCTTGAGGTCCCTTCCAACCCTGACAATTCTGTAGTATTTTTCTATGCCAAAACATTCAGGGAGGACCTGAGGAGAAAGTAGGTACAGAAATAGCTATGACCAGACATTCCAGCTGACTAGTGACCTGAGATAACATGAAGGGAATCAATTCAAATATTGGGAGCTACTCCCTTAAAAAAAAAAAAAAAACAACCAAAACTCCTAAACCAGGTATTTGTTGAAACTGCAAGCCAGAAGGCTGTCTACTATTACACCAAATCTAGATAAAATTGTCACTCTGCTCAGGAAATATAGGGACTAGTTACTTGTAGGCTTATGATGGTATAAAATATTTTAAAGTTTAAAAATGAGAGATAAGCCTATAGTCTCTATTTTCTCTAAACTGAAAGCAGAGCTCAGCTGATGCGAAAAGCAAATCAGAGGATAGAAGAATACAGAGAGTTCTATATTCCTGGACATCCAGGCAAAGGCATACAGCACAAATCATCTAAGAGCTGTCACTGTATATAGGTATTGCAAACTTCAGTTCAAATCACCTGCATGAGGCAGTATCATTGCCAAATTATCATCTGCAAATTACACCCAGAGTTTTAGTGGCACATAGAATGAGCACACTGTGTTTCTATTGTGTTGCAAGTTGTTGGTTATTTGTTTGTTTTGCTGGGGGAGGTTTTTTTTTGTTTTTGTTTTTGTGGGGTTTTTTTTTTGTTTGTTTGTTTATTTTTTTAAGAAGTAAATAATGAAACTAAATTAACTAAAAAGAATGAAAAATGAGCAGACTGTTGTCTCATGTAGGCTTCTCTGTGCAAGGTCTCAGTGTCATTCATGTTCAAGAGAGAAAAGATGACTCCATCAACCAATAAGACAAATACAAAAGGCAAAACATATTATTCACGTTAGTCCTTGTCATTATATTATGCTATGCATAATTTTATTCTATCCACTGTTTATACCACATAGTTCAAAACTTAGGTTCTCTTGAGCCACATTCTATCCTACTTATATTCAGAAAGCATTTTGCAGACATGCTAAGGCACAGCAATAAAAAGAGGAAAGGTAGATGTCCATGGCCTGCAACTAGCTCCTGTACGAAGTTATACGTGTAGTTGATCTATATGCCATTGTTACTGAACACAGATGTCATTTCACATGAATGCCCTTCTATAGCTTGTTAAACATACTTGTGCTACTTTAAAATGAGGTTAGAAGTATTTCCCTATGGGCAAAGCAAAGACTGCATTTTCCTTTTTAATCTGTATCACATTCACTACCTTATATCTCAAATCTGACTATTTTCTTTGTGTACCATTGAACAAAAAAGTAGCTGTTCTAATCACAGATATTTAGAATATGTAAATATAACTTGAGTTTTTTAGAACACACAAGAAAGAAATTAATCTTTTGCTTCACTGCATTAAAAGAATCAGAACTACTGCCTTCAGAATAAATAGAAGTATGTTATTTTTGTCTAAAGCATCACTATTGTACAATTTCAGGTTATTACTTGAGTTGGGTGATTTTCAGTTATGAGTTTGTTTTTTTGGGGATTGACTTTTTTCTCTCACTAATATTTCAGTCTGCAAATATTTCAAATCACAATAAAATCCTGATATGCAATAAGCATTTTTCCCATCTTAGCCTTTCTCCACCTCAGTCTTACTTCTAGATATGTTAACATTCAAACATCTACTAAAACTTAGCATAGAGAAATGAACACACTATAATGTAATTATTACTTGTTAGTGTTGTTACTACATATACGTTTAGCTAAAATTTCACGCTAAATATACTGTTTATTGCCTTTTAATAACTACACACTATCTCCTGAAGCTAAGAAGAGAGGGCAGAAAAACATAGGACTTCACATCAAACTGTGAAAGGTACTTTTCTAGCTACTGCAGCTTGGCAGTCTCCACAGGCAGTTCTAATAGCTTGAAAATCACCCTGGGGTCTATCACTGAATTCTGTTGTTGATGAGCTTCCTTCTTAAGCATCCTTTTACTTTGATTAGTCACTTCTCATTTCTCAACAGAGCTATTACAGATTAAACAATAAACAAAAATGAGGCTTTCCAATAATTACATCAGATTTTATTTTTCTAGTTAAATTTCAGAGAATTGGACTTCTCCAGGTGTGTGAGAGCACTGGAACTGAGACGGACTCTAATTTTGCTTCAATTGAAGAGATAATGGAGTATGCCTTTGTAAGACCTACAGGCAGCTAGGCTACAGCCTGTGCAGGTATTTTAAATTCTGCTTTAAAATGATAGTATTATTAAAGACACTGTGCATGCATTAAATAATTTACTTCTCTGCCAACTTCCAAGACATACTCCTGAGACCCCATAACACCGAATCACTGAAATCTGCCAAAGGCTGGCAAAGTCAAGGAGAAAATATTCCTAAAGGTTATCAAATTAAATACCAGGAAATCAGTTCCATGGTTCTTACACATCTAAATATTGAAATGCTAGAAAACTGCTGCACGTACACAGAATGATGTGACCATACTGCATGCAGAAAATACTGAAAAATATTACTGACAAGATACACCTTTTATAAGTCCCAGTCTCACTCACACAAAGCGACACTGACTGGATTACTTCTTGTCATGGTAGGCCTGAATAGGCCAAAATAGGCTTATACATGTCTTGACTTGCCCAGACAAGTTCTTTTGCTCTTCCTCTCTCTGTTCTGTGGAGAGGCAACCACAGGAAAGAGGACGAAGAACCTGGAGCCACTAAATCTAAGGACTCTGGCTTGCCCAGACTTGTTTTGCTCCTATTTACATCCTGTGGTAAACAAAGTACATACACCTGCCTTGTGCCTGCCTTGTTCAAGGCCTATGTTTTCCCTGAATTTGGGTAAAGCAAACCAATGGCTTCACCTAATATGGTTGAGCTTGCATAACTGCCATTCTGATTGGCTATTCTGTGTCCAAAGGCTCATTAGTCTCAGGCTGTATTGATAAAAAGCGATGAGCAGGTAACACATACTCTGCCATTGTAGTCACGTTTGCTGCTTGCTGCTGCCATTGTTCCTGCTTGTAGAGCTCTCTGCTCTGGCAGTGATTCTGACTTTGTCTTCTGCAGCATTATGCTATGCTAAACTATAAGCTAGCTCTGCCACAAAGTAACAAACCCTGATACTCGAGGTTTGTTTGCCTGGAAACTACATTGCCTCGAGTTTACCAGGAACAGGCTTCAAATGTCTTCATGTGATAAGCCTGCATAGCCAGCGTGACATTGTGCTTAGACTGCACATTGCAAGACATCCTGCCTACACATGCCAAGACAAGGAGCCCTGGAAGTGACACAAAGATCGTCTGNTTTACATCCTGTGGTAAACAAAGTACATACACCTGCCTTGTGCCTGCCTTGTTCAAGGCCTATGTTTTCCCTGAATTTGGGTAAAGCAAACCAATGGCTTCACCTAATATGGTTGAGCTTGCATAACTGCCATTCTGATTGGCTATTCTGTGTCCAAAGGCTCATTAGTCTCAGGCTGTATTGATAAAAAGCGATGAGCAGGTAACACATACTCTGCCATTGTAGTCACGTTTGCTGCTTGCTGCTGCCATTGTTCCTGCTTGTAGAGCTCTCTGCTCTGGCAGTGATTCTGACTTTGTCTTCTGCAGCATTATGCTATGCTAAACTATAAGCTAGCTCTGCCACAAAGTAACAAACCCTGATACTCGAGGTTTGTTTGCCTGGAAACTACATTGCCTCGAGTTTACCAGGAACAGGCTTCAAATGTCTTCATGTGATAAGCCTGCATAGCCAGCGTGACATTGTGCTTAGACTGCACATTGCAAGACATCCTGCCTACACATGCCAAGACAAGGAGCCCTGGAAGTGACACAAAGATCGTCTGGAGAAATCAGGACCAGGTCAGAGATTGTCTGCCTTCTTTCCCCAGCATCCTGTGAAGCCTGGGAAGAATCAGAAGACTCAGTGGCTGACAAGACACCAACAGAACCCTGCACAAGTGTTTGGGTACTGTCTGAAGCTGTAGCTAGCCCCATGAGTCGAGAGATATTTTTTGTGAGTAATACTTAAAGCCTCTTGTAATTCACCAGTTGCCTTCTGCCATAAGTAGAAAGGAGCTTCCTGAGTTTATCTACTGGACAAGCAGTATAGTTGACTACAAGAACCTTCTCTTCCAGTTCAATTGAGTTAATGTTCTATTATTGCTAGTTATTTCTTAACCATTCTAGATCCTATGTTATTATCTGTATAATGGTTCCATGACCATGCAAAGGACTGATTATTATTTAAATTAGTGATCGGGGGGGCAAGACTCCTAAATACCTGTGATAGTTTGGGAGTTACCCACCCCCTCACACTTAAGAAAATCACCCAGACTAGACTCAGACGTCTGGAAATTAAGGAATGAAGCTATATTTACAGCTTAGCACAATATACAAGCATATATATACAAATATATGCAGTTATATAAAAATTAGAAGTAACACAGAAACACAATACCCCTCCTGGAAACAACCAGAGTCCCCAGGAGGGCTCCCAACCCCCCCTTCCACCTTCCTCTTTCCCCCTCTTCGGAAATAACCAGATCAACCCACATATATCTCATGTGCTAAATCTGGAGATCTGAGGTGAGATGTCAAAAAAAAAAAGTCAGCAAGGAAGTTAGAGGGAAAAGGGGTTAGGCGGATTAGAGAGTTAAAAGTGGAATCAGCCAGAGACCAGACTGCCTGAAAGAGCTGAGCAGTGTGTGTGTGAAATGCCTGTCTTACCTGTATGTTGACTACTTGTGTTTCTCAGCAGAAGAACTGTGATATTACTGTTACTGTTGTGTTTTTCTTTTTTCTCACAGCTAAGGATTTAATTTCTCTCAGTAAAAATTAGCCTCAAACCAGCACAATACCAAAATTAATAACCAATACTAATTTTGAAAATACCATCTCACAATCAATTACCCCTCCATTACAATACTTCTTTTAATCAATTTATTCATATCTAGAACTTGAGAAATAGCACAGATCAGATTTACTTAACTTCATCCCCAAATATCCACAATACTGAGTCCTTTGCTTTCCTGTGAATGATACTTCTCCCCATTTCAGTTTCTCTAAGCAATTCTTCTTCACTGAGATCCTCAAAATCTCAGTTTGAGGCAATGTCTTGCAACAAAACACTATATAGCCACTTTGAACATCTAAGCCTCTTCCCCACTGTTCTAGCAAGCAGACACTGCTCTTCATTTTTCCTCTGCTTACAATAAAAATTGACAACTACACTTACTTGACATTTTCATTTTTTTACAGAGATTACAGACCTCTCCTCAGCTAGTACCAAGTTACACAAAGCTGGCTAGCCGCTAGCCACTGAAGAAACATGTTCTCTTTAATTCATAAAGCAGGTCTGTTGTCTTATCACTGTTCCTTCAAGACTGCAGACACATAAAACTTCACTACTTTTTAACATCTGCCTATGTTTGTAATCAGTGCCATATGTTCTACAATGATTTGTAAGTATGGAAGAGTGTGAAACTGAAAAACAAAAACCTAACCAAATTCCTTCATTAGTTAAATTGTCTTTCATTAGATAACCTCACTTCACTAGACTAATTGGCATAAAAATTACATCTCTGTGTTGAGCTCTATTTGAATGAATGTGAACAAAGTCAGTATTAATTAAGTGTAGATAAAGAGCTATTGTTCCACTACTTAAAAATGTAAATTTCCCTCAAAAATAATTGTAAGTGCTTACTGCTTTACATAGTACAGAACTGTAATTGGGCAATTCTTCAGACTCAAAAAGCTCATGTCAAAGAGCCTTTAACAAGTTACAGTTGGGCTGAAGAAGGAAATAAATACAGATAAGCTTATTTTCTTTCCTTATTAATAGTCAATAGAGTAGACCACAGAAACAATAGAGTGGCCACAACAAGCCCAAGCAGCACTACACACTGGGGACAGAGTGGCTGGAGAGCAGCCAGGAAGAAAAGGACCTGGGGGTACTAGTAGATAGTAGGCTGAAGATGAGCCAGCAGTGTGCCCAGGTGGCCAAGAAAGCCAATAGTATTCTGGCCTGTATCAGGAACAGTGTGGCCAGTAGGACAAGGGAGGTTATTCTTCCCCTGTACTCAACACTGGTCAGGCCACAACAAGAGTACTGTGTCCAGTTCTGGGCTCCTCAATTCAAGAGAGATGAGATACTGGAACGTGTCTAGAGAGGGTGACAAAGCTGGTGAGGGGCCTGAAACACAAGCCCTTTGAGGAGAGGCTGAGGGAGCTGGGGCTGTTTAGCCTGGAGAAGAGGAGGCTCAGGAGTGATCTCATTGCTGTCTACAACTACCTGAAGGGAGGCTGTAGCCAGGTGGGGGTCAGACTTTTCTCCCAGACAACCAGCAACAGACCAAGGGGACACAGTCTCAAGTTATGCTGGAGGAGGTATAGGCTGGCTGTTAGGAGGAAGTTCTTCACAGAGAGTGATTTGCCATTGGAATGAGCTGCCTAGGGAGGTGGTGGAGTCACTGTCCCTGGAGGTGTTCAAGAAAATACTGGATGAGGCACTTAGTGCCGTGGTCTAGCTGACTGCACAGGGCTGGGTGATAGGTCAAGCTGGCTGATCTTGGAGGTTTCTTCCAGCCTGGTTGATTCTATGACTACATTTCACTCACAAACTAGTTTTAGGAATCTAATACAGCTCCAAAATCTTGTCCTCATTCTAGTTTTTCACATGTAGCCAGATTTTCAATATCATTGACACCTGTGTTTGTGCAAACAGAACTGGAAAAAATTGAGAGGAAAATCCCTCAAGTTCCAAATCAAACATTTAAACAAAGTTAAACTTTCACAACTAACTCATCAACTACCATTTCGATAGCCAACGCCAAGTTTTTAGAGTTTAGAATACGCTTTCTCTGAATTGTTCTAAAAAAGAAATGTCAAATAAATAAATAAATACACTTAGTCTTGTATCCTGCTAAAGTGCTAGAAGCTTCCAAGACTGAAACAGTCTTGCTTTTTGCTTTTTTAATTTGTTACATTGAAATCTGCAGGATTCTCTAAAATCTCTTGCAGATAAAGCTCCATCATATCAGATTAAAAGAAGCAAATAAAGGAATAGGACACAAATGATACTTTATAATGCTTCCGCTAGTATAACCACCTAAATCATCCTGAGTTTATGGGAGAGACACAGTGATTGCATTCCAGTACACAAATAATACCACCACAACCATTTACAGACTGTTTCTCTTTAACAGAAACAAATAAACTGATAAGCACCTAAATTTTAACAGCTTCTTAATTGAAGGACAGAAGGAAGGTATTCTAAGATCAAAGTTAATACTGGTTTCAGACTATAAACAGAGCTGTTGTATATTTTTCACCAAGGCTGGAGGCAGCATTAAGCATGAAATATTTAAACATCACTTTTCAAACCTAATGAAAAAAAAATTTAAACGCCTCGACCATCTTCAATTATTTTTTTAATAATATTTTAATATCACTGACTTGAAACTGTTTAGCAGCAGTTATCACATTTGCCCCAAGTTGTATTAGACTGAGTTGAAGATTCTACAAGACTTATTTTGGTGTTTGCAACCAAAAACATTTCAGCAAAACTTTAGCAAAAAAAATACTGGGTAAATTACTGTTGCATCTAACTGAGCCACAGCAGCCATACTGTCAGAGCTATGGAATTATTCCAAGCACGGTCAGAAAGTCTCTCTTCTGCTTATCAAACTCTAGGACTCTGCTCTATTTGTAGAGCTAGGTGGTTTTACGCCACTAGGTGCTGCTCTCGTTAGCAGAAACCAAATGCTCAGACCCATAAAAAAAAAAACTCGGTGCCCATCTCATGACTTCTATTTCTAGTATTCACCATCTACTCTATTTCCGTTATAAAACAGCTTCTTTTAAAACTTCATCCCAAGTTTAGCATAAAGATTGTTTCCTCTGGTTTCGTTTAGTCTGGCCTGTGATCGATCTTTCACAAGATGTTTAAGAACGATGACATGAAACCTGACTGTGCTCTAATGCTTGCTTGCAATGCAACCTGCGAAACTGAATTGCAAATCTTTCATATTGAAGCCCCACATTTTAAAAGAACTTAGAAATGTTATATGCACTAAGCTTTTAAGCAAAAACATTACCTGATCAACATTTTCAGAGATTATGTAACTTTAAAAAAATTAGTCTAAAGTAGTTTCTTATCTCTTGGCAGTTTCGATTTCTAGGTAAATTCACTGGAAGACCTGTAATGTCATTCTGTCTTTTTCATATTCTCATCACGAAATCTTCCCTGATAGAATTTAATGTACATAAAAGGAGTCATTTCCTTGCTTAATCAGAAGGGTTAAAGAATCCACAGAAAAATGACTGACCTAATAATTGGCAAAAGCATAGGTACTGGAACATTTTGTTCTGGGACAAATCCACTAGACAATTAGAAAAGGGGCAGACAAATTTTCTCTTGTCTTCTTGATATAGTCAATACAAATTAATTCTCTCTAGTGAAGAAGAATCTTCACATACTTCAGGCTACCACCACTCTTGAGTAAACTGGAAGCAGCAACATAGACACCTATGCTGTGTCTGTGCAACCATCCAGAAGGAAAATTATCTGATGATCACATAAATATATAACTGCAAAGATAGTTTTGTCCACAAGATATTTGTAAGATAGTAAGACTGTGAATAACTTCTCACAGAATACTAAGGGTTGAGAGGGACTCAGATCAACTAGTCCAACCCCCTACCAGAGCAGGATCATCTAGAGTAGGTCACACTGGAACTCATTCACGTGGGTCTTGAATGTCTCCAGAGAAGGATACTCCTCAACCTGGACAGCCTGTTCCAGTGTTCTGTCACTCTCACAGTGAAAAAGTTTTGGCTTATATTAATGCAGAATCCCCTATGCTCCACCTTGCACCTACTGCTCCTTCTCCTATCATTGGACTTTACGGAGAAGAACCTGGCTTTGTCCTCACCCTCTGACACTTTTCATTTACATATTTATAAATATTAATGAGGCCACTCCTCAGCCTCCTCCAAACTAAAGAGATGCAGCTCCCTCAGCCTTTCCTCATAAGGGACATGTTCCACTCCCTTAATCATTGTGGCTCTGCACAGAACTTTTAAAAGCAATTCTCAAATAATTTGACTATCAATATTTGTCTTTAAATCACCCCTGAAGCACCCCTTAACTTGGCTTCTACTGCAAGAAGAGCTGTGGCACATATGTTACACATTTAATCCAGGACACACAAAAGATTTTCAGGTACACTCTTGCCAGGGTTTTGCCTTATTACAAGCTTCTAAACCAAATTTACATTGGGCAACACCTGAACAGCTATCTGATATGCAACAGAAATATAATGGGTCTCTCCAATTCAGTTTTGACTGATGTTGCTGAGCCTATGGGACCGGGAATCATGTGCATTCAGGCAGCTTTATCACTTTATTTATCCCTGTTCATGTTGAAGTGTCAGCTCCACCCTATTTGGACAAGACAATGTGAAAGAACTGTTTGAGACCTCTTGAAGTGTTTCGTTTCCTAGCCTCTACATTCTACTCTGCAAAAGACTACTCAGAAGGATTTTTCCTGTTCTCATATCCATACAGTACTAAATGTGTTTGAAAGCATAGTTATAAAATAAACGAGTATATCAAAATCCTACTGAAGAAAAGCCTTATTCTTCTCCTGGCTGCTTCACTAAAACACAGAACAATGTGCATTTTGAGAATTAATCTCATCACCTCTTTGGGGCTTTTGCTTGTTTTCAATATACAAGAACTTAAGAAGTTTGCCTCCCTATTTATCTCAAGTACTGTACCATAAGGCCCCCCCATATGTTTCTTATTTGAAGCATTTCACTCTGCTCAACCATTTGCTGTTTCCAGAATCCCCTTATATAAAATAATAAGAAATGCATCTATGAAATGGAGCTTTTGTCTCCAACCACAATTGTTCTGGTTGGAAAAGACTCTAAGATCATCAGGTCCAGATGTCAACCTAACACCACCATGGCCATTAAACCATGTGCGCACATTTCTTGAACCTCCAAGAGAAGTTGACTCCACCATCTCCCTGGGCAGCCTGTTTTAATGCTTGATAATTATTTTAGTAAAGAATTTCCTAATATCCAATCTATCCCCTGATGCAACTTGAAGCTGTTTCCTCTTCTTCTATGATTTGATACTAGGGAGAAGAAATCAACAGCCACCTCAATACGACCTCCTTTCAGGTCATTGTAGAGAGTAATAAGGTGTCCCCTCAGTCTCCTGCTTTCCAAGTGAAACGATCACAGTTCCTCAGCTGGGCTTCTTTTAAGACTAGTTCTCTCTAGATATTTCACCAGATATGGTGCCCTGCTCTGAATACACTACAGCGCCTGTGTATCTTTATTGTAGTGTAGGGTCCAAAACTGAACACAGCATTCAAGATACAGCCTGACTAGTGCTGAGTACAAGGACACAATCACTTCTCTATTCCTGCTGGCCACACTCTTCCTCATACAGGTCAGGATGCTGTTTGCCATCTTGGCCACCTGAGCAGACTGCTGGCTCACGTCCTGCTGACCGTCAATCAGCAGCCACAGTGATGAAGAGAACAGAGAGCAGAAACACAGAAGATAACTTTTTTAACAGTTATGCCATTCATAGAAACGATGCAAATCATTTAATCAAATTCTAGATGGCTCAGATTTTCAAATTCAAAGTTACATATGAATATAATACCTTCTAAATTAACAATCTAAGTAAATTAATATTTTACTCTCTCTTTTGATCAGATTTTTCAGGCATTCATTAAATGCACTGTTAGTCCTTTTGTAACATTGCCGGTTACTCCATGAAAGGTAAAAAGGTGCTTTTCTTGCACTCCACAGACAAACGAAAAGGTCAAGTAAAGACAGAGAAAGGTGTTTTACACTTCTTACCTGCACAGAAGGCAAGCACACAAACAGAAAGAGAAATCATGTTTATTACCCTTAGGAGAAAGAACATATATAAAATGCAGATAGTCAGCAGCTGAACTTTGTTTAAGCAGCTAGTATCTCTACAGTCAGCCTACATTTGGGGTGGTGAGGCGAAGGTGGAGGTAAGGGGGCAGGAAATGAGAATCTCTATGCCCTGCAAACTGTTGCCAGATTAATTTAATATGATCACTGATGTGTCAGTGAAGCACAGGGACAATGAATGAATTAACGATACAATAAGATAACTCAAAAAGTGTTCGGTCAACCCCAATGCTCTTCCTTTCAGATAAGAAGGGGCAGTTTTTCTGCACTCCAGAATGCTCTTTTTAGTTCAAGTTAAATTACATACCCAGAGCCAGCTCTCTTGTTAAAATTCTTTCTTCCTTTTACACTATTTTGACCTCCACAAAAACCGTGCACATCTCAGGAAGCTGCTTAGCTGGAGGCAGTAGCAAGAGAATCGTTTGGGAAATGTAAAAAGGCAAGCAATTTAAAGGAGCTGTTTCTCCTAATCTTCCATTTTCTGTTGAAAAGATCCAATAAGTAATAGCCTGAGGTTAGTTTCAAGTGATGTGTACCACACCACTGTGCCAATAGAATTGTTTAGTTACTGTTGTTAATCATGTTAGGAAAATTCAAATACCCCCAGACTTTCCTCACCAGTCAGTCCTAACCAAAGAAAAATAATTTACCTAACATATATCCAGAAAATGTAATGATCTGTAATTACTACACATATATATATTTATTTAATTCCACGTGCCGTTGAAATGATCATAAATACTACTGGAGAATTCTGTTTAAAAATCAGGTGCTTTGATATAGGAATAGTAAAAGTAGATCTCAAGCTTTACAATTTGCTCCTGAATCTATTGTCCTTAGTCTGCAGGCTATTACATTAGAAGTCTGCTTATGTATAGCAGAATCTAGTTTGCGATACCTTGAACTACATAATGCTTCAAAAGTAGCCATCGCAAAGTAATGAAACAAGATCTATTCCATACCCTTCTGAGGTAAATAAACAATAAACATTTCACACACAAATATTTTATGATACCAAACATCAAGGATTAAAGATCTCAACTCAAAATTTGTTTCATTACTTGTATTTTTGCCTATGATGGTCTTTATTTTTATTTTTCTTTGCACATCCTGTTTTCAGCATCTATCACTTATTCTTTAAATCCTCCACTCACTCCTCATTGTGTCTTATGACTGCTGCCCATAACACATTTTGGCCTAAGTTTATAATATACACATCTCTTGCATCAGATGAATAAAATATGCTTTAACATAGGCAGCTGAAATGTGGATTTTATTTTTTTCTTTTAGAGTAGGAAAGATGAACATGTTTTACATTCTAAGCAGGATAAACTGAGGATAATTTAATCCCTTGTAGACCTTAACAACTCCACTTTCTAAAAGTGCAAAGTACATTCATGCATCTTTTTAAGAGAGATTTTACTGTAAAACGTTTGGGTTTCACTGTTAGACATGTTTAAAACATGAATTCTGTGAATTAAACTTTTATCTTTTAAAGATCTTTACAATCCCTTGAGATTTCTTCCTTTAAAAGCCACATTCTTAGTTGCCTTTATGGAAGTGAGAGAGAATGCACCAGAAAAAATTGTAAATTCAGAGACTTACAAAAAACCAGTTTCATGTGTACATTTTTTTCATTTTTAGATATTCTTAACAATGGCTTTTATTAGAAGCTTTGATATTATTCTTTCCTTCATGATGGAACTGAATATGTTCTTGGTCACAGTGAGGGGGTTGGAACTAGATGATCTTTTAAGGCTCCTTCTAACCCAAACCATCTATAGTTCCACTCTATGATTAAGTAAATTAAACAAGGATATTTGATTAATATGACATAGTGGGGTATATCAAACAGTTTAAGAGCAATACTAATATTTAGTATGATAGTAGACACCCTAACTAAGATACTGAAATAAGTAAGATACCAAGAATAGTAAGTGAGATAGTAAGCTACTAAGTGAAATTTTAATATCTAGTGGAAATCCTACTACCTAGTGAATCTTTCTGTTGCCTTTGAAGCTGTTTTAAGGCTGAAGAGAGTGCTACTGAATAACAAACACACAAAATGTTCAAGTCTCTCAAAAGCTGTGATTTTCCCTTAAGAGCAGCCAAGGCCAAATAAAAACTCTTAATGTGCATAAACTACTTTGCAATAAAGCATAACAGACTGAGAGGAAACTGTACATTACACTAGCAACAAAAATACAGAAAACTAGAAAACGCTTTAATCAGACACTGACAGTATTTTAACTGTAGCAAATAATGGATGTTTATGTAACAGCCACAATAATTAATTTTACTGCACAATAATTTACTGCAATTTAGACTACAGGTAAATTTTGGGGTGAAAATTTTTCAAAATTAGTTGTACCATTCTAAGAACCAACCATAAATAGCACCTATTTAAATTAAATACTGGAATTACAGGATAATATTCTGCCAGTTTTCCAGTCACTATCATTTTAAATGCTCCTGCTGACTACAGAGAGGGGCTGGACTACATGACCTTTGGAGGTGTCTTCTGACCCAGATCACTCCATGATTTTATGCTTTGTTTTCTTGCTTATTAGTCACAGCCTCTTTTGAGACAGAGCACCAACACTGCTTTCTTCTATGGTCTCCAAACAAGTGCTGAGAGCTATTGGCTAGCAGTTATTTCTGGCTTGGTCAGTAGCTTGTTAACCTTTTTATTCTTCCTCTTTTTTTTTTTTTTTTCTCCTCCCTTTTTCCTTAAAAAATCAGAAATATAATGCACTCACAGGTCCTACTGATATTACAAAAATTATAAATGCTCTGTGCCTCCTGGATTAAAGGTGCTAATGAGCTGAGAAATGTGATTATCATCTCAGCCTGACTGGACATTTTCACTGTTCATACTGGCATCTGCTTCACACCTGATTATGCAAAGTTTTATGAAGTAAACTTTGTATCTAGCTGTAACAGCAGTAAGAGAGTGGTAGCACATCTAGAGAAGCACACTGCATATCAAGTGTCTGAATTTTAAAATACATATCTAATTTTCACAGGCCAAAGACATCCCATGAACTACTTCGTAAAGCTGCTTAAATAATGCATGTAAGTGAGGTAGACAAGAATACAAGTCAGTCAAGCAACAATTGTAAAAATCAGCTACTGTATACAGAATATATAAAAAACTTCCCATTTTAAGACTTTATAGCTGTCACATCACAGCTTTAATTACTACAGCAACATGAATTTACCCATCTGAAAATCTGAAGGTATCTGGGGAAAGTTCTTTAAACATCAAGTGATCAATGAAAATGGGTAGCTACTGTTGACTTAATTGTTCTAAGAAATCATTTCTATCTTTTCTTGTGATATTCTTGCCATGGGCAACTTCCAAGACACATTGTCTAGAATGCAACACTTTCCTATCTGCATTCAACTTTGGCCCACCCATAGCAAGATTATTTTAGATTATTATAAACACTTTTAACAATTTACTCTTGAGTTCTAATACTAGTCACTCAATGGGCCTATAATACTGAATTTCTTTATGATACCAGTCTTCTAATAATTCTTTGTCGTGAAGTAATTTTAGCCTCTGCTGGCCCAGAAGAAGATTGATATGTGAAAGCAAATGTTCTTTTCTTCATATATGTAATTCTGCAAAATCAGTATTCTACAAAATTTTATTCACCGTGGGTATATGGGAGAAACTTTCTATTCCCAGGTCTAACAACTTTCTGGGAGACGTGCATTCTCCCAAATACAAATGGCAACCAATTAAGGCAGTATTCTAACCCACGATATATAACTAGTATAAATGTAATGTAAAGATAACTATGATGATTGCATCACCTTCTGCAGAGTGCTCTCAAAACCCTATGATGCTATTTCAAACTGATCCCATATATGTCAGTCAGCTGCACCAGTTACAGCCAAATAGTAGCTCTTTAATCAGTTAGTGCAGTTCTGTGCTCAGGGAGAGAAATGAGCACATATTCTATAACAGGTTATTAGTAGATTTTCACATAAAATAAATAGGAGGAGGGAGGGGGAGAGAGAGAGAGGAAGGGGGAGAAGAAAGTAAAACCAGAACAAGCAGTGCCAAATCTCCAGAGGATTTAGAAGACTGTCTCAAGCAGCCAAAACCTAGACTTCAGTGTAGAAAGCAAAAACATCAGGACTCTGAGACCTAATATTAAATAGAAGGCAGAGCTCCTCTTGATTAAATTTCATTATTAATTTAAATGAGACACCATGTCAATCAGGCAAACTAAATTTACATAACAACAGTGATGATTTTCCAATCTTCATCTATTCATTAATCTACCATCCACAGCCACGCACTCCCCATTACAAAGGTAAACAGTTACTTCCACGTACAACAAGAATTTCAGAAGTATCCCCTAAATGTGTTTAACACATTTATCACAGTCAATACAACAGTCTTTAAGATTATTGATGCCAGTGAAAACCACCATCAGGATTTACTTAAGTTAAAAACTGTTGTTTATTGTGACATTCAGAACATACTTGGTCAGTTTGGGGTTTATCTTCTGGGCTTTTTTGCAGTTTGTTTTGGCTTTTAAAATATAAACCACACCAACTGTCTTCCTAACTATTCTTCCATGCAAAGACTCTATTTCCCATAGGCAGAATATGTTTTAGTGTTTCATTAGATGGACAATATTGAGCTTATTTAAAAACAGGCGAGCAGTGTCACAGCTCATTTGCTCCAATGCAATTGTGAGAATGTAGTTAGAGCCTGTATACTGAACCACTGGGAACATTTGGCATAAAAAAAACACATCAATAACA
The DNA here is from genome assembly GCA_013400475.1 of Tricholaema leucomelas. Taxonomy (NCBI): domain Eukaryota; kingdom Metazoa; phylum Chordata; class Aves; order Piciformes; family Lybiidae; genus Tricholaema lacrymosa; species Tricholaema leucomelas. Next base: position 132,898 of record WAAF01004611.1, on the reverse strand, counting down.
ATGTTTTTCATATAACGAAGAACAATGGTTTGGCAGGAGGGAGTATTTGTACTATAGGCAAATGGCAACCTAAATCTTTTTTTATTTCTTGCATGGGAGCCTCCACTGAAATCCAGGAGATGTGGCACTTAACCAGTTTTAAGAACTTCCATGAATTCAGTCACTCAATGTATATTTGGTTTTGACTAGCAAAAACGTTCTGCATGAGACAGTACAAACTTAAATGAATTCCAGCAGTACCAAGAATTACCTTGTATTAGTTCAAGTGCCTCAGCAAATCTCTGGGGAAACAATACTCAGAGGCCCACAAAACAGCAGCTGAGTACTACAGCAAACATTTATATTTGGAAGTATTTAGAGTGGCCCATATACTATTTTTCTATCCACAGAATCAGAGTTCTTCCTTGCTTTCATCATAACACTATGTTGTATAGAACTGACACCATTATGTATCTATCTGAAGGATCTTTGTACTCTATATCTATCACACATACAATAGCTGAAGATGCTCAGGTGGAACCTCTCAATAGGTTTCAGCAAAGCAGCTTTGATTAAAAACTTTGCCACACTGAGAACATTGCAGGTTCGCTTGGCGTAGTTTAACTTCTGTAAAATTTTAATATAACAGATTTCTGACAGAGCTACCAACTTTGTCCAGGCATTAGAGTATTTGCAAAAATGTATTATCCACCTTTACAAACAAAATGTTTGTCCCCAGGCACAGAGCTTCTAAAATCTGGTGCAATCAATTAAGCAAGTATGCCCAAGATAATATGACTATTTACGTGCTATTGACATTCGGTGAAACTAGGCTATCACATTCACTAAGCACCCGCAAGATCACTAGAGCAGCTGTGGTGATGACGATGACAACGATGATGATTATTGAAACTAATGAAACAGCTTTCAAGCCTACTCTTCTGGACCATGAGCAGAATCACTGCCTGAAGCATCACAGGAAACTTCTCTCTAGAGCAGTATATAGAAGGTTTTTTTATTAGCTTATAAGGTAATTAAGGTAAGTATGAGGAAATTCCTTTATTTAAAATCATATCCAATCACACCTGTGTCTTTTCTGACTATTAGACACTTTCTGTGTATCACATGATATGAATGCTGGTCTATAATATGTGGTGTTCTGGAAACAACACACACACTAAGTAATCAGTAAGAAAAAACAGTACTTCATTTTTTGCTGCATTGCTCATCTAGATGCTTGCTTATCTCTTTTTTATGAGTCATGTTCATTGCGACTGTCACATGTCTAAACAGAATATGAAACTACATACACATATAAGTAATAAAAGATTATACATGTAAATTTATATATATACAAAATAGTAAACCTGTAAGGTAATATTCAGAGAAGCCAATAATATCTGTTTTCATTCCACCTTTTTCACATTTAAGACATTTTTATAAATATGTTGATATAAAAGTCTAATGCAGTTATTTACTTTAGAACTGAATTCAAGCTTTTGAATTCACATCAAGCTTTTTCATAAAGCTTGACTTTGTAGTAGAAACTGAAAATTACTTTCTATGATATAGGATACATGGCATGAAAACTACTACTTACTGATAAGTAATATTAGTAACTTGATTTGAAACAGCAAACAACATCCCAAGATCTTTTAGGTTCTATTACACAGACCAGAACTGGTTTAATACTCATTCAACTACCTGTGATCCAAGCTGATGCTCCAAATGCAAACATTCAAAGTCTTTGATGTCAAGTTCTCTATTAATAAAACTCAACAGAGCACTACATGACTGGAATGCATATGTCTAGTCAGAATACACAGAACTCATAGAAACCCTGTATCATGACAGCTGTTGCCACAGTTGCCAGAAAGCTATTATTAAACTGCTTACAGATAGGCAGTAGTAATAGCAGACGTGAAACTGGTTCTAGGGAAGGCATTCTCCTAGAATTCATCTGGTACAGCTGCTGTAACACCATGTGGACTATCAGAAATCATTCTTGATGGTCTGGTTAAAGGATACCAATACCAAAGGATATCAATCACACATTTATTTTGTCTTAACCAGTAAACTATGCATACTTGAAAGAATGACTCAAGAAACTGACACACAACATTTCCTGGTAACTCTAAGTTGGTGCTGGCTGCCCTTCTAAACCCTCCCTCCACAAAAGTATTGCTTTAACCACTTTGCAGCACAGCACTGGGGACAGCATTTGATCAAAGCATACCTCTTTACTTCAAGCCATTAGGAAACTCAGAGATATACTTCATAAATGGGGCTATAGTTTTGGAGCTCTGTGAAAGCAAATCAGTCTGCACTTCTTATGTATGATGAAAGAAATTACTATCAGTGCATTAATATTTGCCTTTCTACATCTAAAATATTCACGTATAATTCTTCAAAATTTACTGCAGAAAATTCCTTGTTCTTTATGTTTTCACAAATACTCAGGAGGATTCTGGCAGCAGAAATTAAAGAAAATAGAAATGTTGACAAAATAATCAGAAGTAAAGGTATATATGGTTTATATTTCCCGGGTTTGCATTTCTCTTCCAGCTGTTTAGCCATCTGCATAGATCCATGGACAAGTGGCTAAGGCAGTGTGAGAGAAATTAAAAAGACAGATGGACAAGATGGATGGATGGACAAGACAAACAGTCAAGACATACACAAACAAACTTACTTTAGGGAAGCTGCAAGTAGCCCAAAGATAGATATCCAGGGATACAAAATGCATAAATATATATTCACACTACTATCTCAGTGCTCCACTATGAATGGCAACACCATGACAATGTAATGAATATTCACTTCCTCAAAAACTTTTCAGATTATTACTTTAAAATCACCCTACAATACAGTGAACTTTCAGTAATTTCACTGAGTTTTCCATACAACAGTAATAAAATATTCAACATTTATGCAGCTTATAAGATTAATATAAAGCTTAAACTGAGCATTTAATTAAAAAGAAAAAAAAAAAAAAGGCAGCTGTATTTTTCTCTGCTCTGATGTGCATACTCAGAATTTCTTCCTTCTCCTAATATGATATGAAATATATTGTAGGTTCACTTAGAAATATTTATCTTTTGTCATTTAAAGTCCTTTGCTTTGTGTCATGGTGCAGAAATATTACACACTGAACTATAACATCCAACTCCTTTGCAGAGCTGGCTTTTAACCTCATGAAATATTTTTTGCACTGCCTCAGGCACTTTTTTCCAAATTGATCAATGTACAGGTTAGTTCTTTGGCTCTGCAATGAGCACAAAGTATTTGTTCAGAGAATAAAAATATAAAGTACTACAAGAGCTTAGTAAACAGATATAAAAATACTGCTTCAGGTAAGATTTTAGACAGCAACACCAATAATAATCCTCTAAAAGGAATCAAAATAACATTCAAAGATATTGTGAATATAGTTTTTAGAGTAAAGAAAATACCCCCACACATGGAATGAAACCATACGAAATGCGTAAATGTAGAGAACCCCCGAGGTCATGCATTATAACACAGCCATGGGAACTCTCTGTATCACAGGAGGAAGTTAAAGAAAACAGTGATGACAGCTATGAATGTGTAATGTATTTAGCCACCAGGATGATGCAGGCATTTTCAATCAATAGTTTGGAGATCTTAGAAATAGCTCTATGATCCAAGGCCAGTGAAAGGCAAACATTAACACAGTTCTTAAAATTAGCAGAGGGCATGTTACTCAGTAAACATCCTAAAACTCACACTTCTTGAAACAGAAGGTTTCTTTACTTTCCGGTCTTCCAAGACTTATTTCCTTCTTTAAGTAAGTTATAGCTGAAATCTTGATAGCTCATACATTGGATTGAGCAAATTTCTATTGATTATCAGTCAGCAAGAACTGTAGAGTACATAGATTTATTCCACTTTTAACATGCATGTGGTAGGAACTTGCTAAATCCTTAGCTAGTGTCTGTCTTTTGCAACCCAAAATATCTTTTATTTTGTTCTAAAAGTCAGTGAATATGGTAGTTTATCTTACAGCATGGTGTAACATCAAAACTACCAAGACTTAGGCTGACAGTTGGACTCAATAGTCTTAGAGGTCTTTTCCAACTGAAACAATGCTGTGATTCCTTGATTCATAATTCTCTTAACAGAATATTGATGATAGATTATCTCTCAGCTCTGTCTTGAAAATTAAAGTGCTTCATCAAATCCACAGTTATGTACTCTTTCTCTTCTTTTATTCTTTCAAAGCTTGTATTGTACCTAATCTGCATTTAGATATCCCTGTATACATATGACCTTAAGTAAAAAAAAAAAAAAGAATCTATGCAATCTAAGACAGCACTAACATCTTTCTTTGCCTGAATAAACCAAGGGGTGGAAGTGGAATGCAGCATGACACATAACAAACCCCCCACACAAAAGACTGTCTTAAAGACAAACAGATTTGAGTCACAGAATCACAGGATTAACCAGATTGGAAGAGACGTCTAGGATCATCGAGTCCAACCTATCACCTAACCCTTCTAATTAACTAAACCATGGCAATAAGTACCTAGTCATTAACATGTTTAGTAATTTTATGGATGTTGTACTTAAATTCTAGCATTATTGGTACAGTAAAATTACAAATTAAAACATTACCTCAAGGGCAAGAAAAAAAAAACAAAACTAACATTTCTCACAGACATTTCAAATACGTAAAAATCAGATCTCTTATCTTTCATGTTAGAGGGAATCTTAGTATGAGATCTAAATCAAACATCTGCCTTGAAGCAGGATAAGCATTAAATTCGGACAAGGTTGCTTAGATCTGTGTGTAGCTGAGTCAGTGTGTTAGTTGGAACCTAGATAGAATATTTTGGTGAGAAGAACTAGATTATAGGCCGTAAAAAGGAAACAATGGTGACGTCTACTTCACTCATAGGCTTGCTGAGATGTATAAGAACAAGAATACAAACATAGATAACAGAATTGCTCTCTGTCTGAGGCTGCATGAACTTCTCTCTCTAATCTAACCTGCCATCTGTGTGACTAATCCATCTGCTTCCTAATCCCCCTGGCTGACCCTCCAAACTACCTTGGGTGTAAGTCTTGAGTAGGTAGAGGGGCGGTTGAGAGCCCCTCCTGGGGACTCTGGTTTCTGGGAGGGGTGTTGTGTTTCTGTATTACTTTTTAACTTGTATATTTCTGTGTATATTGTAAATATTTGCTTGTATATTGTGCTAAGCTGTAAAATTAAAGCTTCATTCAATTTTTCAGAGCCACTGAATCTAGTCTGGGTGATTTTCCAAAGTATGTGGAAGGCGGGTAACACCCAAACCATCACAGTCAGAAAAATTCCCAAAGGAGAGATTTCACCTCTCTGGGGAACACGTTTCCACCTCCCCCAGTCTCCAAACCTGGCAAATCTAATAAAGTATAACCTCACAATGACATCTGCCAGATCTCTCATTGCACACAGATGCACTCTAGTTGGTTCCATAGATGCTTCTCACAGTCTGTCTTCTTGTTCTAAGATCTCCAAAACACAGCAAGTTACCACAAGATGGAAGTTCTCAGAAAAGTCATGCTAACGGTACAGTGGATAACAGACTCCACCACAGTACATCATAATTTGATGCTGAATCACTTTGACACAAAACTCGTTTAACCAGTAGGAGATTTCATGCATAGGACCAAATTTTCATGTCAAAGTCTTCCTCATCCACATCCAGAACAAACTTTCAGTTCAGGAAGAACCAAAGACAGAGGTTGATCTTAGAATTAGCATGTATCCTTAAGGCCATTATGGAACCCCAGGTACCTTCATGTGTCAAGTCTTTAATGCAGAAAGAAAAAGAGACTGTGCCAATAAGCAAAACTAAGATTTTGAAAGCAAAAGCTCCCACTTAATTTGGCTCTGAAAAGTTTTCTCTTTCAGTAGCCAAAAAGAGTTATGCTGTTAACTTTTTATTTCTTTTAATGACTATTCACTTTTTTCTTTTCTTCTTTTCCCTTTTAGCATTACCATCATAACAGTATGTGTAAGTATCCTCAGGAGACATTTTCACTGGCAAAGGGCAAGCAATTACATGTGAAAGAGAATGGATCTTGGCTTACTACAGCAAGACAGAATGGTAAGCAACCAAATTATCACTCTCAGCTGCTGAAGTTAAACCAAATAAATTCCTACTTTTTACATATTTCTTTGCATGCATGTTATCTTATCTTTAGAGTAACTTTGATTTTTTTTTCCAGGAAATTCCTAAAGTGTAACCTAAAAGACACAACACATGGAAAACATAACCTCTGCAGAACCTTTAAATCTAATGATAACTGGTGTAAAGAATTAATCTCTAGATAGAAAGCACTACAGTAAAACTATAATAAAACAATTCTGAATGTAAGAACTCCTACAGATGGCATGAAGACAATTTTGACATGTAATCCAACACAGCATAAAACTAAATGAGATGTGTGGGACTTAGAAATTATAGTTCCATATGGCTGCTGTTACACTAAACCACCAGAGATTACTACCAAGTTTGTCAAGCTACTTAAAATAAAAATTTATTTTCTAAACAACTAGGTTGTAATAATTCCTCAGAAAGGCAAAGAGCCTAGAAAGGAGTTGAAATTGAATCAATTTAACATTTGTTGTGCTACAAATAATGTGTGATCCACATCTTTAATAAACCAATGTCATCTAAAAATTATGTAGAAACTGAGAAAAATACTGCAATAATACAAAATGGGTGTTGTGAGTCAACATCACGTAGACTCAAAGGAGCAAAGTCATCATGCTAAGACATTCATATATTTTCTATACTGGCAAACTGTGGTCACCTGTTTCCTTATAAAAATATTCTATATTTAAATGTGGAGATTAATTTTTCACTATAGGGATTACTATCAGGATCCTTTTGGTAATAGAAAGCATTCAACATTACATTTCCTTGATTGGTAAACAGACCTTAAAATAGCAACAGCCACAAGACAGCAGGTGATTTTACAATGCTTACACTGCCCATTTATTATGGGACAGAAGAAACCCAAGAAGATAGCCCTGACACCACTGGCAGTAGAAAAAGACAGCTACTTTTCTCTCCATGCAAGTAGATGACAGAGCTACCAAGTCTGTTGTGAGAACAGCAGATGGAAAATGGCTATGATTTTGTGTTCTAGAATATGTGCTAAATGGAACCAGCAGGTCACCAAAAAGATGTGCAAACAAAACCCAGCCAAGTGATTCAGTCTGACCTAGAAAGTAAAAATTCACAGTGAACTTGTCACATCTGAGTGTCTTGTACTAAATCAGCAACAGGATTTTCTACTTCCTATGCTTCCTTTCTTCCCTTCTCTAAATATATGATGCCATAGTATTTGTAGTCATTCTGACTACTGTAGAAATGCAATGTGAATAAGAATCAAGATGATGTAGTTTTAAGGTCTCATATTGCTAAGAAGCACTTTTTTTTTTAGAATTTTCATACTGCTGAAAATAATGCATGTTTATGTTTACACATTTTAACCACTATCTTCTGCTCACTTCAGTGTGTTCACAACCTAGTCCTGTTGTTTTTGAAAGTATTTACAACCCACTTTGGTAGAGGAGGTACTAGAACTTAACTGTCTTGGCTTCCATTAATGCCACAAAAGTGACATTACACAACTTGTTTTCTCTCAACAGCTCATGTTTTTATTTTGCCTTTTTAACTGCAGACTGAAGTACAGGAATAGTGTGCTGTGGTCTAAAATATACTAGCTATAAAGTGCCTTCTTGATGACTTACTACACCATTTTCAGACATTGTAATTTAGATCTATTTATACAAAAAATAATTAAAAAAAAAAAAAAAAGAGAGACGAGTAAGAAACAGTGGAATGAAACTCCTGACCACTGAAGAACACCGTCTAGACAACTCCAATAAGCATTAAGAAGAATAGTCATAATTATTATGTCAGGGAAAATAAGAGTCACATAAATCATTCACCACCAGCTCTATCCCCAGCCAAACATCATATTTCACACCTCTGTTTCCTTTCACCAGAGGGAGCTGATCAGCAGCTCTGAGAGTGTCTCTAGAGCCAAAGTAGTTTTACAATGCTTTCAGGCCTTACATGCAGTATGTGAAGAAACTACACCCATTACACTATTCAGGCTAGCCAGCAGTGTTCATAGAAACAGAGGATCATCCACAGAAGAAGCCTGAATCAATTTCTTAATTACCATTCAGATCCTCTCTTTTCTATGTCAGCTATAAATCAAGGCTGTGAAAACTGCTTGTCTAACTTAAAAGGGAACAGCTACACAGGAATAGTACTTTCCAAAATGTCCATCCAAGATTTTCTGCAGAAAGAACAAGAGCAATACATATAAAGAGTGACAGCATTTGACAAAGAAAGATGGTGCATATAGATATGCTCAGACACCACGCAAAACACAGTAGGAATATGGAAAACAGAAGAACTTAGATGATACATATATACAATAATAAATTTGCTTGTATTTGATGTCCTGATAAACTAGGAGACAGATGAAAATTAAACCCAGCATAACATTGCCACAATTAAGTAATGTTTTCTTATTTACTCATAGAAATGCAACCTCAACTGTACTAACTGAAATAATGTCCTTTCTGTTGTTACAATTAATCTGCCAAAATCAGCAAATTCAGTCCTGATGCCACAGTCTCTGATAAATGATCCCCCAGTATGAAAAAGAATATGCTGCCATTTTAACTGCTCTCCTCCCCACAAGAAAAAACACAAAACACCCAAACAAAAAATACCACAAAGTAAAATAAGTGCTAAATTGATAGGAAATCTTTTATCATGTATGAGAAAATGAGTAGGGAATACCAAGTGAGGCAGGACAAGTAACTTGCCTTGTAGATAACAACTGTGTTTCATTAAAATATAGAATTATAAATGTAAGTTTTTCATCTATATTTCAAATTTTCAGCTACAACTTTTAGTGCCACATGGCATGAATAAAGATATAGTGATTGGTTCATGTAGCCTCCCTGCAAGATGGTCTTTACATTCAAGTCTTGACGCAGGCAAGGAACCAAACAGACACGGGATGACTACCAATTGCCAGTATGATGGAGCAGATACATACCAAATTACAAAGATCATTATATATTGGATGCTGATTACTAGCCTGCCGAGCCTGATGTCACTTATCTGTTGGCATTATGAATAGCACTCTGATCAGAAAAAGCATTGGCAATTTGTTTAACTACTTTTTATTGAGAAACTGTCAAGGCTGCTATTTAGAACTATAAACTGTGATTGCTTCTCAGCTATTATTTCTGTTCCCATCTCAAGAACAATGACTAACATTCAAAGGTCATAAAATGCACTAAGACTGTGCCAGATTTATTTCTTATTTTTAATTATATTTTTAAAAGACAAACCCTGGATGTCAGGATGTCAGAAACTATTCTCACTGGCCTAATCTCACTTTAAAAGGAAAAAACAAACAAACAACACCACCACCAAACTCTCAGTTAATGTTTTAGACTGGGCAATATTTCCTCTGTTCCTCACAATGCTCCTTGTCACAAAGTTGATAGCCTTTCTTTGGTAAACACTCAACAGGCTTCAGCCACCCTGCCTCCACTGTTAAATCCTTGGGGGGATGGGAGGTGGCTTGCACATGACAGAAGATCACTGAGAAAAGAGGTGTAGGAAAATACTATAACAGAAACTGTAATATTTTCTCACTAGTAGACCTTCAGTGAAAGGATGTCTTTGCTGAACAGAACAACACTTAAAGCACAATACAAGAAGTTGCATTGAGACAGGCCCTAGACTACACCTTGAAATGTTACACGGAATAGCTCTTGGAACTGCATGCAAACATATGCTTAACATCTCATTCAGTATTAGAGATGACAAACCAGTAAGACAGAAATAGGTACAAACATGCGAATATCTAAAAAAAAAAAAACAAAACAAAACAAATTAGCTTATTAGTAAAAATTATCCAGCTTGCACTTAATTACTTTCTTGGATTTCATGATAAAAGTGACAGGCAACAAAGTTGATGAATAATGTAGAGAATGAGTCTTGTGAGGAACAGCTAAGGGAACTAAGGTTGTTTAGCCTGGAGCAAAAGGCTCAGGTGAAACCTTATCACTCTCTACAGCTACCTGAAAGAAGATTACAAACTAGGTAGGGGTCAGAATCAAGTAACAAGTGAGAGGACAAGAGGAAACGGCCTCAAGTTGCACTAAGTTGGACATTAGGAAAAAATTCTTCACCAAAAGGGTGAGACAGGCTGCCTAGGGAAGTGATAGACTTGCCATCTCTGGGGGTATTTAAAAGACATGTATATGTGGCACTTAGGGACGTAGTTTAGCAGTAGACTTGTTAGTGTTAGGCTCACAGTTAGACTCAATGATCTTAAAGGTCTTTTCCAAACTGATTCTGTACCTTCTTCTTTATAGAAGGCTGCAACAATTGTACAGACAATGATAAAATATTGAAGCATCAGACAGCAATAATAAAAGACAATGTAGTTCTGTTCCTAAAAGGAAGCAATCCATTTTGAAGCTCATTCAAATTTGTCTTTATAAATTTACAGTTTACACTTTTTATTATGTACAAGGGTTTCAAAAATTACCTAATACAGAGAGAGCATATTTCTCTTCAGTGAGATAAGTGTTAAATGATAAACTGCTTCAGTGTTGACACAATACATAAATATGCAGTATGCACCAATCCATAAATCTGAAAAAACCAAAAACGCATAATGTAAAAGCTCTGAAGAGAGTTTTAGGAATAGTACTTTTATTTCTCTAAAGATTAATACTGTGCTGTACTACCAGAACATAAACATGTCTGTCTCTGCAGATGCACAATGCAATGCAGACTGCGATTGTACTTGTAGAATAACAAATGATAAATTTTCACTGAAATGAATGGAAATACTTACATGAAAGACTCACACAAATGTCAGCAAGGGCTATTCTTCTACAACTTTGTGATCAAACATCTTTGGGAAGGGATAACCAAAGCACTTATCAATGGTATCAAGATATTTCACCTTCTCTTCAGTTATCAAATCAGTTAATTATTATCAATGGTTCATAATGAATATTCAGTTATGAAATACTGTTATCAACTTACTAGTCACAGAAAGAAAAATCTTAACTTGTTCTGAAAATTCTACTTGATATGCTAGAAGGGGACAGAAATGAGTATATTGGTCTTAGCTTTGTTCTCTTCTGTTTCCAAGATCTATTGCTTGTCCCTAGTATCTAAGGCATTTAGGAATGTTAACCATGCCTATTCATGCTTAGTATGATGAGGTGATGAGTACTGGAATATAGCAAGGGCAGAGGATGCTGTATACCTAAAATTCATCAAGGTCTTTGACATAGCCTTCCTATCACCAAACAGGTGACATGCCAGCTAGGGTAAGTAAACAAGGTACGTTGAAAACTGTCTAGACTGCCATGCTCAAAGTGATGGGCACAAAGTCCAGCTGGCAGCCAGGAATAACTGTCTTAATCTTTAATGTCACCATTAACAAGCTGGATGACTGTATAGAGAGAACATTCTCAGCTAGTGTGGATGACCATAACTTAAGGGAAGTTGGGAGGTCAGAAGAGATATAAGAGGAGCACAGGGAGGTTCAAAAAATGCAATGACAAGAACTTTAAGGTTCAACAAAAGCGAACTGCAATTTTTTAATCTACAATGTAGAAAAATCCACACAACCATATAGCTGGCAACTGACTGGGAGAAAGCTCTGCAGAAAAGAAGGTGGAGTATATGCTGGTATATGCTAAGGTGAACATGGGTAAGAAACACATCCTCGTGGCAAAGAAAGCCAGCTAAATACCCCAGGCTGTTAGCAGGATTGTAGCTAGCAGGCCCAGGAAAGGTGTATCCCTTCATCCCCAATTTGGCACCTGTAAGACTACATCTGGGGAGAACTGTGTCCAGTTTTGGGCTTTGCAGAGTACATGACACACTAGACTGAGTTCAGTGGAGGGCTGCTATGATGGTAAAGAAAACAACTACCTGGTAGGACGATGTAAAGAAACAGATGAACTCTTCTTGGACATGTATAACAATAGAACAAGAGATGAAAAGCAACAGGCACAAACTGTAACAGTGGAATGGAATCATCCTTAAAGATGATCAAAGCTGAGCTGAAAAAAAATGTTGTGAGCAATATGGTCTGATCAAATCTGCTTTAAGGAAGGCATCAGAACAAATGGGGACATCTGGAGGTCTTTCCAACTTAAAATATGTTGTAGATCTAAAATTCTGTATAAATATTCCTGTCTTCTACTTGATTCTACACACATTGGAACTCTTTACAAGTATCACTTCTGGCTGCTTTCCTTAAGTACCTTGTGAATTCAGACAATAAGATTTATCCACTTCTGAGGGACAGCAGCCAAATGGAACCTAGGCATTAAATTCTTCCAAGGACTCCCAGGTCTCCATCTTCAAGCCAGGGCAAATCCCAAACAAAACCCAGACCCCACAGACTTAAATGAATCCTGCACCCTACACATTTAATTTCAAACAACTCTATTACCAGACATCTCTATAGTTTCCTAAAAGGCTTGGTTTTCTTCCCCAGTTTCAAAGCCTACCAAAATTAACGTAAAATGTTAGAAATCTAGTAACCATCTTTATAAAGAAAATATCAAGTTAGAATATAAGGAATTACCTGACATGAGCTGTGAATATATAAACCACAATAAAGGAATTTTATAGTAACAAAGAGGACGTGAATATAGCTGAAAGTAAGGGATTGTTGCCAAAGAAACAGAGATAAGCAAAGATGGTGTTGCTATAGCAACTGGGTGACATTAGAGTTTTCCCATTCAGTGCATAGGGTGATAATGAAGTGTCGAAACAGCAGCTTCCCTATCTGCCTGCTCCCCAGAGGTGGGCAGAACCCCAAGTTTGATTGTTTCACACTTGGGACATGTCTAATTAGAAGGTTTACAAATTTCTTGACATCACTGTGTTAGATCCTCCAACATCTAGCTCTTATGTGGGAGTCCAAAGAGAGGCACATTCACTCCAACACAAAAGAACTGCCCTTTTACAGTCCCTCAGGAGAAAAGCACTCAAAAAGAGAATGAGGACAGTCAAGGAAATATAGTACATAGCACAGCACTGTGCCTCTCAGACATGATCAGGCCACAGATGATCACACAGCTGCACAATGAAATTTAGCACAAGANGGCAGAGCAAAAGTGACCTCATCTTTGTTTTGCCTTTCTTCTTTTGTATACATCTCAGCAAGACTGTGAGGGAAGTAGACCTCACCATTGTTTTCATTTTACAGCCTATCATCTAGTTCTTCTCACCAAAACATGCTAGCTAGGCTCAAACTAGCACACCAAACTAACATTTATTTTTAAGCTTCTGCATTTCTCACAAGTAATAGTGTCTCTCTGGACCACCTTGCAACACAGTGTAGAATGCTTTAAGGACAGGTACTTTAAAACACAGGGTTTTTTAAAACCTAGAAAAATATCTATGCTTGGTGAATGACATACCCTCTGCATTGTAGGGGGGTAATAAATGGAAAAGAATGAATGAACATAAATAGAGGATGAATAAGAAAAACAAACAAACAAACAAAAACTATTGATAAAATTTACAGAAGAGCGACCAGTATTTGGATTTCAAATAATAAACACACTCCTAATTTGGGTCTTACATTAGCTTTGTCCATATCAGGAGCTGAAGTTGTGGTTTTGTAGCTGTTCCAAATAAATGCACAACTTTGACTTGACATTTGCTCTACAAGATGGACTACTGAATTTTTAATAAAGGCACAGACCTTCAATCTACCTAAGCCCAGAGTATCACTCCTATGTATTAAGTACATAACAATAAGCAAGACCTGGACTTCACACATTGATAAGAGCTTTGCTAAATGAAATGTTTAATTGAGTGGGTACAACTCTATCATCTGTGACTACATTGCAGTACCAGTTTACCTGAGCTAGCTTTAAATCTAGTTGCCTAGACACCAGTGGCAAACTAGCTATATGATCAGCCAAATCAGTACAAGCTGCAAAATCACGAGGAAGCTGAATAAATACTGAAACACCTCACAGTGAGTTTCTGACTGTAAAATTTACGATGAGACAGACAGATGGACAAACAGATTATATATATACCCACAAGCTAGATAGCTTGCACAGATCTACATTATATAGTGGTCACAGTAATATCTCTGTCATAGATGTGTAAGAGAGGCCAGGAACGAAAAAAATGTATTTTAACAGAACAAAAAAAATAGAGTCTCATAAAAGTGAAACAAAGTTCTTGGTAAAGAGAGGAACAAGATAAAGGTTTCCTACAGTTGACATTTCCCTCTGTTATTCAGATATATCTAAGCTTCTGAAAAATGTTTATGCTTGATTTATATAAAATTGCACAAATGCAACTGAATTTGTACAATTTCTTGGTTTTTGCAACAGACAAGAGGGGAGAAAGAAAAGTAACTGACAAGTTTTGACTTTTGATCTTTGATCTCAGAGTTCTGCCTGGTGAGGAAGTAATTATCTGCAGCCAGAACTGAATTTCATTCTCTATCCCAAGGTGACAGTCCTGGTGGATGTGACATGAATATCTAATGAGAAGTCCACCTATTAAGATATTGCCTTTTGGCAGAAAGACTGTCTTGGGGCAAGACCCTCTTTGGATCTCACCACCCTGGGACAAAAATATTTTGCCAGTTCCAGTGTGTAAATAAAGGTAGAATTATTCTCTACCACATAAAACCACAAACAAGGACAGCTGCTCTGGGACAGCAGTCCTTTCTTGCACTTCGACATAGCTTTTTTTATTGTTCATCACATGAATGTATCTAAACACACCTTCATTGTACAAAAGACAACTAGACTGCAAGGTGGTTTGTCTTAGGAAATGAGATAAGGTTTACATACAATAGCTTTATCTTCCCCCCACTTCAAAGACAATGGAGATATTTGTTGCAATTCTGTCATAAAATAGCCCAGTTAGTAAAATAAAGTCATAGATTTCTGTATCTAAAAGATACACAGTATACACAAATATTTCCAAGAAAAACTATGCTGAAGATGATTTCCACCTAGAACAGCATTTCTTCTTTTATCCACTGTCAAAAAAAATTCTACTGTCAAAAAATACAGTGGAATTCATGGTGTATTCTAAATGCCTATAAAATCATGTGGACTCTTTCATTTATATTAATGGGCTTTTGGTCAGGGCCCTAAAGAGTTTCTTTACTATGTGAAACAGGCACTATATTAACCAATTTAGAAAAGATGAAGCCTGGCATTCCCCATCTGCATGCCATCTGTATCTAATTATCACAACACTAATTAGAATCATTATCAAGAGAGACTGAAACAACAAAACCTGACTCTCACAGTACACTTTGCTTTTCTCGAGGTGGAGAGACAGGTGAGTTACAACATGGTTCAAATCAATTTGTTTCATTTACTTCTAACATCTGGGATCAGCTGCCTATGTGATACTTTTGCCATTGCATCTTGAATTTTTACTTGAAATAATAGACTAAAAAGGCCATGTGAAAACAAGTTTGAAAGAACAAGTACTCACTGAAAGATACTGTCACTTCTGAGAGCATTATAAGCAATAATGAGAATTCTCATTTTCTACAAGAACAAAGTTGGTAAATGAGATCTAGTTTATGCATGGTAAGATTAACTTAGTGCACATCAAAACATTTTCGTTTTTGACTAATCAAAAGTATTTTTTTTAAATTATCTATTTCATTTACAGAGTATTCACAGGTATAGCATTTACATTCAGATATCTACCCACACATTCAAATACAGCCTACAAAGCAAAATAAATAAATACCTTCCCAAAAGACTCAAATACAAAAGCTCAGCAACTTTCTGGGATACTCAATCATGCTTCTTTCTGCATGGGAATGAAAAAGTATTCACAACTGGTTATCTCTGAAAAATCACCTTGAGTATTGTGTCCAGTTCTGGACTCCTCAATTCAAGAGAGATGTTGAGGTGCTGGAACGTGTCCTGAGAAGGGCAGCAAGGCTGGTGAAGGGCCTGGAACACAAACCCTATGAGGAGAGGCTGAGGGAGCTGCGGTTGTTTACCCTGGAGAAGAGGAGGCTCAGGGCAGACCTCATTGTTGTCTACAACTACCTGAAGGGAGGTTGCAGCCAGGTGGGGGCCGGTCTCTTCTCCCAGACAACCCACAACAGGACAAGGGGACACAGCCTCACGTTGTGCCGGGGGAAGTATAGGCTGGATGTTAGGAGGAAGTTCTTCACAGAGAGAGTGATTTGCCATTGGAATGGGCTACCTAGGGAGGTGGTGGAGTCACTGTCCCTAGAGGTGTTCAAGAAAAGACTGGATGAGGCGCTTAGTGCCATGGTCTAGATGACTGGATAGGGCTGGGTGATAGGTTGGACTGGATGGTCTTGGAGGTCTCTTCCAACTTGGTTGATTATATTCTATTCTATGACTGTATAGTATTACTCTTACACTGAACATACACATACATGTATTGCAGTATTTCCATTCAAATAAAATGATTCTTTTTTTCTTCTTTTGAGAAGCTAATTTGATTTTTATTAGCTTCTCTAGAAGTGGCAAGTACTTAGGAGTTTATCCTTACTCAAATTTTTCTAATAAGTTGTCTAGTACTTCTGGGAACAAAAAAAAAGATGACCCAGGTGGAATGAATGAAGGTATTTCCAATTTATACAAAGATTGTGCTTGAAAGTCAGAGAAGTACTTAATATTTTGCGTTTTCCTTACACCAGAACTAAACTGAACTTTCTAAAAATGGTGAAAGAAAATAAAACGTAGGATGAAAAAAAATACAAATCTTCTTATCCTTGAAATCTAAAATACAGAGCTTTACTAGACAGGAATGCTGAAAGCTTGATTTAAGAAACATCAGATCAGCAGACAAGGCACTCATTCACCAGCACAGCCAATCAGAAACATTTAGCTGCACCCTTTAAATATCTAGTGTCAATTTTTTTCACTCCTGTATTGTCTTCTGAGTTGTTAGGTAATCCTCATCTTCTCTATAGAACTGCTCACCTGGAACAAAAAGCCTCTTTTCTAGTATAAAACATTCTAATTTAAAGTTTACTTCTACAGCAATGCATAAGCACTTCTTAGAAACAACAACAAAGTTCTCTGCATGAATGTTCTACTTAGAGGGAGAGGATAAAATAAATCATCATATGATTACTCCCTTTCCCACAGGGGAAGCAAAACACACTCAGTGAAGGTCATTTTTCACCTTCTCCTTTGATTTACCACACAATTAATCAAAATGTGAGGTCTGCTTTTACTTCTGGATTCTTTATGGCCTTATTATTAAAATAGAACTAAAACATCTAATAGACTTACTATATGAAAATTTTACAATTCTTGAATTCCACAAGGCAGGATCATGTACTGTGCTTAATAAAGCACCAGCCAAATGTCTGACCTCATTATAAGTTCACTGAAGCAAATTCAAGAGAAGAACTGAAGAAAGACAGGCAAATCTGCATTTAATTTGGGAAAAATGAATATATTTATGCTTTTCTGTTATAAAATACTTTCTTAATATACCTCCACTTATTCCCAAGTTTAAATACTTTTAATCTGCCATGTTAATAACAGGAAATCTTTGTTAAGTGACCTTTTAAGGAAGGGTTTTTTTTACTAGATTCCTATCTATATATTAAACCCATACCAATTAAACTTGAAGTAAAAGGACAGTTGAATCTGTAACTGAAGTAAAAAGTTATACACGACTCATGGTTCATTTTTTCTTTTGCAATCATCAGGACTCAGTAAAGGGAATCTGAAGGGGGAGATAAGCAGCTGTATACACTTGCAGGAGGCAGGTAAGGCATGAATGAATCTGATCACCAGATCTCTCCACACATGTTGCACTTCTTTTAGAGAAATAACCAAGCAATGACAAGCACATGAGAATTCTAATCCATTTGGGGTCACTGCACTTAAAATCTTTGAATATCCACCTGTGATGTAAAACTTACCTCTCTAAACTGTATTTTTCCTCTTTTAACTTTGCTTCTTTCTACAAGCATAAAATATGTAACTGCTGTGCTTCTTGCTATTCTTAACTTTTCCTTCCTTCTTCACAATATTTTGACTTCTACCTAACAAATCATTTTGGTATACATCTAAAGCATGATATTAAATGGTATGTAGTAGTAAAACCATAAGAAGAACCTTGTTCAGTCATACATCAAGCCACCTGCCTGCTTGCAAGATACCTGCTGTATAGCCTACACAAAAACATGGGCAGCCCAGAAGTTTTCTTAAATTGCATTAGATAGCCTGAGAAGAACCACCTCAGAAGTCTACTATGTACCATTTGCATAAATTCCACGTAGCTTGTCTTCATTGTGAGCTGCTTACAAAAGATTTTCTGGACATTTCCAGTGACTTGCAGTGAAATCTGGAGTAATCAAGGAACAAACCCAACTCTGAACATGCCTCCAGGTACGGTTGTAACTAGAAAAAAAGTGTAACAGTAGAATACTAATTACATATATATTATACTATCAGTTATACTACCAATGCACTGAAGGTCTGAACCAGGTGGGATTTTTTGATACCAAATTAGTGTGAAAGGATGGGCCAAATAGAGTTCTATAAAGTGACAGATATGAAAGGAAATCAAGTATGATTTAAAGATAAATTATATAGCTTTTAAAAACAAGACAAAAAGCCTCAAACGAAATTACAAAAAAACACTTGCAAATAAATTGTACTGCTATACCTCAATAGGTAAATATAGCACAAAAGAAAGCTTCATTTCCATGAACATTTATCAAACACCAGGTGTGTTTCTACATCTGACTCATCAATTACATTAAAAATATAGTAGTGCAAGTAAAGCTACACATCCTGCCATGTGTGCTTTAGAAAATATGTTCTTTGAGATCAATCACCTATGACACCACAGCTCACCTTCCTGGATGAAGCGCAAACTATCTAAACCCAAACATCTTAAATTATTTATGGTTAGACAATTCAAAATTCTGCAACTGTGTCTGTATAAAATCTTCAGCACAATTCCACACTGTGCTGTCATTCCTTTGATTGAGACCTTTTTATAGCAAGTTTAGATGATATCAAAAGCAAATATTTTGAAGAAGTAAAATGGAAGAAATAAATTTATTTCTGTAGAAGCAGATGGAAAAAATGCAGAACACTGTTATATTTCATGAAACTGCTGTCTCTAAAAAATTAAGCATAATTTATCATGTAGTCATTTTGCCCATCTGCTAAGTTTATCATTAAGACAATGAATTTGGTTCATTTCCTTCCCTCCCCAGCTAAGACGTGTAATTATGGGTTCAGAATACTGCTACTGATACAACGTTTTCCTACTATAATCTCACTAAATAACTCTAAAAGCTTTCTTCTCCTCTGTTATTTTGTTTCCTAGCCATTCTAACTTCTTTTGTGATACATCCCTTCTACATAAGGTTTATCCAGGCTTCAATATAATCTCCCTGATCCTTCCTTGTATTGTCAATCTTTCCTTCTGCACATTCAGAGCAATCTGCAGGCTGATTCTTTCATGAGGTCTGCTAACAACCTGAGGATGCTTCATGAGCTGAACAATATAGTCTCTTTACCAGCAAGCCCAGTAAAGTTTCACATGACAAAAAGAACCGATGCTAACTTTATTCCCATCATAGTATGTCGCAGTGCATAGACTTGTAAAGTATGATTATAAGAAGACAGTAAGATTTTCAAAGACAACTCAGTTCAGTAAAAACGCTGATAATTCAAACAGAAGTGCTGTTTCACCTGGGATAAGATTAAAAATGTTTCAGTAAAGTGATATGGCAATTTAACAGCACATAATCTCTAGGTTTGCTCACCTTTTACAAACCCATTTCAGAAGTATAGTGTTTTGCACTGAGGGTGGCCTGCTACTCAGTTTATATATAAACATCTAACACATCCACTTTTCTTGACTGTTCTGTCAAATTATCTTATTCTGAAAAACTGCTTTTCAGTCATTGTTCAATTTTGCATTTGCAGTAGGTGTCAAATCACAGTCTAGTTATTCCATACAAAATTTATCTCCTACTGCTGCCAGTTTTTCATAATCTCAAGACTAAGATCTTTTTCCTGAATTTTTTGATGTGCTGTGCACTATCACTTAGACACATCAATCCAAATAGTTCTCTAAGTTTCCAGGTTGCCAATGCACTCTGTGGCTCAATTCCACTCTAAAGCAGATTAAACGGATATGTTGATATAGCCTGATATGACTCAAGGTATTTTGACTGTGTTTTTTTTCTTTAAAATGTATGTATTATTTCCAGAATTATGCTTAGTCTACCATTAGTTCACACTGTTCAGAGCGCTCATCAGGTTCTCAAATTGTCTTCATATTAACCTACTTGTAAATAGTAGAATTAAAAAAAAAAAAATAATCATCACCTAAGGCCTGTGGTAGATTCACCTGTCAATCTCAGCAGAAACAAGATCTGGCACTTAAAGACAACAGTGCATCTCAGAGTCTATTGTAAATAGATGTTATACTGAAACAGTCTAATCATCCAGTTTCTAATATTTCTATATTTCAGAAAATGATCACTTTTTAAATTTCTCTTTTCCCATGCTATATCTGCTTGTGCAAAAAGCAGTGCCATCATTTGAGAGGCAGTTTTCAAGCATCTTCTTCAAAAACATGAACTATTGGCCTTTCACTTCTTTACAAGGTTAGTGATGCTGAAATTGTAGGCTAAGGAATATGTTACATGAGAAAATGTGGTTAGAATATCTAATGGACCAAAAAATCACACTTGGAAAAACACAGGAGAGCTATAACAAGACTGAAAGAGGAAACTAACTCAAACCCATATTGCATGCTCAACCATTTTCATATTAAAATGTTTTCCTGGAATAATTGTTGGGAAAATATTTCTCAAGGATTTAAGGTTTATTTACTATTTCTTAATAATTATATATATTAGAAGCAAATTATTTTATAAAAACTCTTAAAAGACTGTGGCTCAATTTTAACAAGACTGTGAATGTTTTGATATTTTTACTAGAACATTTTAAGTAAGGCTTGAATTCTTCTTTCATCCTGTTTTGTATGCTGCTTGTGTTTAAAATACAAATTCTGATTTTTCAGGGTTCAATACAATTCAAGGCATTTACTTTCCAACTGCATTTCTAGTCACATTAAAATATCTAATGGAATGGAAACCAAAAACTTCACGACTATTAAAATCACTAGAAGGCTTATGTTTAATTTTTCTCCCTTTTTTTTCTTTTTAAAGGACAGCATATTCTTCTGTAAAATACAACACTTTAGTGAGCTTAATGTCAATTTTGAAACATGATAATTCAGTAAGTCAAGACATTTTACTGATAATATCATAGTTACTTGCTAAGAATTTTTCTAACTTGAAACAGTGAGTGTAGTGAACTAATGCAAGCCTTGACAGCACACAAGGCACTGTGCATCAACCCCATGTTGGTTCTAATATGCCCAAGAATGCTTTCCTGAAAGACCCCTTGCTACAGACTCAAAGTTTGTGGCAAAGATAGCTGGCAGAATAACTAGGACATCATGTTTAATATTCTACCTCAGCATACTCAAATTTATCCATGCAGACAAGCTCCAAGGTCCTGAATAATTTTAATAAGACATTACCTGAGTGGAGTTTAGCAGAGATACCATGGGAAAATAAATACACCCACTTTAGAGGCATAATCTGCAAACACCTTAGACCTACTTGAAGTATGCTTGCTAAGCACAGCAGCAAAGAGGAAGCAAGAACTCTTCTGAAAAAAAACAGACCACTCTCAAGTTATTTGATCACCCTTACTATATCACTGTCATGAAACTGAGAGGATGTAGATAATAGACAATATACTATACACATCTCTTCCATGATATGGGAACCCTGAGGCATTACATTTAAGGTAAGAACCAAAGTCTTCTATTCTCTAATGTTTCACATCTAACAATCTAGAATACTACTACATCTGCTATTTATGTAGCCCAGATTTGACTGTTGCTGGGTTAGAATGGTAGCATTTTCTTGGATTACCAAGTTCCTAAATTAATGTACTTAAATTTATATTTGAAAGCTGAAGATACAATGGTAGCTATAACATCAACTTAATCTGTCCTTACACAGAACTTGCACCACTATCAACGATCAATACCAAGCCAAAACAGAGCCAGTCTAGTTCCATCTACTGTCCTTTTCTCTTGTCCCCTTTTTATTATTGCAGAATTACTACACATACAATAGTAGGAATACCTAAACCACATACACCTCAGCACCAAAGAAGCCAAGAACATTTCTGAAAGCTATTAACATAACATAGTTGAGAATACAGTTTCCAATATTCAAATTCCTGGGCCTTGCTTACACTGTAGTATTTCAGGTTGATCTGTACAACAATCATTTATCAGAGATATAAGACAGCTGTAAGTAGCAACATCACCACAACCCTATTTTTGGCAGTAAAAGCATAGAGCAAGTAGCTTGTCAGCACAGTTATGCTAGGCATAAATTATACCTCAGATGCCATGGCTGTGTTGAAGAAGCCTGCTTTGGACAAGCCAGACTGTTTAACTGCTCAGCAATCCTGTTTTGGTAGTCACTCCGACATTAAAAGTTTCACCTTTGACAATTGAGTCTTCAGCTTTACTTCCAGGTATTAAATACACTATTCCATTAACTCCCTGTGAGAATTCTCCAACAATAAAGGCTGTAAATGAAAAAAAATATATATATATATAGTTGCAAGAAAGTGATCAGAACGTCTACTTCCTAAAAACAAACAAAAAAATCACCACTCCTCCCCAAAAAAAACGAACAAGCAAAAAAATCAACCGCACGGAACAAACATACTGGAACTACTTTATCCTCTCAGTAAAATGCTCTCAGCACGGCTGCAACAGTATCTTTGTACACAAAGGAAGCAGCTCAGAAAAATTCGAGTACACTGTTGGTGTCAAAAACACTCCACCTCAATTCGGATGACAGAGACCAGCCCCCGGAACCGAAGCCAACCGTTTCCCTGACAGCTGGGCAGAGATCAGAGCGTTTTTCGTCCCCTGAAGGCGGCACACAGACGCGAGTGAAGGAAACCCGCCCGGACTAAGCCGGCCTCGCGCGGGAAAAAGGCGGGAGAGGCGGGCCTCAGCCGCGGCCTCTTTAAACGCCTCAGGAGCGCAGGCATTCCAGATCTCTCTGCGCCGAACAAGGAGGGGACGTGGAGTCCATCTGCGCGGGCCGCGGCGTCAGACATACCGGCAGGAATCCCGGTGGATGCAACGCAGACAGTGGTACCATGTGAAAAAGAGGTACGTGTCCAGGTTTCTGTCTGTGGAGAGTGGTAAAGCCTTTCACTTGCAGTGGCGGACTGTGGAGACAAACACCTATGCACGCTGTGAGCTGGTAAAACGTCTTTTCGGCCTGGTGCGGGAGCTGAGAGGAGGTCGAAAGGCAGAGAATTGTAAATAGGAATGTGACGCAGTCAGGTTCTGCTGTCCCAGTAACTGGGAGTGGCTGACATACAGAACCCAGGAGGAAAGGGGCCCCTGTGTCCTGACCTGGTCAGCTGGATATTGGAGGCCCAAATTAAAGGGAACAATGGAGGCAAGTTCATGGTTGTGGCAGACGGTGAGTGCTTCCCTTACCCATCTCACGTCCTCGTGTGTCTCAGGAAGACAAAAAGAGTTGTAGTTGTTTGGAACTTCCCTATGAATGGAAAAGAGGGCCTAATATGCTAGGCTGACCCTCATCACAGAGAAGTCTGTAGTCTTCCTGGAGCCCAAATGAGGGATATTGCTAGGAGACTCCCCAGCCTGCTGTGGTTAGCGGACTACTACCCACTACTGATCTTCCAGACAGGGAGGAAGCTGTGTTTCTTAGTCTGAGGGAAATGAAGAGAGACTAGAAGGTCTTGGGACAGTTGCTGGAAAGTCTGGAATGCAAGTTATTTTCTCTTCCCTCCTTCCAGTTGCAGGTGATGACATGGGATGGCATAAAAGGATCTAGTCTGTAAATACTCAGCTCAAGACTGGTGCTATAGGCAGGGGTTTTGGCTCTTTGATCATGACTGGTTTTATAAAACACCAGATCTGATAGATAATAAGTGGGAAGGGCACAATCCCAAGCACAAATACAGGCTGGGTGGAGCATGGCTGGAGAGCAACCCTGAGGAAAAGGCCCTGGAGGTCTGGGTTGATGATAAGGTCAACATGAGCTGACAGTGTGCATGTGCAGCCCACACAGAAACCATGTCCTGGGCCGCATCAAAAGAGTGGCCAGCAGGGCAAGGGAGGGGATTCTCCTCCTTTACTCTGCTCTCATCACACCCCACCTGGAGTACTGTGTGCAGTTCTGGAGCCCCAAACACAAGAATGACATTGAGCAGTTAGAGCGAGTTCAGAGGAGGGCCACGAAGATGATCAGAGGGCTGCAGCACCTCTGCTATGAGGACAGGCTGCAAGATTTGGGGCTTTTCAGCTTGGAGAAGAGATGGCTTTGAGGAGACCTTTTACTAGCCTTTCAGTATCTGAAGGAGGCCTACAAGAAGGCTGAGGAGGGACTATTGACAAGGGCTTGTGATGATAGGACAAGGGGGAATGGGTTTAAACTGACAGAGGGGAGATTCAAACTAGATGTTATGAAAGGGCTTTTTCCACTGAGGGTGACGAGACATTGGCACAGGTTGCCTGGGGAGGTTGTGGCTGCTCCATCTTTGGAGGTGTTCCAGGCCAGGTTGGATGAGGCCTTGAGCAGCCTGTTCTACTGGGAGTGTCCCTGCCTATGGTGGGGGATTGGAACTAGATGATCTTTGAGGTCCCTTCCGACCTAAACCATTCTGTGATTCTATGAAAGGCTTGGCTTTTAGAGAGGAAAAGGTCCTATGACAAGAATTTTAGCAGGGTTCATTCATGGAGCTTTAAACTAGATTCAAAGAGGGTCTGATTCCATGACTTTCAGCTGAAGTTTCAATTAATATATGCTAGCCATGAAGTTTTCTACAGTGTAATCAATGTGCACAACATTACATCAGTTCAGCTCAGTCGCATTCTTTGTTCAGCTTTCTAGCCATTTTCACAGAATGCCTTCAAAAAAAGAACTTGAACAAGACAATTGTAGATTGTGATAAATGCCCTTTTCCTCGGTACTTACATCTCTGTGTAATCTATATGGTTATTACAGATGTAAGAGCAGCAGCGATCATATTAAACTGCAAAAATTACATTCACAAAGGCAAGAAAATTAATAACTAATGTTGAAGCTTTCAATTCATTCCATCTACTTTAGATACTACCATTTTCAGAGCTTGTCAAAATACCCACTGTCTGAGAACTCAAGCTCCATCACAGGAATCAATAGACACTGAGAACAATCTGTTTTAAGTCCTTGCTCCATGAACTGTTTTGTTATCAACCATATATTTTGCTCATTTGACGTTAAGATTTGTTTTTCAGTGATGTGTTAATTCTTTCACAATGTTCAAAATAGCCTTCTGCACAAATATGTTTTTAATTCTGAATTTTATGCAGATGTTAGGTGTGACTCTGTGCCTGCTGTACCTCTTGTGCACTTACTCCACTTTGTTAGCTGGTACCAGAAGTATTGGGCACTCTTCTCACTGTTGAGAACTTACCAGTGTCCTTAGAATTCTGCCTGGTAAATACTGTAAATACTGTTACTCTGAGTTAAAGCAGTTTTAAGAAATCTGATTGCAGTCATCTTTACTTTTTTTTCATGAAGAATGGACATTTTACAGGCTTCTTGATTATGCTCTGATATAAAACCACTGAAGCAAGCAATTACTTGTGGCAAATATATAGTATTGTACTGTATTTGGCTATTTGTGAAACATTAGTTGAACTCTTCTTTGGAGGATAAATAGGAAACAATAAATGAGTGATGAGACCCTGGAATGGGTTGCCCAGGGAGGTGGTCGAGGCCCTGTCCCCAGAGGTGTTTAAGGCCAGGCTGGGTGAGGCTCTGGCCAGCCTGATCTAGGGTAGGGTGTCCCTGCCCATGGCAGGGGGGGGTTGGAACTAGATGATCCTTGTGGTTCCTTCCAACTCTGACTGATTCTATGAACTAGAATATTCTCAGGTCTACATAATGCCCATTAAATGTATGGGCAGAAAAAAGTATTTTGACATTTAATAAAGAAATCCGAACATATCATCAGAGTTTCTCTGATTTGTTAGCATTGCTTCATTTTATTGATTAAAGGTAAACAAAGCATGGATGAAGACCAAAGTTATTTGACAGGGCTGCTTGCAGCAAACTGAGAAGAATAAAGAAGGTGAAAATGAGGTGACGCTAGAAACTGTGTACCCAGACCTTGGTTTTACAGTTCTAAATGTCTGTTTTGGCTGTTAAAAGCCTGAAGCTGGAAAAAACAGTAGGAAAGACTATGCCTGTGTAAACAGGAAATCAGTATAAATATGCCTTTCATTTGTCAAAATATGGAGGGGAAAAAGCTATTGAATAATGAGTTGATCTTGTTTATAGGAAAGTGCTGCATGAGTTTATTGATGAAATGGCTAAATATGAGGCTGGCATAAGCAGTGATAAGTTTGAAAAGCAAAATGGCTACTTCAGACAAGTGGCATCAGGGCATTTATTCACTACTTCATAACATAGTCATGGAAAAAAAACCAAAACACAAGCCAGCATCTTTGGATTTTGCTAATCTGCAACCAGGAGCTTGAAAGAACGGAATCCCACAGTCCGAATTACCTAAAGACAGCTCAGCCATTAGACAAGAAATTGTTTATCAGAGGTATAATTGTTTGAGTAACTATTCCCAAATCCCATGGCAAATCAGGATTCCTACATCTGACTTTTATTTTGCAAAATAAAAATCTCCTTTCACAAACTTTCTGTAAATAAAGCTTTCCTGAAACCAACAGGTTTCCATCTTAATGTAGTTTAAAATTACTGTCTAAAACCACCTTCTTTAGTGAAGGCCACACTTTCCCAATATTGTTGTTAAGCTAAGGAAAACAACTTCTGCAAGAGAATTCACAAGTCCTAGGGCTTAATCTTTATTGTATAATGGATGTAAACCAATCATACAAATTAAAGCTCATTCTAAAACTGAAACAAAATAGTAGAAGTGCTCAAAACATTTTCTGCTTTCCATAGAAATATTTTTCCCAATGTGAGAAATAATTAGTGTAATACCTTTATAGTGATGCAGTATGTCCATACTGTGACTATTAGATAAAAAAAAATCGGATTTGAGGAAATTGGACATCATGTGAGATTAAAGTATTACATACTATGAATGTATAGTTATGTGAACAAAACCATTGCACTGCATTATGTAGCCACGCAAGTCCTCTGGGAAATATGGGAAATAGATTACCTAAAATCTAGCTATGTCTGATTTTTTTTTTTTTTTTTTTTTTTTTTTTGTGCGTATCACTGCACATCCTAAACGCTCTGTACTTTCTTTGTATTAGGGAACTTCAACTAGAAAACCCATTGATACAGAGTGTATTGCATTGTTTCAGTGTGCACTGCCTCAGAGAGAACAGTAATACTCTTCTTTACCAAGAGATGAGCAAAATAATTTGTTTTCTGCAGATGATATTGCTGTGTCTTACCTGTACAAAATAATATGCAAAGTTATTAAATAGTTTTGGGTTTGGTTTGTTTTGTTTTCCTTATATACTGAATGCAGTGGTGAAACAGAATGTTTTTCAGTAAGGAAACTGAAGATTTTGAAACAGGCTGAGTTCAATAGCAAGATTAATGCACTGGGTCACTCTTGAGCGATAGATTAGCTAGACACAAGACAAGGGATGCTGCTGCTAGTAGAGATACCAGTGTAAATGTCTAAAGAAAAATCTTTATTCTTTCTTATCTCTTAGAAATTTCTTAAACAAGATGACAAAGCAGGACTTCCGTTAAACTGAATACCACAGCCACTCAAATGTATCAGAACAGAGTAACAATTACAAAAGATGTAACAATCACTACTTTATTCCACCCCAGCAGCAACTTCTAACATAGCTAACACCAATATTGATTCAGTTATAGAAGCATACATGAAAACTAAGAGATCTTCAGTGAAAACTCAAAAGCTATGTAAGCCACATAGCAAGGAAACAACAAAATATTTTGAGTAAATTAATCTAAAATGAACTCATGGTGCAACTCCCCCTGGAGTTCACTCCAGGTGAACTCCTGCCCCATAAGCTAAAGTATAATAATCCCATAAACTGGAGCATATGCTATCTGTAAGCACAACAGATTTGAGTTCAAGTGTAAAATTGATTAATATTCACAATGAGATTTCAGGAGGTGATAGATTATATATTTAAATTTAATTTATAGAACATATGAAGAATTCATAGATAAGAGCAAAGCTCTCTCATACTTACCAGTGAGATAAATAATTTGAATAAAAATCTTTAGCAAAGTGAAGGAGCTCTTATCCATCCCAAGTGTAGGGGGGAAAGCCATCAATACTCACAAGTGAAATAATCAATTCCAGCACTTGAACATTCTAAACGGTGGATAACAGATGACATCCATTTAGACTAGCACTTCAGTGTAGCTTAAAGGCCATTAAGTATACTGCTGACTAAGTATGTAGAAAATACCAAGTTGAAGATGCACAGATAATAAATACAAAAGAATGCCTGTACTGCATTAAATTATAAGAGTATCTTTCTTAGAATAACCTGAGAAGTATTTTGTTTCTTTCAAGCCTAAGCAGGGACAATAACTAGCTTGTTAAAATACATGAAAAAGCTGATATTATGATGATCTGATTTATGCCTATGCAACATCTACTAGGTAATTGATCTAAAATGGCAGCTACAGGAAAAGACAACAGTATTGAAATATCAATTTAAAAGACATCTGGTTTGAAAATAAAGGGAGGAATGTGTGTTTCATCCCTTGTTTTGTGTTTGTCCTAATTTTTCTTATTTAAACTTGACACCTCGTGAGTAACAGAGACACAGCTTTTATTCTTAGAATTAACAGTACGATGAGCGAGAACTTCCCCATCAAAACTATTTTCCCGTCCAGGGAAACTGACATCTAATGGAGGGGTTTGGAGTGTTATACAACTTGCAGGATACTAAGAATTTTATCTCAGTGGTCTCTTTGACCAAGAAAACCCAGATCTGCTTTTCTATAAAAAGTAATTTCCTCAAATGTCCACCAGAAGACTAATTCTGCTTGAAGGAAAATGAGCAGAAGTAAAAAACTGCAGCTCAGAGATTAATGCCAGGCAGAATCCTAACAAGATTGAGTCATTAAGAAGTGCAAGTTAACACAGCTGTATCCTACAGAAAAAATCCATCATTTAGCATAGCAGATGCATCAGATATTTTTGAAATTTACTCAATTTCTCATTTGCTTTCAAAATGACAAACATTATATTTATCCAGACTTTCACTGTGCACATAAAGGCTGCCTTAAAAAAAAAAAAAAAAAGGCATTTTATTTACTTTTTCAGAAGTTTAAAAAAAACAGTGATTTTGTACTTTTTCATTATATTACATATTTTCTCAATGCATCTATTGTGGAATGGTGAAAAACTTGTGGCTAAATTAGAATAGGGAACATTAATTATAGTATAATTTTCCCAGTTATTGAGTATTCCAATGGCATTTGTGTATATGAAATTTCATCCTGAGGAAAGAAGTTTTATAAAGAGTACCAACATATTGATGAAGATTACACAGCCAGTTCCTCCATGAATAGTTGCATCTTCTTCGCTTGTACTTATTTCCTCAAAGATAGTGGAGCTAGTCAGTAATAGTTTAATGTTACTAGGTAATAAAGTAACATATTCAAATGTTACAAAAAATTATGCTCAAGGCACGCATGCCCAGTGATATGACAGGTGAGGATAGAATGTAGTGGTTACATAAATGTCCCTTTCAACTCATTCCTGAAAAACAATGCTAATATTAGTGTCATGAGATTTCATTAAGATAGGTTGCTTATTCAAAGATAAACACTAAATGTTGGTAGCCTGGATCAGAACTGATGCAGAATATGCTTAGCTCTATTACAGTTTTGTGAAAATATTCAATGCATAGACTTTTCTCAAACTGTTCTATTGCTTTGTAAATCGGAACAGATTTATGAAAGTTTCTGCTAGAATACAGATGAACATAAAATTAACATTAGTTTGTGTCTCGTTTCTTGATACTAAAATATTCCCCATGTAGCAAAATACTTCTTTTAAAAACAACCTCTGAAAGAATAATCTTTTTTCCAGGTATCAGTAAATACGTGTGGTCATGCCATTTCAAGTTACTGGTTTCTGCAGCATTATATATATATATAAGATTGAGAGAGTTTTACGGTCAGGATGTGCATTGCATTTCCTCCCTGCAGAAAGGGGAGGATGAGAAATAACAGCTGCCTTTAGAGAGTGGAAGGAAAAAGCCAGAATCTGCAACCCTTTTCCTCCCAAATCACCAGGTTTTGTAGGAGGGCTGAACCTTAATTGAAAAATACCATGGCTAGTAGTCATAGGACAGAAAACTGCTAAATACATGGAAAGATCCATGGCAGTTGTTTTTAAACAATTCACATAACCCAGCTAGTGCAATATCCAAGGACTTTTCAAGTGAGTTTGTGTGAGACCCCTCTCTATCAGAAGGTGATGGCTTTTTAAAGTGAATAATACCTTGTTGAGGTTTTTTTGTTTCTTTCCCATCACAAGTAAGTGTTAGCAAATCCAGTATAGAACTGCCATTATGAAAAACTATGTTTTATTCATATAGTAGAGAATAATGTTCCAGCTTTCATTCTTAAATCCTTCTAATGGAGTGTTTGGACATCCCAATTACTACTAAGAATGTGAGGTAAACATTATAGAATCATAGAATGGTTTAGGTTGGAGAGAACCTCCAAGATCATCTATTTCCAACCCTCCACTATATACAGGAACACCTCCTAGGAGAACAGGTCACTCAAGGCCTCATTTAACCTAGCCTTGAATATATATATATGCAGAAGTTTAGAATCTGAAATAATTTAATCTACTTACTCTCCCATAAATACAGGGAGATTCTAATTCCCTTCTTTGCCAGTACTGTTTTTGATTCAGCTAGTCTCTTTAAGCAAAAATAAATGTGGGCTCTGGCAGTGATTTAAGTAAGTATGTGTCTTGATTAATTCCTGATAAAATGTAAAGCTTGAAAAAGAACATTTTTCAAAGTAAATAGCATCTTTCTTCTTCAATATTAGTAATTTATTTCTCTGTCCAGCATACTTGCAGGGAAAAAAAATCCTGAGTATCTTCTCTCTTTTGCATTTGTGGGTCCTTACCTATTCCTTGCTATTTGATTTATTGTTACCAAGTTGCTGTTCTGGACTCCATATCTACTATGCTGTCCTTCTTTTGTGAAATCTTGTACTTTAAAAAGGAATAATGTTTCTTTCTGTCAGTTCTTGGATGAATGCTTTTTCACTGAGAGGAATTGAATGGGTTTGAAAGAGTGGGTTGTGGAATGTGGTTTTTTTTTTGCTTAGGCAAGCAGTTATAGTAGTAGAGGATGCTACTGGCTCTCAAGGCTGGAAAATTGAGGAGTGCTTGTTCTGAATTTGCTAAACTTTGAATTTCTAATTCATGTGAGGAAACTCTCATTACATTTTCCCATGGTGATTCAAGTCATTTAGATAAAAAGTATGCCTGCTGTGCTTTAGATTACAGTGGAGGAACTCTTCAATTTAGAGGTTTTAAATTCAAGACCTACCACTCGCAGCCTGTGATGCATGTCCCAACTTAAGATAATGAAACCAACCTGTTCTGCACAAATTCCATTTAAATAATTAGCAATTCAAAATTGTGTATGTTATTTCAGGCTATAAAGTTTATGCAATTCTCACATCAAGTATTTCTGCATAGTTAAGCGAAAGTAATTATTTGACAGGGCTCGACAAATAGCCCAGGAAGAACTCATATGTACAAAATTCTGAAATGGCATTTTGAAGAAACTGACTGAAATGTTTAGGCTTTTTTGACTGTCAGAGATATTTTGTGTTTGGTAGTCAGATGATATACAAATGAATAATATAATAGTATTTGTAACTGAAAACTTTAAAGAAAAAACATGAGCATTCTCTAGAACATAGGAAAAAAGGGTGAGGAAAATGTTCTAATGAATAATACTTGAGCAAAATGATTCTGTGGAAACCCATCAGTGAATCTTCCACAGGGAAGTTTGCTGCCTCCCTGGGGCCCAGGTTAGAGATATTACTAGAATGTGTGCTTTCTGTGGGCAGCTGGTGCCAGTGTGCTGGCATTCTGTATATATTCCTTCTGGTGATGAGTGTTATCTCAGAGGAATGGCTTTGAGTTCCTCTGCTGCCTACCAGCAGGCCAGGATTTTTGCAGAGCAACACAGGACTTTCTCAAGAATAGCACTGAGATCTGCTTCAATGCTTGATGATAATTATGATTGGTAGGGTGTATGGGAATGTGTGAGTAAATTTTTAGGGCAATGAAGCCCTACAGGGTTTTGGAATTTTACCCCTGAGAAGTGCAAAATCCTGAAAAGCTGGTGGAATGTTTGGAAGAAGTCTGTTGTCAGCCTGGGAGTTTCTGAGAGAAATCACTGTGATGTGTTGGGGCCTGACCCATGCCTATCAAGCCCTTCTCATCAATGTTCAGTGTGCTGAGGAGCAATATAAGGTCTCTGTGTGTATAGACAGACCAGCAGCTGCACCAGAGAACTAGCCTGTGCGAGTATCAGGCAGCTGAACCCATTCTCAGAGTTTAAACTGTTAGAGGCCCCTGTGGGATGCACCCACGAGTGGTAAAGGTAAGGTCTCCATGACCTTTCAAAAATAATGGAGAGCAGTTTGGCAATAACCTTACCCAGGTTATTGCCAAACTGCTCTCCATTATTTTTGAAAGGTCATGGAGAACAGGGGAGGTGCCTCAGGACTTGAGGAAAGCCAGTGTCACTCCAGTCTTCAGAAAGTTCAAGAATGAAAGATAGTTCAGGAAACTACAGGCCAGTCATCCTCACCTACAAACCTGGAAAGGTGATGCAACGGCTCATTCTGGAGGTTATCTCTAGGCATGTGGAGGAAAAGAAGATCATCAGGAATAGTCAGCATGTCATGCTTGACCAATGCTTTAGCCTTCTACAATGGTGTAAACAGCTGAGTAGATGAGGAGAGAGTAAGAGATATTGTCTTCCTTTTGGCAAGGTTTTTGACACTCTGTCCCATAATATCCTGATAGGGAAGCTTAGGAAGTGTGGGTTAGATGTGTGGACAGTGAGGTGGATTGAGAATGAGCTGAATGACAGAGCAGAGAGGGTTGTGGTCAGTGGTGCAGGCAAGTACAGAGAGGGGTAAGAAACAAAGTAAGTGCAAAACAGATGTTTCTTTGGCTGACATACTTTCTATCATTTTAACTGGTAGAGGTGGAGATACTGTTCTAAAATACTGCATAGATTTTAAAGAAACACTCAGAAGTAGACAAAATTAAGGAAGTAAAATATGAGAGAGGAGATAATAACATGAGAAAAGTTTTTAGGTCCCTAGATTTGGTGGTTTCTGTTGGTGATGTTATATTTGTTCAAATGCAATGAAAGGTTAACAAAACTATGGTGATCTAGGTGGTAGTTATCTCTTTGCTGATGTTTGAGTGTTGGAGTATTTTTTTGTTAGCTCTATATTCTTACATTGTAGATGATACATTACAGTCCTTAATTTTCAAATATTACATCCTCCCAGTCTGTAAATGAGTTTCGCACCTGCAGCTTTTCCAGGACTAATTTTGGAGTTTTATTTCCTGATGCTTTAATTAATCTTGTGTGACTTGTAAATGTCAGTGCATAGTTTTACAGTATCTTTGCTGTTGGCAAATGATTTTGAAGTGATTGAACTTGAAGTGATTTCTAACAGGATAACTTCCTGTTCTCTTTCAGTTTACCAGTTCCAATTATATAGCAAACTGCAGCTTTCTGAAATTGCTTTAGTGATTGTAATTGAGTTCTGCATTTTTAAGCCTTGTTTCTCTTGCATGCCCTCACTCTTCTGTTAGTACTCCAAGTTGAGATACAAGTGATTCAAGTCCAAACTCTCTATTCTCTTATTTGTAATGCCTTCGGGCTGGAGTTGCCCTTCTAATATTGATGTAACCTGTATTTTTTTTCTGCTCCAGAAATACAAATAATACTGTTGTCCTGTTGTATTTGGAACAATTGCTAGCCAGAGTACTGCATAAGAAGCAATTTCTGAACTTCATTTTCCTCTGTCTATGTAATACCAGACTGACAGGAACTTACAGAAGAATGGTGAATAATAAGTTGCCTTTCTGTAATGAAAACTGTGTAAATCTCAGTGGTACCATTTCCCGGTTATTAGTTAAAGGCTTTTGGCCCCTTTATATTCTAACTAAAGCCTTCAGTAGCTACCTAGTGTGCTCTCGAGCTCCTCTTCATATGCATAATCCACATTTGCTCTAAACTGATACAGTAGAAATGTTTATATATAAATTACTGGCAATTAATGAGCTGTTAAACAGCTGACACTGCATATTTTCCTTCCAAAATGAACCAAGTAAAAACCCTAGAAGTTAGGAGACATTTACATTGAATTATTTAAGCTTTTAAAAGGGGAATAAACCTATATTAAAAAAGATATAAATATGTTTGCAGATAGCCAAACAGATTTAAGATGGTACTTTTCCCATCGAATGAGTTTTGGGATTTGAATGCTTGCTCTAGGGAGCTCTCTGCAATGAGTTCTCCTTAGAGAATTGATCCATAGCTTCTGTAATATGAGCAGAAAATGTCCATTTCCTTTGCATACAGGGAGGGAAAGTAGTTGTTTTAACAGAAGGATATTACTTGGTGATTAATATCTTGATTGGATAGCTTTGCAAAGTGAAGGATCACTGAGGTAGAGTAAATCTAAATCAAAGATTAACTTAATCTTTCTCTCTCTCTTTTTTTTTTTTTTCCCTTTTAACCTAAAGGATATTCTTGATACTGTTTTGGATTCCAGCTAGGGTATTTCCATTAATCTACTAGGTTATTTTACTGCTTTTTTTAACTTTTTAAATTGCAAAAATAGTGGGAAAAAATAAAGCAGCATCTTTAAAAGTTTTTACATTGTAATGTATTTACAAGAGAAACATCATTTGTAGTAAGCCTCTCCAAGTTCTCTACATTCAGATATGATAAATCTACAACATCTGCTAAGAAATCATAGATGTAACTCAAAGCCCATTTTGGTCAGGAAAAGCCTTACCATTAACTCCGAAGTTTACTGATAGACCCACTGTATATATAGCAATAGGTGGATTTCATGCTAATGCTAGTAGTAGAGAACCTGAAGTGATATTTCAAGATACCCTAATGTGTAGTATAAAATTTAACCATAGGATAAATGTCAGTACTGTTATTTTAGATTTGCTTGTTTGCCACACAAGCTAAGGATCCGATTTCTTTATTTGGAGTATCAATATTAGGAATATAAAAATAAAATTGTGAGGAAAATAATCCTGTTCTGAGAAGTAACCTTAAGATATTTACACATTTTTTTTTTGCTTAATAATCTGTATTGTGGTTTTGAGCTCTGGCTTTTCTGATCTGTGTCATGCACTTAAATTCTGTCCGTAAGTAGTACCATGGAAGTATATTGTCCCTTAGCACCTCCAGGAGTTTTACTTGTCAAATTAGAATTACGTGTTAAACTGAGCCAACAAGTTGAAGGGAGAGGGTAGGCACTGTGGTGGGGGAGTGGTAATTGTTTTGAGTATTCCTCTTTGAAAACATAGTGTTCAGTACTTGTGTTGTGCTGTTTCTCAAACTGACACCAAAGCAGTAATTGCCAGACTTTTTTAAAAAACTTTTTTTTCCTGATGCCAAAAAAATGTATTGAAATTACTCATGTGATGTGTACATTCTTATATAATTGCTGCAATGAGTATAAATTAAGAACTAAAAATTCTGGTCAATAGTTGATGCTGTTGGAGCTCTTGAGTGTGTCAAACTGTGTGATTTTTATTTTGGTCTGAAAATATGGTAGCTCAGAAAATACTAGAATGCAGAGGTGTGACCTGGCAATAGATTTCCAGTTTATTGGATTTTAGGGATTTGTATATCAGAGCATCTTTGTGAATATTCTGACGCTCACGTTCAGCAGATCTCAGTTTATTTAACCATTTGACAGTCGGTTCAAGTCTTCTGCTAATGTATTCTATCAAAACAGTTTGGTTCATGTCACTTAAGTGTTCAAGGGGATTTTTGGAGAACATTGTCATAGAAAAAAATACATGCACATCAAATGTTTCAGTAAGGATAAGGTTACATAAGATCAAAGATATCTTTTTGATACAGCAAGTTGGACAGGGTTTTGTAGTTTGTTTCAAGAATAAGGAAAACATGGAAGGAACTAAACATGAAAAGCTCATTTCTGTGGTCTGACTGCAATCACAGTGACACACATCAGTGAGCCATATTGTAAAAGGAGAGACAGACAGCAGGATCACTCAAGTTTTATCGTGTGTATGAAGTTAGAAGTATTGTTTTGTTCTGAGTCCTACAAAATGTACTTCAAGGGGCACGTTCAGAATGTGAAACATATTTTTGAATATTAGGAATTTCTGCCAGTGTGTCTGAGAACTGCAGAGAAGGGTGCAATTAACAAAAAAAATTAAGAACTTGCAATTTTAAAAAATAGTATGTCTGCGAATAACTTTATTTCTGAAATGTTACTTTCTGCTCTGGTTTCCCCCTCTTTTATTTTGCGATATGTAGTTGTTGCTACTTCATTTATTTTCTACCACTTGTTTTCTATTTAACAGTGTTTTACTCTCTTTGGTGCTTTTATCGTAATTATTCTTTAGGAAGATTATCCTGAATGATTTGATTTCATACTGATCTACTTTTTAAGAC
Organism: Tricholaema leucomelas; assembly: GCA_013400475.1. NCBI lineage: Eukaryota > Metazoa > Chordata > Aves > Piciformes > Lybiidae > Tricholaema lacrymosa > Tricholaema leucomelas. The sequence continues at coordinate 96,008 of WAAF01004611.1, read as the reverse complement.
GGTGGTTTAAAACTCATGGTATAAGCCAATGTTGCCTTTCAGAGACCTCTTTCTCTTCCCCTCGTTTTCACTGCTACATTCTGTCAGTTGTGTTGCATAAATGCATGTACAGTAAGGCAATGAATTAGATTGAAGTAACAGCTAAGGTGGCAGTTCACAGATGGCTGATCCACCTAGACTGGATTGGATCTTTGCTTCAAGGAGGTGAGGGGAGTGTGTGCTCCTCTTCATTGCCATTATGCAGTTGCGTGCTGTGTACTTGGTCACAGCTGGCAGAGGATGTTGGAGCCTTCCCAGAGTCAGTAGCTACAGGGTTTTTTTGTTTGTTTGGTTGTTTTTTTTGCTGGACTGTTGTATTAAATTGATGTATGGAAAGTTGAAAGTACTGTGACCTAAGAAAATACAAAAAATAATTAACAGAGCAGAATAGAATTTACTCTTTTCAGAGCTTACAAGCTGTTGTATTGTGTACAGAATCATCTGGAAACTGATGCTTTGGGGTGAGGTGTAAAAATTGTCTAGACTGATAGAGTGGGAGTAGCACCACTTTATACCTGGATTTGCTTTAGCAGGAGCTAATTGATTAATTTTGCCCATCAGAATCTTAAAGAAATGTAATAATTATGAAGAAATATCTTGCTGAATCTTCTTACTTTTTAAATGAAATCTTATGATACTTCATTTTCAGTGGTTCATGTCAATTCACTGACATTAGCAGCTTCACCAGAAGTAGCTCATGACAGGTTAGGAGCATTCTGACAACATGCAGAGACTAAAATGGTGCCAAAATATTGCATGTGTGCTTTGTATCTGGAGTAAGGTTTTAGTTTCGTATGTATGCATTTTATGACTGCGGTCATGTTAACTACAATTGTAGATATAGAAGTCTTGAGAGTAAATACTGGTTTGCTTTGCTTTAATAAGCTTTTATACTCTGTTCAGTGTGACTGGTGTCTGATAGTCACAATAGAATAAAAAGAGTGGAAATCGGTTCTTAACTAGCCTTTATGTCTGTGATTGATGCCATTGGTGATGTGTATTCATGGATGCTGAGTTCTGGATAATGTGTAAACTAACATGAAACAAAAAATATTGGATACACTGATATGAAATTTGTGTAACCCCATGCATGAGACTCACATGATGGTGAAACAGTTGCACTGTTTAAAGAATTCAGGTGTCAGATTTTATTTGAATGGGGTTCTGCCTTAAGTATTAAAAAATAAGCTGATGTTTAAAAAAAGAAAACAGTTGCATGTGACTGCAGCACTGAAAAAGTGCTACTTAAGATTTCATAGATGACAGGTCAGGTTCTGTCAATGCAGATGGAGTATGTCAGTCCCACTCTATTACATAATAGGACATGAGCGATGAAAACTGACAGTGCACTGCAGATGGGAAATAAAATCTAAAGCTTCCTCAAACCTGTAACAGAATGAATGAAAATTCTCATGAAGCATTTTGGTACTTTTCTTGATGTGGAGAAGACTTTTAAACATAAATAACTCTGCTGATGTCCTTGAAACTGGTGTTCTTCTCCATACATCTATTATCCATGCAAATAATTTTGCTCCAGTTTTGGAGAGTTTTCCTTTTGCCTCTTATGTTTGTGTTGTGTTTTTTTGTTTGTTTTTTTTAAGGTAGTATTTTAGAATCATAGAATCAGTCAGGGCTGGAAGGGACCACGAAGATCATCTAGTTCCAAATCCCCTGCCATGGGTATTTGGAACCTAGATCAGGCTGGCCAGAGCCTCATCCAGCCTGGCCTTAAACACCTCTGGGGGTGGGGCCTCAACCACCTTCCTGGGCAGCCCATTCCAGGCTCTCACCACTCTCATGCTGAAGAACTCCCTCCTTATGTCCAGTCTGAACCTACCCACTTGCAGCTTTGCTCCATTCCTCCTAGTCCTGTCACTACCTGATATACTAAAAAGTCCCTCTCCAGTGTTTTTGTAGGCCCCCTTCAGATACTGGAAGGCCACAGTAAGGTCACCTGGGAACCTCCTCTTCTCCAGACTGAACAGCCCCAACTCTTTCAGTCTGTCCTCATAGCAGAGGTGCTCCAAATTGTTTATTTTCAATAAACATATTTTGGCTAGGAATATATTTAAAACCAAACCAAAGTTGTATAGTTCTGTTATTCATATTAAACTATAGTACATCCTCCATGAGGAACAGCTTTTTCAGATGGTATATCTGAGGATGATGTCAGCTGTATCATGTCTATCAGCAAGTCACTTCTCAAATTCTGCTGTCATGATTACTTTTTTCTGTCCTATTAATATTTGACCTTATAGCTATTGGTATATTGGTAGTTGTTTGTTGGTTTTTTTTTTTGTTTAAAGTTAATTTAAAAAAAAGAAACCCAAGTGTCTCTACTGTGCATTTAGATAATTCTCTTAACCAGCTTTTATTGTCTTATGCTGCAATTTAATTTTCATTACAAGGTGGTTTTGCATGAACAAATACAGCCATAAGAACAACTTCATTGCTCAGTTTGTTCCTTATCCTTTAAAATCTTATTTTTTTTTAAATTTCTGCGTATGTCCCATTAACCATTCAGAGTCTACAGCATGTCCAATACTACATTCCCTAGTATCTGTTCAATAGATTTTTGATTCATTAATATTCTCATGTAACAGAAAACTTCTGGATCTTACTGTGTTGTTCTGTGTTCTCAAATCTATTGAGATACTTGAATTTTATTTATTTATTTTTACAGAGCCATTCCTGTAGGTATTGCATGTAGTTGTGGAAACAGGCACATATGTATGACCTGAGGTTGTCCTAAAAATGCCACACAGTATACTAAACCCTAAACTAATTCCTTGTCAACCTGAGAAGGCATTTGTGCAGCTAGTTTCCTTATCAATGCTGAGTCCTTTCATGTGGATTATCTGCCTTGATATATCCTACAAGGAAAATTGTACAGCCTTCCTGTGCTTTTGGGTTACATTTTCAGGAATTTGCTTTAGGCGTGAGGGTGAGTCTGTAATTCCAAGGCAACTATTTTTTTCTTCCCTCTGTCTCTTTCTCCTATTTGAACATTTAATTGATCCCTCTGATTCTCCTTTATGTGGAATTCTTTCCTGGAAGTATGACCTCAGCCTCCTTTCAAAGCTAGTTCTAGACATAGTGAGTGAGGCAGACCAGTTTGAGGCATGAAGCAGCTCTGATGGTGTCATAATTGGTCTCAGAAGGAAGGCAGAAGTGCAACTGCAAGGAAAAGTGTTTGCAGTCTACATTGTGCTTTAAGCTCTGCATTAATTTGAAATCTTTGGCCATATTGTGAATATGGCACTTGTAGTTTTTAGATTCAGCAGGGATGTGTATATGCCTTTGTGGGGCAGTCGTGGCATCTCCCTTTTCTGTTTCCTCAAGTGTTAAACGCTCTGGCTGTGGGACTTCGGTTGTAACTTTTCTCACAATAACAGAATGCCTTTTTGGCAAGGCATCATCTCAGTGTAAACCAACTAAGTCTCTTTGCAGTGAGTAACAAACTGGCTTGGTAGTAGTGGATACTGTAAATTGCAGATGACAAAAAATAGGTTGCTTCTGAAAATGTGCTCTTTTTATGTTAAGGATCATAACTTGACAGTTGTGATTTAATATGCAGCATAACAGGTGCACAGATTGGGCCATTTTCAATTTCTGCCATCATGCGTGGGTAGATTTGGAGGTTGAGACATGGTTCATTGCTGCAGCATGTTAATGAAATGTGATGTATTTTGCTTTAATCCATGTTGCTATTCTTAAATCAGACTGTAGTTTCCAGCCATACACGCTTAAGAGGTTTTTTAAATGGTTTGGTCTTTGAGAGATCAAATGCACATATTTATAGATTTGAATCATTGCTGTCTTTTTATTTTGGCTAGTTTTGACATTGTTATTGTCTCTGTCAGTCTTTTTGGAAGTTGTTTGTTGCCCTACCAAGGTATTAAAGATGTCTGTTTAAATCAGAATAGAGTATTGACTATATATTCTCCCACATTTTATTCCACTTCGGAGAATTATTAACTTGTTACTCTGGTCTCCAGTTCTCACTTATTTTTATTGGCTTTTTAAATAGCAATTTTATAACAAATAACACAGTGAAAACGTAAGTTTAGTAATAGAAGGAGTTTTATGATGTTGTTAAAGCTAAAAGTAACTTCACTGAGTGAAAGCTACTCTTTGTTTATGAGGGTTAGGCTCTTAAATTTGTTTGGTTCGATGTGGCAGGGTTTTTTTCCTCATATATTTCTCTATGATATACACCTTTCTCCAATTATTCCCAGTTACTAGTGAAAAATACCTATGCTTCCATATTTTGTGATAATACTTTTTTTATTCTCCATTATTACTTCCTCTGTAATGATGCCAAACCTGATGTCTTTTTGGTCTGTTTTATATCTCTTAATTTTCATTAATACTTTGGCCCACACAATAGAGGCAATATAGCAATAGATAACTAAACAGCTTTTTGAAGCTACTTAATATTTCTGTTGTTAGATTGCATTAGTAAAGCAGGTGACCTCTTGGCTCTGTATAAGGTCTTTATCAATAGTGAAAGTTAAAAGTTTAGTTCATGAATACACTTTATCTCTTTGTTGCAAGATACCTTTTATACAGGGAAAAAAAAATTAAGTGCTCTTTCTTTGCAAAAATACTTTTAAGTTTACTTCTGGAATGCACTGGTCTAGATATTCCTGGAAGATTTTTCTAAACCCTTTTATTGGATACCTGGCTGTGCTTCTTTTGAAAGCATCAAATATAACTAATGAGGTTATATTAGTATAACCCTTATACGTATACAGATATCTATTAGTATAACCCCGAGGTGAAGGGTGTGCTTTTGTAATTTAGAAGACTAATTATTTTGGCTGTTAGAATTTTTCTGCTTCTGCAGACAATTTTTAGAAATCGTACACTGACTTGGATCTTGTGTTTAAAGGAGAGCTGAGAATTGAGGAAGGACTATGAGATGTCTATGTCAAGCTGAAGATATATATATATTTGATTTGAAAGGCTTTTATTTTGCTGTTTTACAAATAATTATATGAGAAAGGGATGATATTGATGAATCTGAAATACAGGTTAGGTCTTCTTTTCTGTAACATATATGATTTCATAATGGAGGTTAAACATGGCCTCTTTTCAACATTACTTAATTTTTAATCTTCAAAGAGTTTTACTTTATACGGAAAAAATGACCCAGCTACTGTGAGGTATGAAAACAATTTTTGTCCATGTAGGCACTGCAAAAGTAACAGATGTAATGCATACTATCGAGTAGTAGAAATCCATTTCACTTCTGGGTTACATTGTCTTGGAGAAGCACCATGTCTGTGCTCCTGTGTAAAGACATGCAATTGCTACCAGCTTTCTTTTTCTTCCTGTAACTTTTTTAATGTTGTGCAATATTCAGGAAAACCTCTCTGGAAGTAGTAAGCAACTAAATTTTTCATGACTGAAGCTTTGACTCCCCCATCTATCTAACTGATGTAGCCTGGATATTTAGTGATAGAGTATGCCATGATAGATAAATTATTCTTATGCGCTTCTAGGTATCTCTGGCAATCTATAATAGCAAGCTTTATGGTGACAGCAAGTAACACAGTGTGTAGCAGGATTATACAGGGAAAGGTATCTGGGTTACAGAAATAGTCATTCCCCAGAATAGCTTGATGCTATTTCAGTCTTCAAATCATTTGACTTAAATAGTTACTGTCTTGAATTGACAATGTTCTTCACAATAATGTCTGCCTTGTTTGTTTTTTTTTAAACCTTGCCATGTATACTTCTAATGAATATGTAAACATACCACTCTGGCTATGTAGTTAGAGACTAGAAAACTAGCAGTAAGCTGTAAGGAAAGCCTTGGAAATGAAGTAGTTCTGGTATGAGACTGATTGGTGCAGTTGGACAGCCCAGATTTTGGACAGGAACCTTTATGGAGCAGACTAGTCTGCCCAAAAGTATGCCCAATGATGAAATTCGCGAAGGTAAATAGAAAAAGAAACTGATTGTACCTTGAGTTTTACGAAAAAGAAGAAAAAAAAATATTTTGAACTGTATCTGCCGTGTCTAGCTACCTTCTTAGTGCAAAGACTCCAGAGGAAAGAATCTGTTTAGCAGTTCCCTCTTCCTACTATTTCCATGGTGGGCTGTGTACTCTGGAGATGTTGATTTGCAGAGGAAGGGAGGTTATGGGACAGGAGATGAACTGTACCGGTCCTCTGCCAGCCATTTTATGACTCAGACTAACAATTAGAAAAGCTTATTTTACATTAATATTCAGGTACCTCCCTGTGATATACAAATCTAGTATAACTTGTAAATTTAGCATGTCTCTTAAATAAATTACATTTCATCTTTAAATAAGCATGCTGTGCCAGTCACACCTCAGTCAGTCTACTGTGTTCTCTTTAGTGTATACTGGTTGTTTGCCCATTAAAGCATCAAGAGAAAGAATTTATGGAACAGGCACTAATCACTAGTGTAAGTGTTCTTAACCATTCAGTTGAGGTCAGAGAAGCCGAAACAGTAAAAAAAAATTACTCATTTAATGTAAGAATCAAATAAAGATTTTAAGATTCACAATATATAACCTTTTCATTTAAATAGTTAATTGGAACTTTGGTTTCTGAGTTACAAACTTTTTAAACCATGAAGGAATTACTAACACTCTTATAAAGTAACTCAGCATATTGGCTTTTCTTAGAGAAGTGAATAATTAATATGAAAACTGTAAGAGGGAGTTGTTTGTAGTTCAAAATAAATTATGAAAGAAATTAGTACAGAAGTCTCTCTGGGTAAACCTTGCAGCACTTATTTAATCTCTGTGAAAATCATGTCTGATGAGAAGGGAATCCAAGTTTTGCTTCCTTGCATTTAGTCATATTCTCCTCTATCTTTGAAAAGGTTGAACTACGTAGTGTGTTCACTCATCAGAAATAGAAAGCATTAGATATGCTTACACTATAATGCAGATAGCATAATGAGATGTTTAAAAGGAGACTTGCTAATAGACATCAGAATAAATAAAAGCACGTAGAGCTTGTAATATAGTCTTGATTACCCAAGAGTACTAATCTTTACTAATCTTTTGAGGTTCTTATTCAGGTTTCTGCTTTTAAAAGGTACCTGCTTGCAGTCATTCTTGCTCATTCCTATTGATTGCTTCAGTGTATTAGGTGCTTCTGATAATTCATGTGGTCATATGAGTTAGAGAGGCTACCCCTGTGCTTCTGCTAAAGGCAATGCACAGTGTCTTGCCTCCACACTGCTTTTTTTTTTTGTTGTTGTTTTCTTTTTCCTCCAATATTCTTTGATTAATAAGATGGTTTAGCTTGATTCAGAATTTGTGTCTGGGAGTATCATATTGTGGATCATTACAAACAAGCAGGGTTGGATATATTTCTAAGGCACTTCTGTAGGTGTCTTGAAAGTAAATGAGCCTTCTCTGTTGGTTTTGTAGGTTTTGTTTTGTTGTTGGGGATTGTTTGTTATTTTTTATCCCCACAGAGAAGGCTAGCTTCTTCCAGAATTTCCTTGGTGTCACAAAACAAACTGTGTAACTGTAAAACATTTTTTTCCCAGCAAATATTGCTGATCTTTCCTCCCGCTTTTTATCTTCCTTATCTAAAATGAAAAGGCAAAATGTTGGATCTTCTCTTTTATAACCTTGTTTTTAGCCATGTTGCAAATGTGAATGGGCTTTCAGCCAGAGAATTTCCGTATTTCAGATATATCTGTTGTCACCAGGATTTTTGTGTGGTGATTTAAAATAATACTCATTTTAAAATTTGAGCTGCTTCATTTGTGCTAATCTAATGGTTGTATCCATGGAAACTGGATAGGTAATGCTAGACAGCTGCAGAGTTGTTAGATAAAATTATAGAACAGAAAATCCTAGGTTTGTCAATACAAAACTTCGCAGGCCATTTCCCAGTCTGCAGGCTTGGGTATTTGAGATTTTTGTTAAGATTATGTAAAAGATGTGGCAAATTTTCTGAATTGTTTCATATCTCCCATTAGACTGTTATTTAAGAAATTGCATGTTTGAGCCAGCAGCCACATGTTAAAAGGGTTTAAGACTTAAAACTGGATAGAACAAAGTACAAGGAAGTGGCTTGCATCACGGGAGAATTCAGGGACAGTCCCAGGAAAAAAATGCAGGTGGAACTCAGGGAGTTGTTACCTTTTACTCACACAAAAGCTAATTTAAAAATTTTACCACTTGTGTAGCAGAGAGCATCAAGCAGCTCAACTCAATATGTTTGAAAATCCTGTGCAAAAATATCATCACCTAATGACATGGTTCTAGTGTACATTTCTAATAAAACTGCTGTAGTAGCACTGTAGTAAAACTTATTGGTGGTAACTTCATGCCAGTTATTTAACACAAATATGGAAAGCAGGACATTCTGAAATATCAGTCTGTAGTGGATTCCTGCACAAAATCTAGGAAGGTTCTAGGAAGACCTGAATCCTGCTAGCACTTTAATACAGGCATGGCTTTACTCTTGAGTAGTTGTAATCTTGGTTGTGTTACCAGTTTTACGTGAATTGCATGCGTAAGGGTCCCATAAAGGAAGGATCTAAACCAGCGCTGTCTCTACTGTATTAACAACAACTGTTTTTCTGTCCTAGAAGTATGTTGATTCTGAGGGTCAAGCTATGTAAGGTTTGTTTCAACTCTTGAATCACAACTACTCTTGATTGCAGTGATTTTTCTTTGTGGGTTGCTTTTCGTTTGTTGGTTTTATTTGTTTTTCTTTCCTGTCTGTTGAATCTGTCTTCAGTGGAGCCCTTCACCCTGGTAGTGATATCCTTTGCAAAAGCCATTTTTAAGGCTGGGGATGGAGTTCTGGCTTTCGGTTGAAGTCTACAGCAGGGATTGTAGCGTACACTCTTAAGTCTCAGCTGTATTTTTTTGTCCTGCAGTATAATATCATTATGAGTTCAATGAAGAAGGAAGTTTTTCTCATATGATTGCAAAAGTGATGTTTTTTCTTCATGGAAATGGAATTTCAACTTCTGTGAAAGCATCGTCAATTCTTGTAAATTATTAATGTTGAAACTAGTGGCTTCAAAATAAAAGTAAATATGCATTCAACATACTGTACTTCACATGGACTAAAAATATCTTCTGAATGAATATTAGAACATAAAATTGCAGTCCATATGGCTTGTGTGAGCTTAGAAATAAAAATGTACACCCCTTGGCACTAGACGAAGTTCTCTAAAGTCTTTCCCAATTTATTTGATGATATAACTATTAGTACAGCCACAGTTATGGGGTTTTTGTGTTTGTACTTTATTTCTGAAATAGTCAAGTGGGAGCTGTATGTCCTGCCTTTGTGATGTGTTTTTTTTCTTTTGCATTGTTTATAGGCTGGATATTGAAATACCGTCTAAAACTAGCATGGGTATTCCATATGTCTTAAGATAGCAGAGAAGCCTTGCAAGTTAAAGGCACAAGGTAGCATGGCCTATGCTACGTAACAGCTAGACGTTGTTATAACTTTTGCCTTAGGCATTTTTTTCAGCCAGTAGATAAAAATAGTATGGGTTCCTTAGACAAATGCTAATCATGATGCCTTGCTCAGGATTGCTACATCTTGCATGTCCTGCTCTACTGCAATGCAGATGCAATGCAAATACGTAAGATGCACGGTTACTAAGTGTAGAAATGGGATCATAGAATCAGTCAGGGTTGGAAGGAACCACAAAGATCATCTGGTTGCAACCTCCCTGCCATGGGCAGGGACACCCTACCCTAGATCAGGCTGGCCAGAGCCCCACCCAGCCTGGCCTTAAGCACCTCCCTGGGCAACCCATTCCAGGGATCAGTGAGCAAGTCCAATGCTGACTACATGGGATTTTGTATGTGTGTGTAACATCATGTTGTGGTGATTTGGTAAAATAATAGAATTTAATAAAGACACAGCCTGGAGGTTGAACTTGGACAAAGGCTCATTCCAGCACAGGCAAGGACTTTGGTGATGTAACAGGGTTGCCACTAATATGAGATGCAGGCGTTTAGCTTATGTCTCTGCCTGCCCCTGTAAGAAACTGAAAGTTTTGGTATTTTTCTTAAGTACTTGCAATCAAATATTACATGTAGTGAAGTTTTCAGGTCAAAACCAGTGTAAAACTGCAAAAATCAGCTTAAAGGGCACACAGTAGTGCAGATCAGGTGTCTTCCTTTCTTTGATTTAATCAAGTTTGAAGTCTTTTGAAGATCCTTTTCAGTCTTTTGATGTTGATTTCAACCACTTAGTGATTATTTGTGAGTTACAACATAGCTGATTTTATTTCAAAGCAATAACAACAACAAAAACTGTAAAATTATTTGAAAGGAAGAACCATTATTGTCTGTACAGCAGTGTAGTTGGCTAACTAATTTTTCATTTGTCCTTGTCCTCCTTCTTATCTCCTGTGTAATGTATTGGTAGCCTGCATCCTTGAATTGCAAGGAACTGCAAAATACTTGTTTAAAGCTGTAATGTCTATACTGAAGAACTGTATTCCAGTCTGACAGGCCATTTAGGTACAAGGCAAATAATTATCATGATGGTCTAAAAGAGACGGCTGACATCCCATAAATAAATATCTACCTTTATGTAGGTTATATTAAAATTAATAAACTACTGCTGTCTTTTAAGGTTTATCCGTTTCTACACACAAATTGCACTGTAGTTAGGGGAGTGGCACTGCACTTGAGAGGGGACATGTTGATTTACCACATCACACTTACTCCAGCTGTCTCTTAACCTCTATTATTTATATTCAGCAATGCACGATGTATTTTTCTGTGACAAGTATAACAATCAGAAATGGAGCTGACTTGAATTTGCTTTAAATGCTCAAGTCTTGAAATTGCAATCAGGTAAATATTTTTGTAGCCAGTTTGTGGAACATAATGTATGATAGTTTCAAGATATAAAATGTGATCTCACAAGCATGCTATTCAGCTGATCAGAGGTAATGAATACTCCAGCACTGGGAGTGACACACAGTGGTAAGGAAGAATGAATGGTATCCAGAAGCAGTAAATTCATGATTCATATGAGCTTTGGGCCAAGCCTCAAGTGTCACAATGAAAGTGATACAGAGGCTGACAGGACTGAATCTGAAAACCTGCACTGTGAAGAAAGCTTATTTTTGCAAGAGTTAGCGAGCTTTCTCTCTTTGTCTTGGATGATACCATCAAAAGACAGGAAGGGCAATATGAAAATGAGAAGCTTTCAAAAATAATTTCAAAGACCCATAATACAGAAATGTGGTTGTATACATATGTTTGATTCTAAACTTCATGGTGACAAACTCGGTAAATATTAAACTTGTTGGTGCTTAATCCAGGAGTTTATACATATGGTATCCTGGATTGTGTAAGCAGACAACATGGAATAGTAAAATCTGGAATATTGAGGCCAGAAATGAGGAAAAGGATTTTAGTTTATCAAAGAATGATCCTACTCTGTAGATTGTTTTTCTATCCATTTTATCATGTCTTTGGCTATTGCATGGTTTTCATGTCTGAAGTCTATACAATTCACTGCTTTGATATGGATTTAAAATTATGTCAAAGAATAGAATTTCTCACTACAATCCCTCTGCTTCCAAATAAAGAAGAAAGAAATATCATGGAACTCTTATGTATTGTATACCAGATGTTATTTAACAGTTTGAGGGTCCAAAAATTTCAGTGTAGTCATCTGAGAGGACTGCAATCTCCATAACCTCTAAGTAAATGATTTCTTATTTCTTCTACTTTGTAGTGTAATGATATCACATAGTTCAAATCTCTTAGTATGTGAAGCTAGAATTCTGTGTGTTGAGGTCTGATTCTGTCTGGAGTGAATGTCTAAATATGATATATATATATATATATTTTTTTTTTTTTGCAAATACATCTGCTTCTGAATAATAGCAAAAAAATTTACTTGGGTAGCAGCAGTAGTAGTCATTGATTACCATACATGCTATAGATGCTTGTAGGTTTCCACTTACTCGTGTGCCAAGATACTCCTGTTATATCTCTGTGCTTATTCATTCCTCACTTAAATGCCAAATCAAGTCAGAAAACTTCTGTGTAAGCAAAACTGTATTTATTTAGGAATTACTACACTAAATCTAGCTAAAGGCATGTTTTGCATTTTGATGTTACCTTTAGTTTTCCATAGCCAAAATTTCAGCTAAGTGTAGTTGCAGCTGAAATTTTGCTGCAAAACTAACTTTGCTACATCTTCATAGCAAAGTTCTCTGTAACTAAGTTCATTCCTAGAAAATAGCATCTGGTTCTGACCCTTACTTCAGTGCCTTGTATAAAAGCCATACAATTTGATTCTCATGAAGGGCATTGGGCTCATGTGAAACATGTAACTCCCCTGGAAAGTGACATTGGATATATTCCTAGAAATACTCTTATTTTATATGTAGAAATTAAAACCAGTAAGTCCAGTTCTAAGTAGAAGATTATTCTGATTATTTAATACCTGCCTTCTCTTGAAAGAGAGTCACTAAAAAAAGCAAAAATAACACATTTGCTACTAATTTTACTTCCATTTTTTAGTGTTTTCTTCACTTACTACTGATATGGAGTGTATGTGTTCTAAAAGAGGTTGTGGAGCATAGGGACAAGCAACAACATCAGCTGTGATCACATTACTAGTTCTGGGGAAGCCAAAGCAGATCTGGAGTAGAACATTGAACAGATTTGTGAACACCATCAAACAAAAAAATAAATTCGGAAAATAAAATTTGAATCTTTACTGTATTGTGGTATATACTGCTTCTGCAGTCAAATGTTATCATGCATCTTTATTTGTATATTAATACAGCACGACCTAGAGATAAGAAAGCACTATGGAAGCAATTAAGTCACAGAAAAGATGAGGACTTAAGTTGGGGAAAGTCTAGATAATTCAATGCTTTGATGAGGCAACTTGAAGTTTTACAAGTAGAGCTGAGTGTGATCTAAGAGAAACTTCAGCAGCTATTTATGTTTTTAACATCTCCTAAACTAATAATTGTAATTCGTCTTCCTAAATGACTGTGATGTCAAGAAGAAGAATTCATGAGTCCAAACTCAAACATTTTCTGTAGTGCACTTACAGGTAGAATTGAAGGTTTATCTCATCCTCTAGAAACACTGATTTTTAGGACAGTTTTGTAACAGCTGTGGTTCAAGTAGTTCTGTGATGAGACCTTAGAGATGAAAACAGCTAGTTTTAGTAGATCCTCTATTTTGTCTGTCTCTGGAATATAAGGACCCTATTGTTCTGTTAGCGATTGATTGACTTTTTACCAGGAGCCCTTCATTCTGTCTGCCCAGTGTGAATCCTCATTACTGATGTTTTCTGTAGCTCTCATTAGATCAGTTAAGTTTAATGATGTTCTTGAATGTGGCTCTGGGAATCTGAATAAGTCTCGCAGAACTTGTACCATGTTGTAATTTATTTCAGCAGAAGCTGCCGTATTGGTAGCAAAAGAAGAGGCATAAGGCTGAAGTCTTTTTTTATAACCTAAAACTCTTTAAGATTTAAAAAAAAGAGACAAGACTGTGGAGATAAGAGGCAGTTTTTTTCAGAAGCACACTAGGCCTTTGTCACAATAGTATTCATATAGACCTGACTTTTTACCTTCCAGGCTCCACTGTTAGAATAATTTTGTTATGTTTGAGATGTTGCTGCTACCCATTTAGGTTTTTGGCAGCCAAAGATCTCCAGTGCAGTTCTAGCTGATAAGTGGTGGGAGCACAAATGTTGATGAGGTGAGACTTTTCATTGATATTTTTACCATCATATCTTCTGGATGTGCTCTGAAGGACTAAGTAGGCTAGGAAGCATTTTCTAAATTGGTTTTCCTGCGCCCGGTTTTTGCATGTGTTAACAGCAGTCACACAGTCACACTCATGACAACACACCTCTCCTGTGTTCCTTTCCCTGACTCTCTTTTCTCTTATACACTGTGATATTATATGCTCTTTGAGAAGGGGAAATCACAAAAAGTAAGATTAAAACACAGCAAGTACTTAATCATTTTGCTTGTATTTAAACCCCGGAGGTCCTTACTGCTGAAAACAACAGGGAAAGATGTTTGTTCACAAAGAAAAGCATTTTGAACGTAGCAAGCTAGTTCACTCCGGAGGCAGTGTTAGCCAGCAGTGTTACATAGATACTTTCCAAGTGTATGAGAACTTCTTAACATTTTCTTTTGTTTTCGTTACTTATCACAGATCATAAAACAGATGTATGTAGACACTGTAGGCTAAGAGAATGTGTTGAAATCTTCTCTCAGCACATTATTTATATTTCCTTTATAGAATTTGCTGTATGATTTCTTTTTAGGAAATGCAGGTTCAGCTGTATAGCATACTTAATTGAATACATACTATCTGTCACTGGAACAGAGACAATTGCTGGGGTTGCTTGCCTGTGAGTCAGGTTAGCCATCTCCTGTGAGTCTGACGTGCAGCCAGATGACTCATACTCAAGCAACAGCAGAAATTTCAGGTTCTGTTGGCATAGCTAATGAACAGCTTTTTTGCAGAGCCTGCTTAGTGATATAGGAGCTCTCAGTAAGCAAACCAGGAGCCTGAGATGCCTGTGTCACTTTAGGCAACAAAGTGAAAAAGGTAAAGGTCAATATATAGTCTCATTCCACAGTAGTGTGAAATTATCTATTTTAGTTTCTGAAATCTAACCCAGAGTGGACAAACATGCATTATTTATCTATCTACAGACAGTGGGTTTTGGAAGTGCCTTCATCAATCATTTTCTTGGGAATTGCTTTGTATCAAGTTTTTTGTTTCCCATCTCTATGGAGTGCTATGCAGGTTTTAGGTCTGTGGTCATGTACAGATACAAACAATATGGTGTCTTCTCGTCTTACTTGAGCTTCCACTTGTGGGGATGTCTTGCTGTGCCTAGACATAGAGCCTCCAGGCATCTTCATTTCCATTGTTTCACTAATGTTCAAGTCGAGTAAGGAAGTGTTGCTTTTTATGTCACACTTTTCCCCCTCTGTTTGGCCTCAACTTCATCACTAGAAATGCCTGGTAGTGGCATTCTGAAAGAGCAGCTGAGTTCCATGCCACTTGCCCAGAGCAAACAGGCTTGGGGGAGCTCAGTCCTTACTGTCTGGCACTAGCAGGAAACATTCCAACTAGCATCTCTTCTGTCTTGGGTGGTTGTTATTTTATGAAGTAAGATGACTTGTTTGCTACTTCTTTTCAGATCAGGTACAAAATCATTCTGTATGTATTTGGGTCAAGACACAGGAATTTTTTTGGTCTGTCTTCCCTGTCCTTTGTGACAAGCATGTCCTGTTAGAGAATGCATACGTAAGGCAGTCTTGCAGCCATTTTTGGAGAGTTTGTCCAGTTCAGGAAAGGCCCACCACAAGTAGACTTATACATTCCTTATCTGGTATATCTATGTTGCTTTTGTTGCAGCTCTTACTATTGCACAAAAGGAAAAAGTGCTCATATGGAAAAAAAATAATTTACCTATCATTTATAGTTCCTAATGTGACCATGGTCTATAGGTAAAATAGAATACAATCTCCTTATTCCAAACCTCACAACTAGAGAGAAGATTAAGGATTTCCCCTAATTGTTAAGACCCCAGCTGTGTTTCCCTCTTACCTTCTTCCCATATTCACACCCACAACCCATGAATTCTCTCCTGTTGGGTGTGAAAGGAGCAGAAGTAGGTATGAACAGTGTATGGAATCCAGCAGATTTCCCTGAGCTCCCAGCAGTGTTTCACAACACTGCTGGGAGCTCAGGGAAATGTGTTAGACACCATACGCTGGTTTCACAACACTGCTGCATTTTATGTTTATGGCAGAGCACAGACTGGCTTTCTTGCTTATTTAATCTTTTATTCCCATGCTGCAAGGCTTAGCTCATTAGTTCAAAAGACTGTCACACTTCTGGAGACTGGCAAGGGATTTGTGGATCATTATTAGCTAAAATTCCAGTCAAACTCTTTTACTGATGGATTTTTGAGATTAGATATACAGACTTCAGTGGCATTAATTGCAGCTCTGTATTCTCAATTTCTATTTTAGGCCTCTGACTGCCCCACCACTAGCTCTTCTTTTGATTCATTTATTTTTTCCTCTTACAAACTATCACATAAAGACTTCTCTAGGTATATGCTCTGACTGTACTTTTTTGTTGTTGTTGCTATTAAATAAATGTGTTCCAGTGATATTAGAGCTGTGATGCCCAATGTAGCTGAAAAACATTTTTACAGAAGGGTAATTTGATCTTGAAAATGCTGTTGGTCAAGGAAGTAGACTTTCTGGAAAACTGCAGGAGAAGCATGAATATAAAATTACTCTGATCATGAACATGTTTTCTTGGTGAATTTTCGTGGCATGGACTCATTATAAAACATGTTTTAAATAGCAGTGAAAACAAAACAAGGTATGTGAAACCTAAATTGCAAAAGCACAATGGTAGCTATGGGTGTTATCACGCTAATGCCAAGTTTGCTGTTGGTTAATACAGTGCCTGCTGAGAGACGTTGGTGACAAAACAGTCTTGAGAAAAATGGCCCACCCATCAGTATTTTGAGAGCATACAGCAGAAGAGAAGCAGTAAGAATGGGTAAGTGATGTAAAAAATACAAAATTGCTATCCTGCTGTTGAAAGAATTAATGTGCACTTAACATTTTAAATTACAAGCAATTGCAAAACCAAACAGTGCTACTGTCCACAGAAATACCAATGTCTTATTATTTGAAGGATTGTTTCCCTTCAACAGGATTTAGTTTGGAGCTATGTTCTGTGTATGGTTAGAGATACCTGGAAAAAAACACTAGGGAAATAAAGAACACTAAAAATGGACATGCTTGCTACCTCTCTAATCACTGGTCCATGGCCAGCTGTAGATATGCAAGCAACACGTAAAAAACCCTAAAGGCAAGTGGAAGTTATTACAGTTGATAAGTTCTAAAGCAGTAATGAAGTAAAAAAAACCCAAAAGATATATTGGATTGCTGTTTAAATGAGTGGCTCATTCAGAGCCACCCGTGTGCTGTTAAATTGTATCTGCCTTGTTGAAGCAGAGCAATACTGTGGTGTCTCGGAAAACATTCTACAATTATTGTAGTGCCTTAGCATGTTTCTTCTGCATATTCCTTCCTCACCCCCTCCACTATTCCTTGAATATGTTACAGCAAGGAAAACCAATAGGACCACTGCTCTCTTAGCCCAAAATTAGCTTTTCCAACCTTGCTCCTTCTCCACATAATTTGACAAGAGATTTGTTAAAGGGTTAGTGTCCTCCTTCAACAACAAACAATGCAGCCATGTTGCCTTGAGAAGGATTGATTCTGTGATTCCTAGAGAAGCCCTGCAACTAGGAAAGCACTAGCCCCTGCCCACAAGTTCAGGTAAATACTCTGCTTTCATGATCTGTTTAAGGCTGTTCCAGTAGCACAAAGTAAAAAAATAAACCAAACAATGGAGTCTGCACATAGCTTAAAGTATTTTTATTGACAGAGTTTTTAACAAGCATTTGCTTTTCATCATTTTTGCCAAAAATATTGCACACAGTCTTTCCAAACCTTTAGGAGATAAGTGTATCTTGAATTTTTTAATGCTTATACAATACAATTTTTCATCTTCATGGATGTTGATTCCAAATACAGCTTGGATGCCCTTTTTATAAACAAACCTATGTTGTTATCATGCTTCCTTTATTAACTTACAGATGTTTAAACATTTGGAAAATGCAGTGATATTTATTGCTAAAGTGGCTCATTTAGATAACTTGATCTGCAGGCTTCATTCTATCAACTAGTAAATTTTAAAACATACCTAAACAATTTTTTTTTAACAGTTCACATTTCAGCATAACTATTTGACCTTCACCTCTAAACAAAAAATAATTTTCACATTCCCAGCGATTGGCATGCATGTTCATTATGGTATTTTCTCAATTTCATTTAGAATATACAATAAACTTGTTTGCAATCATAAATAGAGGTATAAAGACAAAATCTCATTTCTTTTGAAGTTACCAACTAGGTGAAATGCATAATGTGAGATCATAAATACAATCCCATTCTACTCAATCTAACTACTTCATGTGCTCAGTCTCATTCTGCATAGTTGAGAAAGGAAAAAAATTAGGTGGCACTTAATATCTTTAATGGCATTTCCATCAGCAAATGATTTGTATTACCAGCCAGGGTTACTCTTCAGAACACTTTTTTAATATATGCATGAAGAATACCTGGAACACTAAATAAAGCAAAAAATCCTATGTGTTTCAAGCTTTAGCTAATGGTACAAGGATCATCATTGCTTGATTTCATTTCCCCTTCCAGCAATAAAGTGATCACAGCCTTACTTAAAAAGCTACATGTTCCCTTTTTCCCAGTTGGATGAGTGTTGTAGAATGCAGTCATGTCGTGCTGCAGGGGAAGGAGAAGGTGTTTCTGTTAGTGTTGCTTACTCAAGCATCCAAACAAAAAGAAGAGGAACATCACAAATGTTATAAATATGAATGTGTTTTCTGGACTCCAAAGTTATAGTGTCATTCTGCTTAGCTTTCAGAAGTCTTCCACATATACTTACCTGACCATGTGGAAAACAGATGACTAAAATACAATGCATTTATTTCTTTACTGAGTTTTCCAGTCCTGTGCAGACAGTGCCTTCTTAATATATTTTTTTTATGTAGTGTCAGAGAACATGCTGTCTTAACACATGCAGACAGATCATGACTGTGCAGTAACTCATTGTGCTAGCACAATGGGATTGAAAACATGGAGAGCAATGCTGCACAAGAAGAGATACCAACTAAAGATTTACTTAGAAGAAAAAGTAATTGAATCCTAAGAAGGAATCACAGGTAGCACATGAACTAATTTGTTAATCAGATTGATGAAGCAGGTTTCCTTCACAGAACACCTGGTTTGTACAATGAATGATGTTAAAATATTTGCTTCCTGACAAATTTTATACTGGCTACTGTAATAAATGTTCATTTCAGGAAAGGGGTTACCTTTTTAAAATACAGGGCAGAGAATATTTGCAAGTCAGTCTACTGGAAAGGCATAATTCACACAGCAGAGGTATTGTGCAAGGCTAGATGTTGCTAAGGCTGGCTATCCAGGGGGCTTGCTCTCAAAATTTATTGCAAATGTGAACCTTGAAGCTTTTGGATTTTTAAGGATCACATTCTTCCTCATCCTTCAGAGGAGCTAAATTCATCCACAAGAAATGTTGTTGCATATCAATATCCTATGAATCAATAGATCAGCTGGCACACAGGTATCTGACTATCTTATGTATAATACAATAAAACACCAGACAGAATGAAGAAGATCGTGCTCAGTAGCTGGGACTGGTCCCGCTGCTTTACTCTTATTTCCTCCTTCAACAAGGTCAATGAACCTGCCTGCTTTTACAGAATTTTAGAACTTTGAAGCACGGAAACTCATAGTGAGAATCTTTAGATGTCTTTGAAGCATAAAACCTAAAATTCCAGTGAAGTAAACCTTAAATAGCTTTTAATGATCAAGTTTAAGCCTTAGAGATTAAAAGCTTGTTAGGTGATGAATGCAATTCTAGCATAAAAATCACTAGCTATGAATAATTTTTTATTTCAGGTTTCTATGTGTTCCACTCTGAATTTGTACCAATTACTTTTTGTTCTGAACCACACAGAGCTAACGTTTATAACTAACTTCATAAGAATGGTAAGTTTTCTAAGATAGTAATATTTTACTCACTTGTTTTTCAGTTCCCTTTGAACCGCTGTGGTCTTTCTGAAAGTCATGAAATGCTTCTTGCACCACTTTGTCTAGGTCCACTTTGTCCTGGAACTCTAGCTCAGGATTTCTCTCCAAAATAACAGATATAACCATCAGCAACTAGAATGTAGGAAAAACAGACTGTAAGACTTGGATTTGTTTTTAAATTCAGGTTTACATAAAAGCATTGTTAACAACTGCATATGCCTCCCTGAAGCAGGCAGCTATTTAATAATGGCACAGCTAATAGTGCAGAGGTAATAGAATTCCAACTTAGATAAAAGAATTGCAGGAAAGGCAGGCTTTTGTGAAAAAGGTTACAGTTTCTGGTGACTACCTAGTTGAAGACACCATGTAAATGATTGCAGTGAACATCTAACCTCACTGGGAACCAATGAAGTTATTGTCCAGTTAATTCAGTTCAATATGTGGCTACACAAATGCTAGTGTCCAGCCAACAGAGGGGCTGAAAAACAGTGAACCTTATTTTGAAGCATAATCACAGAGGGTATAATAGTACTATGATAAACTTCATAAAAAAAAAAGACAGACACCAATAAAAACCATCTGTTTGAGAGAATTGGCATTTCCTGTATCTGAAAGAGGTTTAAACTGGGAAGGCAAACATGAGTTCTTATGACCTGTCATAACAACTACAAGTGGAAAGTAGAGTCTATACTGGTCATCTTGGATTTTGGTATTTGTGTTAACTTTCAGCAAAAACTAGGGATATTCCAGCAGTCAGCATGACCATTAGCTGTCAGCCAGAACTAAGTACTGGATTTTACTGTGGAGGTATACTCACACGCACCACAGGCATATACTTGGGAACTAAGAATGAATGCTGCTGACAGCACAGATGTCAGTTAGCAAGGGTGCAGATGCTCTTGGTATGTTCATAACATACACATTATGTGCAGCGGTGGGGAAGAGTTTAAACAGCCTCTTGCTGTAACTGTTAGGTATGGGAACATAAAGAAGCTTCAAGTCAGTTGACTCAATAGCATGAAGCAATTCACTCAACAGCATCAGCCAAATAGGAAAGAGGAATTAATTGTGGGGCTAACTGCTATTTAGAGACTTTCCCTAGACGTACGAAAGCGTTAGGAGATGGCAAAGGCTAGGGACTCGAAGGAACACGATGCTGTTCTCCTTATTCCTTTTCACCTCCTGTGACCTAAATGTATTGGCACTGTCATTAATATTTATCTATTTTCTTAAGGGGAAAGAACATCAAGAACTTAATATATTCTGAACATGTTAACAGGAACCTGTTCAATTATCCAAAACCTATGGAGAAACCACTGAAGTAAGTGTTTGTATTTAAAATGCTATTTCTGCAAATACTTGAGCCTCAGTTATGTTGTTCTTCTAAGCTGTAACATAGTCATAAACAGTATAACATTTCATTCACTGTAAGGCACAGACCTCTACGATAATTTGCCTGTATTCTGGTTGGTCGATGTTTTGCAGCATATCTTCAACTAGAAGGGAAAAATTCCTTTCATACATTGTCATATCCGATAAGGTCGGTTGCTGAAAAACAAGTAATACTTTCATTCAAGACCATTTACATGAAATCTAAACCACCTCCAAGTGAGCTTATTTGCTTGAATAAGCAACACTCAAAACAAGAACTACTATTACTGTAGGATCAAAAAAAGAGGAACAAATTTTGGAGTGCATTACTTGGAAAGGGTCTTCTAGATTTAAGCTTTTATAAATGTATTTTAATAGAAAAAACTGAATTCTGTTCTTTTAAAATTGTACTTCACCATGGAAAATACGAACAAGTTACCCTTAGTAATACATAGTAACATAAAATAAACATTAATGATAAAATAATTCCCAGTTAGTAGTTGGGCAGAGAAGAAATAACAGAGCACGTCTGCCAGTTTTACCTGTGGTAAAAGCTTCCCTGCCACAATTAAACCGTTGGGGGTTCTCTCCAAGATCTGCCACACTCTATCGTAGAATCCAGCAGGAGTTCGATTGAGAGAGCCATCTAGCTGTCTTCTGTTTAGCCAGCTTCTGTGGAGAAAGAAAATTGACAACTTGAAAAAAACATTGCAGATGCAGAACCAAGCCATGTTCTTACATGTGATGTAAGCCAGTAAGATAAGCAGTGATATCAAATCCATATTCATGACACATATGCAGTGTATGGGAGCTTTTTGGTAAGGTACTCTCAAAAGCAAATCCAAGATGCTCAGCATGTAGAGGTTAGAATGTTAGATGTCTCTGCTTTATGTAACAAAAGGAAAAGAATTAAGATCCAGTTGGCAGCCTGTCACTAGTGGTGTCCCCCAGGGATCAGTGCTGGACCCAGACCTGTTCAATCTCTTTATGGTATGTGGACCAGGGGATTGAGTCCAGCATCAATATGTTTGCAGATGACATCAAGCTAGGAGGTAGGAGTTAATCTGTTGGAGGGTAGGAGAGCCCTGCAGAGGGACCCTGACAGGCTGGATGGGTGGGCAGAGGCCAATGGGATGAGATTTAACAAGGCCAAGTGCAGGGTTCTACACTTTGGCCACAAGAAGAAGCAGCAGCACTACAGGCTGGGGACACAGTGACTGGAGAGGGACCTGGGGGGAAAAAAAAAGACATGAGAAGAAAATGCAAGGAGACCATGTTCTGTATTTCCTGGCAGGAAAAGAACTTTTAGAACCAAGTCACTGAAGAGGAAGAAAAACCAAATCTGGTAATATTCTACAGGAAGAAGGTAAGGATAGGAAGTTTGGAAGGATATGCTGTCTAGTTTTTGTACTCAAATAATCTCTGAAAACCACTCTTCATCTTTTGAAAAAACAACCACAGGACTTCAGTGACCCTGCTATTACATGTTAAAGGAATGCAATGAAGAAAGCACTGTGACAGCTCAGGTAAGATCTCTACTGAAGGATTGTGCTTGATTTGCTTACTGTGAGTGACCAAATTCTTTCCTAAATAATGTAATATTTGATGGAAAATGCCGTGAAGAGAAACCCTAGGGTAGTTCTGCTCAGGTTTTACAGGAATAATGTCAACATAAACATGAATAGAGACAGCAACTAAACAGCAAGCCTTAATAACCTCAATCAAGAAACTGAAAACCATGTGAGAGATAAAGAGGACACAGTCAGCTGGACCAAGAGATTTGACAGCACACAAATGAGGTAAGAAAGCAGACACCGTTGAAGGAGCTTTCTCAAGCTTTGGGGAAATAAAACAGAACCTATTTTAATTAAGCAGGAACATAAGTATTATGCTGTATGCCAGACTTCCCTTTAGTTGAGTGAAAAGGCCATCATCCATTCAGTAAAGGACTGTGGAAATGATCAGTAGTATTATGTGACAGAGTTTAAGTTGCAAGTAAAACCGTCAGGACTTTTAACTTCATCTTATCGATGTAGTTAAGTGGAAGTGTTGTTATTTAAACTTTTGTCTTGCCCACTTTGGATCACAATGAATGCTCTTCCTAGCAGCTAGATACAGCATGGAGAAAAGATTACACCACTGTCTCTTGAGAACTCTAGACAGCCATCTGTTCTTAATTCATATAATAAAGCTAGAAGAAAGAGGGCATGGAAGAGCAAACTGCTCTTACTAGCTCTTTCAGTAGATAGCATCCAGTAATTTCTGTCATTGAAGAACATAACGCTTCACATTAGTGTCAAAATACAGGGATTACTACTATAAATTAAGACTTCCACAAAGATAAAGCTGAAAAATAAAGCTGCAACATAAAAGAAACAAATGTAGAACCTGTATGCAGGTAAAGGAATACAGAAGTGCTTTTTTGCGTTGTACCTTTCCTTACAAAAGGATACTACTGAGTAAGTCTGGTGATGTCAAATGTATACAGAGTAGTTTAGAAATGAAAATTACTTGAACAGCCTATTATGAATGAAAACAGGTGCCACAAAGTCTCACATCTCATTACCTCCCCTGCTGCTGTGGTTGAAGAATATCCAGCAGAAGCTGTTTCACTTCACTAGGGGACATCTGGTACAAGTCCCTTGGTGGCATATCCCCTGCACGGATTTTCAACTCGTGCTTCATAGCATGGATAATCCATCTGAAGGGAAGAGTAATACATTTATTAATTCAGTACAAAGTTTCCAAAGATGTAAAATTAGTCTGATAAAGTAGCTCATAAGAATTTCCCATGATCCTGCTATTTGGCTCTCAGTATCAAATCAAAAATTGTTCTTGCTGTATTGTGGGATTTACTCAGATTGTATGTTTGTTTGCAATATGCTGTAACTTGGAAACGATTAGGTGCAGATTTTAAGAACTGGGTTGTGAAGCATGCTTTTTCTAGGGAACATACATTTGATCACATACTCCCTTACATACCATGATATTAAGACAAACATTTAGCTGCCTTTTGATGCTAAAATCTGTACTTAAAATTACACTCTGACACTATATTCATTTTGCTGATGAGTTTTAAGAAAACGTCAACAATTTTGCATGTAAAAATACTTTATGGCTTATTTATAGTTAGCCTTTGAAATTAAGTAAAAAAACATCTCAAGCAAGCTACCTTTCTTACCATCTACACTGCTTCAGTTCAAGTGGGTATTACTGTCAAAAGGAGAAAGAACCTTCACTAGCTTTTCTTCACACACATTACACCTGATCAAATCTGAGTTACATCCAGGAGCGCTAGTCTATTCATCAGAAAGTGCAGAATATCCCCAAGAGAAGCACTTTGTTATCAGAATAACCACAGTGCACAGGCATTTAACTTTTTAGGCTAGAAAGTACAGAATGGTTATGTAACTGAAGTCAGTGTTTTCTCAATGATTCTTACTATCTATAGAGATTTCTGACATGTCAGGCAAACTGATTCAACATTGTTTCACATTTGAGGTTTTCTAGGACCATGCACTGAAGATGCGAGATACAGGAGAACACAAGGCAATATGAACAGAGTATGTTATCCAAAGCATAATTAATTTAGCATCTGAACAGTGTCCTTCTGTTATTAAGCCTGACAAACACAACTGGCTTAGGAATTGGCTCTTTTTTTAACTGCTGACTATTTGTGTGGAAGTTGCCCACTGTTTTCTTTTTGCAGTGGCCTAGCAAAGTCAAGGGTGGACCTCTCCACTGATAAGATGGTTGGAGGTTTTACAGTAACAAGGGCTGTCAGGAACTTGATCTATTTCAACTTGAAACACTGAAAACAAATCAGTAACAAAGCACTAAATCAAATCATTATTAAACTGGAGTGGTGTTTCTGGGAGTAGGTTAATTTTGCTCACTGGAGTGGGTGATAACACTACAAGAAAGAAATCTCTTGCATTACCCTTGCAAGAAAGGAAAAAAAATAATTGCAGAAAGGGTTAGTTAGAGAATGAGGAAGGGGAGGCAAAAGGCATAACATGATCTATAGAGGACACAGAAAAAGTATTTAAGTGCAAAAAGACAAATGTACTTGCAGTTAAATACTGCTGATTTGAAGTGGTTTTGGTTTTATGATGGTTAGAATGTTCTGCTAAAGTGGAAGCCTGAATCTTGTATGCTAGAAGAACACCTGCTGGTCCCTACCTCCAGTGCTGAAACACTGTTTCTCTGTAAAAAAAACTAACATGGAAGATAGAACTTATAAGTTCTAATTTTAAAGCATGCTCACCAATTCTGTAAACCTCAGCTTGGCACCTGGCCTTTTCAAAGAAGTGCTTATTTGAATGCACCTGTCTTTTCCTAAGTAATTGATTTCTGTAAATAGCAAAGTGAATGGAGGTACTGTAGGGTAGAATGCTCCAGCACCAGACTATTTGTAGTCCTTCTGATAAGGTCACCTTATCAGAGCACTGAAGAGAACAATCTAGTAGGTAAATGATGTTTTGTGGTTCCCAATATGTGTATAGTTTAGCCTAACCTATTTAGTATAAAATTGCAGAACTATGTAGCTGATGGTCAGGTAGTGTTGTAACAGGGCTACCATTCAGTTGAGGGGGGTGTGTTTTGGTTTTAGTTTAATGAATAAAAAAGAAAGATGTTTTTAGCAATGGGTTAGGACAGATCTTTACCACAGCTGTTAAGTATTTTTGTGTGCAGAACTGCTTCTGAACAATGTCTTTGCTATGCCAGATACGATATTCATGTTCACTGAGTATCAGAAGTATGCCTTGGTGCCTCAAAACCTTTTAAGAAAAGTAGTAGTAGGAAATATATCTGAATTACAGAAGGCTTTTATTACCTGAAGTCCTTGTTACAGACAACGCTCTAAAAGAACAGGCTATCTTTTCAGACAGATTATTGTGCTGAAACTCTGGAATAAAATAGTTTAAGTACTTTGAAACACTGTTTCCAAGGGATTTGTTGCTCATGTATGCCAGACTTGTAAAACTGATTTAACTAGGGCTATAATCATGACCTGAGCACTTACTATAAACTCAAGAATGCAACTGGAAGCATTTGTTGACCTAGAGGGGAATTGTGATTTCACAAGGGAATCAAATTCATGCTGCATCTTTCCTAGATTATTGTATTTGCTCCAAAGCTGCACCACATAGGTAACTGCTCAAGTGAGCAAAAAGATGAGTGCCTTACCCAGGAGCCTTAATTCTAGACTACAATTTTCTCTTCTTCCTCAGGTCAAGAAAGTCTGACAATAAAAACTTTCACTGTTCTCTCTACCTCTTGATATTTTTCCTTCCCTTGCCTCCAGCCATGTTCCTCTAACCAGTCTGATAGGTGTGCTGGAGAAGTTACCATCCATTAAGACTCTGTCCCCATGAGATGTTTACCAGTAATTAAATCCGTGCCAATTGTCAGCCTTCAGCATGCACAGCAAATCTGTACCTAGTGTATAATAAAAGACATCTTTAGCGGCTGACTTGCTGCCCTTGCACAGAGAGGAAATAGTTAAGTCTGCATCTGGGTGTCAGAAGGATTGCCCCTCCTATACTTAAATGCTCTTGACTGACAAATTTCAGGTAAGTTGTGTAGCCATTTTCAGCATCCGAATTTAAAGCATGCTTCCAAGAACTATAAAGCTGAGGCATACAAGTTTTTCTGCATCATCGTATGTGAACGATTTTTGCAATGTAGCAACCATCTCTGGTGCAGTACATTAGATTCCTCCATAACAGTAGTAATAAAAACAAGAGATGCTTTACTTACCCAATCCGTATTTTCAGCATACCACTGAAAAGTTCAGGTGAATTTGAGATGATCCAGCCAATATGTATGACAAGTTCTTGCTGAACTACAGCTTCTCTTTCATCTTGTAAACTACACTTTTCATAGATGATGTTCTTAATCTCTCCCGGGGATAGGGGATTAGAAATAACTACTTCTTCTTGGCCAAAAGCTCCAAGTGTCACCTATGGCATATTCAGAACAACTCAGAAGTTAGACAGGAACAAAAGTACCATAGAAGAATTCAGAAATTAAACTCCATGAACTTGGCTTTTCTTGTTACAATTTCACAATGCAAAAGTAATGTTATGCCAGTGAGAAATGCTTTGTTAATACTGTTAGTTGGATGCTATGGAAATAACAAAATCCACTAAAGGTCATAGTAAGTGTCAAGTACAGCTTTCCAAATCAAAATAAAAATTGAAGGCCATGGGTTTGCATTCAATACTGTCTCAGCCTCATGTACAGTTGTGACTATCTTTCATTTCTAATATGTCAGCTGTGAAACTCAATTACAATTCAGTAATCCATTAATAGTCTTGTTTTCTTATTTCTGATAGCATCCTAAAACATACAGCCTTAAGAAAATACTGCTGGTACTAGACTGATTAACCACAAACAAGAAATTTTGTTAAAATTCTGACTTGCCTTTACTTGATTGTCAGTAAAACACCACAACACTAAACTTTATATAAAGACTGTTTTTTCTAAAGGAATCAGTAAAGGCAAGTTCAGTTAAAAAGCTGAAAACAAAGTTACAAATCATGCCTCATGCAGGTGCAGCTTCCACTATAGCTATGTAGTGCCAGAAGCAGAGGCCCAGACCAGAGTCTGGAGTGAGACAAGTCTGCCTTGATAGCACTGCACATTGTTACCTATACACCTACACATCAGTACAAAAATACACAGTATGCCATTATTTGGAAACAGCTATCCGTGAACTTAATTAAAGTTACTGTGCTGAGAAAAAGCCGAGAGAGTAGCTGCATCTTCATTAGCTAAATCTTAAAAAGCAGCTTTATTACTTCATCCACTTATATGAAATGAGGGCATATATATAAAACCTAAAGAGCTATGCAAGTAATACCTTTTCCCTTATCTAGATTCTGAGCTGCCTTTTCAGTATTGTTCTGTCTTAAGTAAGCTTCTTAGCCCAGAGTATATTGAAGGACTATCTTTCATTTTGTTTTTAAGGATTTTTTTATTTTAAGGATTTTTAAGTCATTTAGTACTTTTACAAGAAGCATCAGAAGTCTTCAAAATTAGAAAGCTGATTTATTTCATTTCTCTGTTATTCTGTAACATTTCTAAGGAGTCAAGACTTACCTGCTTGCCCTGAACTAAAACATTAGTAATAGATGGTGCAAGGCTGTCCACTAGTTTACCTAATAGACTTGCTGCGAAGCGCACAACAGACCTGAGGGCAGAAAACAGAGCAATCCTACTACGTATCAATAGGTAGCTTAATGAATTCGTAAAGAGATTTGAAGTCTGCCATAGCAGTGATCTCAAAACTAGCTCACCAAGTATATACAGTATTTATAGAGCAGAATTTGGGCCAGATTTGATGTAATATTCTCTGGATTTTCATTTTAATTTAAGTAAACATTAATTGATTGAAAATAAATTCAGTTAGAACTCATTAAACTACCAGCTCCATAAAAAGCTTGTTGGTCTTTTCTCAGACTCCTCTTCAAAACAGACAGCTAAGAGATGCCTGCTTCTCTTCTGTGACATTTCCATAATTTTGCAATGACTTCAGTAATTTTTAGTCTACTTAGGCAAGAAAAAATTTGCAAGAACAAGTACAGCTCATAACACCAAGCCTCTTCTGTTTCCAGGCTGAAGTAATGTCACATGTGCAGCATAAAAAGAAGAAACTTGTGTAAACTGCTAGTGTTTAACCTAGCAGTAGTTTCTAACAAACTTCTTCATATATCCAGTTGATAGTTACAGATATAAATTGTTCTGAACAGTAAGTTCCTTCCAAAATACAAACCTAACAGGCCTACATTTGAGCTTCACTAGCAAAGGTTTGGAGGCTGCTCAGAAGAATTTATCTGCAGAGATAATGACTGGGCTGTAATAATCTACAGTGTTAGTAAAAAAGTCAAACAGATGACATCGGTTCCTGTGAAAACTAATAAAAACTTCAGCCAAGCATTTTAAAAATGCAAATCAGAAAAAAGCTCATGAGGAGCTCCAGTTCAGACTTGTGGGCACTTTACCTGTTTCCCATGTACCAGTAAAGTAGTAATATGTGGGACTATAGAAGAGGAAAATTTCTGTGCAAATGCAGCACTGTAGCGCACCACCAACCTATATGTATGTCACATGGCCATCATGGAAGAGAAATGAGAAGTAGTTTACATATCTTGCTTCTAAAAATATTTCTGACGTTTATTCATTACAAGAAATACCACTAAGGTATTTTGGCTCTACCTTCTTATTGGCAAAGGCCCAATTTACTGTATCAACAGTAAAATGAAAAATAGGTTTTGTATTTACAGACTCATCTGTTAGGAACAGTCAGATTGAGAGACCAGAATTGAGGACAGGTTTAACTAATTTCTTCAGTTAAAAAAAAAATGACATTTCAACTAAGCTTCAGGGCAAGGAAATTAATAAATGGCGTGTAAATACCAACCTACTTGCTGAAACCTTTTAAAGTTATTGTGACAAAGTCAAGCCCAAAGTAAATCTTTGGGGCAATAAACTGTGTATCAGGTTAATTGATTTCTGTTGTGTCATCAGCCTCACTACAGAAAGCTACTGATAATATAACTCCCTAAGAAATACAAATATTAGCGTTCCTTTTTTGCTATTTGAATTTAATCAGAACTGTATATTGTAACACTCACAGCAAAAACAGCTTATTACCTTTATATTTTAAAAGATTTAAGTAAGAACCAATACAATTTTGTCAGTATAGCTGTCCTTCCCCCTTCCCAAGCTTTAATCTCTATATAAACATCTTAGAAATCGGAGCAAAACAAAAGACACATTATATAGAGATTTATAGATTGATATAGACATATACAAACCAGAGCTTTTTGCTGCCAGCTCGTCTATAGATTCTTTCAATATGCTCAGCAACAGTACCTAAATGCATTTAAGAGAGACCCACAAAAACAAAACACAGGCAAAAAAGATGCATAAGTTTTCATTTAATAGTAATAAATGTGATGAGATCACTTAATTCTGAATCAGCATTAGTGCAGTAGTTAAGTACTTCACAAATCTAGATATGTAGATGCAATTAAGTCTCCTCCCCTCCAGTTGTACACAAGAAGCCAAACCAGATTTCAGTTAATTTCCTCTTCATGCTATATACACAGACTTCTGATAATCACCTATATTTGTAATACATTAGGGGAAATTAATCTGTGTACAGACTTGGCCCTTAAGGGTACATCCTCAGACTGCAGATTGTGTTTTGGATATTCTCTCCACTGTCTTGCTTCTTTGTTCAGATAAAGCTTACAGGAAATAACAAGCCTGGTGCTTGGTGGTACAGTTAATGCGTGTGTGTTATGTTTGGACATATCCCATGTTTGTGATAGCCGATATCCAAGGCACCAGTTGTTTTCAGCTTTGTGTATGGACAATAAATTACTAGTTAATCGTGTGGGACCGATTTTACAGCAAGTGTGGGACAGTGTGAAAGAAAGGACCTTCCCTTGCTTTGTGTTATTCAGTGCAGAGCTGGAATCAGGTGCCCACAAAGACACCAAAGTGACTGTGTGGCTTTGATCATCAGCTGCATTACAGCACTGCTCTTGTCAAGGTAATTATTGTTGTATGTTGCAACAGCAGAGGGTGCTGGACAGATATACAAAACATATTACTGATTTATTGCTACTTCTCCAAGCTCATTCTCTGTGTGCCAAAGAACATTTTGTGAAGTGATCTAAGAAAGGGAGGGACAGACATCAAAAAAGCACTGCTTCTAGGTCAAAGCAGGTAGTCCAGGATTCCAAGAAAGCACGAAGCACAGGAATTACCGTAATCAGAACAACAGATACCATTATTTTGCCAGCCCCATAGTTGATCACAGTGCATCAGCTTCCTACACTGACATCTCTCTTCAGCTGTGCAGGGGTTGAGTGGACCATTACCTTTGAAGTGGTGACAAGCATTCCTTGATTTAGACTTCTTTTAGTATCTACATTTTAAATTCTCAGATGGAAGAGCAGTATTACTCATGCCAGATACTTACTGGCGAAAAGTTAGTTTGTCCATAGCAACAGAAGCTAATTCACAAAATCACTGCCTGTGCCCATCAGCTGGAACACTCAAGGTTCTTCAGCTTTTATTTTTACATTTATGTTTTATTGCCTGTGGGATTATTTTATGTCAGTAAACTCCAGTTGTATGACAGGAACTGGTAGTTTATAACTCAGACTCTTTAACACAAAGAGCATATTAGAAAGGTTATCATCAGCTACTGATTCAAATAGGATACCATAAGGTCTCTACAAGCTAGCTGAGGCACAATAATATGGTTTTCACCTAAATGGTTTCATGAGATGTAAAAGTCTGAAGTGGTCATGCTGGTTGCTTACAGAGGTTAGTAAGTCTGCCTCAGGTTGATTCCAGAACAAAAGGACATAGCCTCAGAAGGACTAAAGAAACCTACTAAGGCTCTCAAAGCTTGACAAGAGTACAGGGAATAGTGACTAAAAAGCTGCTTCAGAGGCTACACGTGCCTGATGCTCAGATTCCAGCCATGACTTTGGTTCACACCGTTTCAACAATGCACATGTGAAGTTATTCCACTTTCTCGTGTTCTCCATAACACTTTTAATATAGCAATGTGAAGATAATGTATATTTATGTTAAAATGACAACTCATCACAAGAACCATCTCTCTTATATCAAAATCATGAATTGAAACCTACTTACCTTCCTTGGTGATGAAATTTGGTCCTTCCCTCTTAAGCAGTATACTCGCGAGTAATGCCTGACTTGCTAGGCAATTGCAATCCTTTAAAAAAGAAGACACAAAACCAACAACACCAAAACAACAACAACATAACCTCAATAGCCTCTAATTTTTGAGTGAAGCAAAACCCAAAGAGTCAGTTAAAATTTCAAGTGAAGACAAAAGCATTCTTTTATTAAACTGAAAGAGTCTACAAGTTTTGTTTTTTGGAGGTCTTCACCAGTTTTTCATATGCTCTGTATGCTGTACCCTTGTCACTATTGCTTGCAGAGGCTCCTCCATGGTTTAAATTAAGTTGTAATAATTTGGCCTTGGAAATGTTTCTAGATTTCCCAGTGTTGGGTCTTGTCATTTACAGCAGAAATGCTTGTAGTGACACGGGAAACCAAGTGGAATGCTTTGTATGTTCCTAGTGAACACTGGATGTTGAAACCGTCAGTGGTAGCTTTTCTCTGACACGCAAGAAAGTTGCCAGATGGGAACTGTCTCTTGGTATTGTTAAGAAATTACCATTCTATCAGAGTGAGTAACAACTGGTGAAGTCTGTATTATGAATTTTAGTCTAGCAATAAAGTATCTACTCCTATGACAGATGGATCCCATTCTAAATGGTGGTTTATTACCAGAAGATTATTTGGTTATCTGGGAGAAATGGAAAACCAACAGTTACAGCATGAAAGGACAAAAAGTTCTGTGATGTTAGGGTAAAGGACTATCAGACACTTCAGTAATCATGTTGATCTAAGTAGGCTGCTGTTGAAAAATGAGAATGAAGTTACACTTACAGTAAGTTTCTGCAGGATCTCATACGTTGACTTGTTTTTCCAGTCGTTAATATTTAGATCGGGTTGCTGCTCAAGTTCAGATGCATTTGGAGTACTAGACTGTCTCTTGACTTTTGAGTGTTTTGGAAGATCAAGCTCCTCTAAACTCCTAAATACAGGAGCCCTGGAAAAATAATATATAATTTCTTCATAGTTCAGAAAACATTAATTATCCAATACTTCATCCTTATTATTTACACATGGTCTTACTCTTCTGTTTCAGCAATTCTGAGGAAGTCAAGTTGTTCAACAACTGCTCCAGATATTAATGTCTGAAATGAAAAATTGAAGAAGTTGAAGAAGATGCAAAAATGTAGATATCTATATGGTTTTCTTTTTGTCTCTCTATGTTGATGGTAGTTTCCATTGAGAAAGTAGTTTCTTTATCTACAGCTCCAAAAAATCTTTACCCTTTCAGAGTATTTTTCCTCTTTCTTAAAGTCTCACTTAAGACAGCAGAAGTCTCTCAACTGCTGTCTCTGCTAGCATTCTGCTTTCTTTGCAAGCAATATCCTGCCTCCTCCCCAAAACACTGGAGATCAAGGATTTGTGTTCCTCAGAGTCCTGCACAATACCTATGTTCTGGATTGTAATACTCAATTTCAGAGATCATTGAGGGGATGGAGTAGTTTTCCTGTCAGTCTCACATTACATGAAAGCATAGTAGCATTCCCTTCCCTGTAGTCATACCATACTCCAAGCATGCCTGCCTAAGTCTGCACATCAAACGCAGCGGACAAATACTTCTGTTTCAGAATACGACACCCAAAATTCCATGTTGCTTTTATCTGACACAGTGCAATTCAATGACTCCACGTTTACATGAACCTCTATTTATACATTGCCAGAGGAAACTTACTGTACTACAATATTACTGAGACTTTTTGGTATGAGTTTGCATGTTAAATTCCTTTTTCATTGTACACAAGTTGCAGAAAAATACTGCTCTGTTACATCGTGAGAAGCATGAATTAAAAAAAAGTTTTGCTTTTATGACTAGTGTCAGTGTTTGACTTACACATCTGTCTGAACATGACAACAGTGAAGGTGAAAATTGAAAAAGAGCTCAGAGTCTTCAAAGTATACACATTTTGAAGTGAAATGACATCTAGAATATTTTACAAAGATGTTTAAACTAGATCTTACTTTTCATAAGCGTTTTAGTATTTGTGCAGTACCATTTTTTCCTCCTCATCAATTGTCTAATCAAAAGAAATCCTTTAATTCTTTGATATCAGAGATTCATCCTTTGGAGATAATTTCATAAGACTACCAAACGTAAAAAAGGCTCTCCCCCTCTCTGAAAATCTTCCAAGACTGTAATTTTCAAAAGACTCATAAAAAAGAATTTAAGTCTAGGTTTCTTTTGAGATAAACCAAAAACTGTACCAAAAGTCTTGATTTTTAACTCCTTAGTTTTAAGATATGACATAAACCACTCAGAAGTCACATGAAAAACAGAAGTAGTAAGGATACATGTACCAGTGCTAGGATGCCAGAACACACCATTCAGGGAAAACATCATACCTGTACTCTGTCAACATGGACTTTCACGCCTCCAACATTTCCCTTTCTAAAGGCTGCCAACATATCTAATATTGGATTGAATCTGCTCCCTCTGGAATGTGAAACAGAGCTACATTAGTCCTGTAATTAAGAAAATACCACACTGCAAATGATGTTTTTAGCTCTCTCTACCTTATATTGTCTTCACGGATAAGTACAACGAAGAGTGGACGACCATGCATTTTCCAGTACTGCTTGATGAACTGCAGTGCATTCTAGGTAAGAAAGAATAACCTTAGTCACAAAAATTGTAAATACACAAGCACAACGTATCAGAATACACAGTATGAGATATTAGAAGAGCTGTCTTAAAATAACAGCACTGAGAAAGCCAACAGCTGAAGAAAAACCCATAGCCATTAAACCACAAACAGATTTCTTCCAATTATTTAAGCTGCTTTGTAGCTTTGCTATTTCACAAGTTGTCTGAAAATGCTCCCAGCATTATCTACTGATGACAAACTGAACTACTAGAGAGTGCAGTGTACCCAGCTAGGTGTTACGTACCAGTTCAGGGTGTATGGCAGTCCAGGCCTTGAATCACAGCCACCAGCATGGAATAATCAGTGCTAACACCTGTGCACTGGTAGTAGCTGTTCAAGCAGAGGGCACCTGACAGCAAACTTTGCGCTACTGCCTGCCTTAAAGGTAAGGAAGGGATGGATTTTTTCGTAGTTGTGCAAAGTCATGTCACATTTTTCATCCAGGTGAGACTTTCATATCTCCTTTAAACAGACCTGTCTTGTTCCTCTTTTTGGCCAAGAACATTTGTCTTCCAAAGAAACAACTGTTAACTTGCTTGTTCCAAATCACTTTTGGGTGCCTACATCAGGCACTCACAAGAGCTTGTACTGGGCTGACAGGTTATTCATCTTGATACACTTTGCAGCATCAACTGCAAGTTTTTATTAGAAGAATACATCCCTATAGAGTTCCCTTTGCAGTCTTGTATTTTAATCAGACTTCACAGTTTATTCTTCTACAGACGCTTTTTGTCAATTTCTCTAAGCAAAACTTACAGATAAATACCTTAATGTCATCGATCAACATCATAACATCCTGAGACATGTAGAAATCACTTAGGTCAAAAATGATGGAGTAGCAGACTACAGTCTTTCCTAGTATTCGATAAATCTGTGCAGAGAGAAAGCTTCTTTAAAATATAGAAAGCACTCAAGTAACTAAAAAAGGAAAAAAGGTATTTCAAAACTACCTTAGTAATTAAATGTAGAACAGATTAATTAAAAAACACTATTTAAGATAAAAGCTACATCTATAATTTTAGGTACTCTTTCCTTAGGTATGCAGATCTACATTCTACTTCAGCTGAAGCAGTTCATTTCATCACCAGTCAGCAAATGTCACTAACTGGATGTCTAGGAGACATGGCATTTTAATGGGAAGCAAGCATGCACACCTGTAACAGTGAAATACAAGGACTTGTAAATAAGACACATGCATAAAGTAAAAATAAAACTTGATTCTGTTGAAAATAATTTAGACACTAATTCCATGTCTATTTGAAATACACATCAGTAAGATAAACATCTCTTGTAATAACCTTTGATGTTCCAAGGCATCCTATAGGCCTGTCTGGTCTTCCAGATAATCCCAGTTTGTCATTGACTCCCAAATGAAAGTAAGCCTGTTAGAAAGAACGGGGAAAATAGAGTTGAAAAAGAGAGGAAAAAAAAAAAGGTGCCTTCTCTGTGCTCTTGCCAGGTCTCAAATAGAAAAATGAGGGCACTCAGTTTTAATTGCAGTCATGGACAACATCTGGGCTTCAGTGTTTCACTGCAAGTTCTAACTAGGCATAAGTGAGCAGTGGCAGTGTTATCTTGCAAACTAATTCAAATAACGCAAAGAGGTAGACAACCAGCTACAGGAGATGCAAGTCTAATAGCTTGATATGAACTCCTATTGCTAGAAAAAGAATTTATATAGAAGTAAGTAATATTATATGCAGAATTCCTTACTTTGACAAGTTCTTTCTGAGCCCATATCTGAATTGGTTCCACCTGCTGAGGAGTCTGAGTTAAGATTCCATACGTGTTCAGAAAAACTTGTAGGCTGCAAATGAAATAAAAAGAGAGGACAGAATGCCCTTACTTTTAACAAGTACTCTGACAGCAGATACAGAAGTTAACAGTACTGTATCGTACATTTCTTCAATGGGCTCAGCAAATTTAAGATGTGTCTGCTATTCAATGCTCCTGATACATATATTCTTAACAAAATACGTACCGTTGACTTTCTGCTATCAGGGCCACATGTACTACCAGATCATTTTCTAAAGGACCCTAGAAAACAAAACACTATTTATTAGTACTGATACCTAAGTATTTTGTTAGCTGGAGCACAAATAGGGTCAATATCTATTTAAACAATTCACGAGTATGAGAGACATGACTGTTGGCACTGCTTTTTCTTACTGTGTGAGCAGACTGGAAGAACTACACAGGTCTGAAGCATGTACATCTCAAAAACTATGGGCAGTGTCCTATCAGTAAAATTTCACAAGACATTTTGGAGAATTAAATAGGTTTCTAGCAATCATTTTTACTGTTTGGTTTGGTGTTGGCTTTTTTTTTCCTCCTCTTGAATTTAAGGAAAGATACATATGGAAAACATTTTGCTTCATATAAAAACTAACAATCTACACAATCATTGTATTCCCTTCATGCCTCATGTGAAATGATGCACTGATAGACATTTCTGTAAAGAGTGAAATAACTCAGCTGTTTGAATACCCAATAATACTCACTTTAAAAATGATGAACATTATTTCAACCCTTTATTCTGCAAGGCTTTCAGCAGGAAGCTACTCTCTACAGATATATCAAAGTTATATTACATTTTACAGGAGATAACAGCATTTCCTCACATTGTTTGTAATACAGATACTTCGTCTTTGAAATAAATACCAGTATTTCACATTAGGAAATGAATGAAATAGGAATGAATTCACCATGTTGGGTAGACTCCCTAGGTCCTGAAATGACAATTCACCTTTCTTTTCACTGGCAGCATACATGCATAGCTAAGAAACAATGTGTATGATTTATTCCTTGTTCATTTCCTCCCTGGCATTCATTCACTGTAAAATAACAGACCTAAGAGCAGCACACATTATCATGCCTAGCATTTCATGCCTACTTCTGTTGAGAAACTAGCAAGAGTGACAAAAATTAACTACATCTTCTGTGAACTGATTATATAAAAACACAGCATTTTCTGTGCAGATAGAGAAATGTCAATTTAGAACAAAAGGTTGAGTAAACACTTGCTTGTTCAGGCATCTGAGTCTTTGGTCTTCCCAAAACTCTAACACTATATTTCTGCTAAAAATTACGGAGTTTTTGCTACATGAAGGAATTTTATGAGGAAAATACATGCACAAAGAGAACAGATCATGAAGTCAGAAGATCAACTGAGATGAAGAGATTTTTCTCCTCAGAATAAAGTGATCATGCTATCAATTGCATTTACACAAACGAGAAAAAGCAACCTTATTCTCTACTGTAATCAGAGCACTATGTTTACAAAACGAAAAGCAAAGAGCCTTCAAGGCCTAGAGAATAAATCTTCTGAGGAGTGACTGAGTGAGCTGGGGCTGTTTAGTTTGAAAAAGAGGAGGCTGAGGTGAGACCTCACTGCTGTCTACAACTACCTGAAGGGACACTGTGAAGAGGCAAGTGCTGGTCTCTTCTCACAGGTAATTTGAGACAGAACAAAGAAGAATGGCATCAAGCTGAGACTGGATAGGTTTAGATTAGATATTAGGAAAAAGTTTTTCCACAGAGTGGTCAGGCACTGGAACGAGCTGCCCCAGGAGGTCATTGAGTCACTGACCCTGGATGTGTTTAAGGGTCGTCTGGATGTAGTGCTTAAGGATATGGTTTAAGGTGAATCTTGTAGAGTAGCATTATAGGTTGGACTTGGTGATCCTGAGGGTCTTTTCCAACCTGGATGTTTCTGTGATTCAGAAAATGAGAGAGTCCACTCCAAGTCTGCACTGATTATAAACAGTCTGGGATCTAACGTGGGCAATGGTCTTCAAGCTGAAGGTCAGCTTAATTACTACTGTGTTAATGCTGAACTGAGTGGGACTGTACATAGGTCTGTGTATTCTGCATCTCCTACAGGTACATCCTGCCTCAGTACCAGTTACTAATGCCTCTCATATGCAGATGCACCCAGTAACTCAATTACAGCAGCCAGTAGCTGGTGGCCCTAATACGGGCTATTAACTAAGCAAAAGCATTTGCAGCACAACTGAAACAAGAGAAAAAAATCTGTGTGAAAAACAGCCACATTTTTCAAAGTATTGTGGAAAAATATACATATATTGCTGCACAACTGCAGGACTGCTGTAGCATTCAAAGGAAAGCTACTTCCATTGTCATTCAACCTATCAAGGCCTAGAGTATGACAAACTGGTTTAGAGAAACAGATCCAAATGACATACAAGACTCATGAAAACAGATGTATTACCCTTTACAATAATGATAGTGATAAATAATAGATGCTGTATGTTTAAAAAAAAGTGGGAAAGCATTAAGCTCCTAAATAGATCTTCTTGTAACAAGTTCCATGTCAATGTGTGTGTTTTGACATTTGTCTAACACCACAAGTTAAGGTGTTGTTCATGCAACATCAATCACTGTCTCCTCAACACACCACAACAGACACCCCCTCTCCTGACCCTCCCCCAGTTTCACCCTTCTGCCTGGTATTTTCACACTGCTAGTTGGCAGAAGGATCTGTCTCAACTATATTCTGCATGCTGTGCAAATGATAAATATACTCTCACGTTTTCAGAAGGCCAAGATAAAGGACATATTAGTTGTTCTTCATCACAAAAAACCCAAAACATAAATCATAGTTTTAACAAGGTTATAAACCACTGGATGTAGGATAAAAGGAAAAAGCCCTTGACTCCATTCCTGGCATGAGCAGAGAAAGGAGCTCAGTATTAGTCTTTTGCTGCATTCTGACCGGACAGATGCTCTCACTATATGCCTTCCTGCACATATTCCCAGGAAATAGCAGAACTTGGAAGAAAATCCATTCATTTTAAATGTGAGAAAGTGAGGAATATATTCAAGAACACTGATTAAAATGGTACCTACTGGGCTCTCTGAGCATATGGAGCAGGATGAGGAAAACAGAAATAGTATGCAAGAGAAGGCACTACCTAACCCAAATAATCCACCTTTCTGCTACAAAACTATAACAGAATTGTTACAACACACATTTGCTTCTGGAAGCATCTAACATTTCTGAATGATCAGTTGTACTAACATATCAGACTTCTTACAGTATGTACACACATGTGTGCACTTCAAATTCTAAAATAACATTTAACCATTTCAGAATTGGGTTAACTGTGCTAGACAACTGAGAGATGACAGGAGAAATTAAAGTATATGCTTGTACATACAACTGTCTAAACCCTCAAAATTTGACATGAGCTAACTCTAAACACAATTTCGGTAGCTGAAAAATCTTAATATATTATCTCAATCTACACTTAGTCATTTTAGTTCCTTCTTTGAGTTATCTAGCCCCTCAAAAACGTAAGCAGGCTATCATTTTGACTATTCTCTATGCAACATCATCAAGAGGCATTAACTTCAATTTCCAGTAACTTAAAGGAAGTCCTCACAAATGGTTACTTAGTTTGCAAAGCAAATATTAAAAGACTGAAGTCATTAAATGCGTTCAGATAATTTCATTGGAATCCTGCACATATATTTCACGTTAACCCAGAAAATAAATTTGTCTTGCTTCATCATTTAGTAAGATTATAATTTTTTCTTAAATATGAAATGAAACATATGCAATAAATCGGCTTTTTTATGGCCCAGTAAAATACCAAACAAAACCAAAAATCCCTATCCCATCTCACTTCTCCAATGCCATTATTACTATACAGCTGTCTTACACATTAAATGCCCCCCAACCAGAATGCAGCCACCTAAATGGTGTCACACTGTAATCTTTTCTGATCTGGACACTGAAAAGAGGAGTTATAAAATAAGCTCTTCCAGGTCTAAAGAGCTATCCCTACAGAAACAAAATGCCCTGCAGTACTTTCAATAGAGCAGAGCACTGCTGATTACATTTTCTTTTAAACTCATTAATAAGATTTGACCTGAAACACTGCTGATCGTTTAGCATCACAAAGCAAATTATGAGTGTAAAGACAAACCTCTCTGATTGCTGTTGACTTGTGTTTTGGAATGAAACCTAAACCTAGCAAAGAGAATCATGCTCCAGCTCCACCGTGGCATTTTCCCAGGAGGGAACATATGGAGACCTCTTCTTGAACATGAAAAATACAGTTTTTCTGGATATTAGGTTAGGAGAGAAAACATTTTCTTTAAACTATGATAAAATTAATGTTAATTTGGTTTTCATTACAATTTTGGCTTTAAGTCTTTCTTTAGGTAATTAGATAATTCTAGAGTGTTCTTCACTGCTGTTTCAAAACTATGCAACTGATGCTGGACTTCTAAAATACTTTTCATTGCTTGCTTAAATCTACACAATTATGTGGGCATCTGGCATATTTTTGTAGCTGCAACAAAGCCACAGATAAACTAAATTGATAACATTTTCTAATGGCAATTGTCTATAGAGATTATGGTCAATGCAATCAAAATATGAAAATATGTCTCTGTGGAAAATAAAGTTTTCTAATAAATATTTCCTCAGCACAAAGCTTCAAATGCAAGTTAAAACAGTTTTCATTTGGGTACATCACCTTCCAAAACATTGTAGCTCAACAGCATTTACATACACAGGTATCTGAAATATTTATGTGTTCTTGTTTGTTCCTTACAGGAATGAAATTTAATAACATTACAGTTTTCTATTCAGTTTAATGGAATAGTTTTTTGCTCTATAGAAAAAATAAGACATCATTTAAGAGAAGAAACTAGTTTTCACTTTTAACAGGGATAGTTTTTTTCATTACCCCCCCCCCTCATTTGCAGATGAAGAAAAATATAGAAATGTACGTTTTAAGATGAATTTTACTAAGTAACTGCGTTTTAGTATGTAAGTTCCTCACTGACGCACAAAGTGACCACCAATGAGTAAGGTATGAGGAAACAGATTATTACTGCACCATTTATGGTCTTTTTCAGAAAGCTCTCAGGGAAAAGGCTGTTTCTCTCTGAAGCTCTGGAAACTCCCTATCATCCAACAAGTCCCCCCAAACAGCAAAAATTATTTTCTACTAAAACACTTCCTGTTGAGTCACGCAGCATCTTCAAACCAAACCTTTATCTCCTTCAAAGTGTTCATCCGTGGCATATTAGAAGTTATTGGTTTCAAGAACCAAATAAAGAAAAAAAAGATGGGCTGCATGCACCACTGCCTCAATATAGGCTGCTTCTAATGGCACTTGAAGGGCATGTGATATCCAGCAGCTCAATATCTGTGGCACTCATAATCCCTTCGTGTAAGAACAAAGAAACTGGGAACAGAAGTCATCACTGGATCTCAGTGCAGCCAGCGCTGCACTGGCTCATTATAAACGAGACAAAACTCAGGCACTGGGATTACCTTGGCAACAAGAAATAATAAGAAACATGTCTGAGCAGCATTTGGACAGAACTAGAAAAACGTCTACTTGTAATCTTGGAATGAATCTGAAGATAAATGCTTCATATTTAATGCTTCATTAGCAAATTCACCATGCTGAACAAGGAATTTTCCACACGATATTCCATATATCAAGAAACAAAAAGGCTGAAAAATACACCCTTAGCTACACAGAGTTCTCACCTCTTCAAGTAAAAGACATCCCCTACATATAGACTATGTTTTTGTCTCGTTATCCTCTCTACTGCAAGCTTAAATTACATTTCAACCATTCCTCATCCCTGGGCACTCATTCCTGCTATGCATTTAAGCCAAATAGAAGAGCACGTGTATATACCATGCACAACAATAGTGAATCTCATTCTCATAGCACTTACGAGCTCTAAACACAAAAAAAATTAATACACTGGAGTGGTAATCAAAGGGACAAAAAGCCAAACCAAAATAGAGACTGCAAAAGAAAACAGGATCAAAACACCAACCAGGCTCATTCTTGTCTTCCTGACACATCCTATCTCAAAGAAACATATGAGCAGCTATTTAAGCTGACATTTTATGTATCATTTTGATTACACAACTTCATCTGAAGGCAAAGATGCATCATTTTCCAAAACTGCAGATTTTACGACGCTGCATTAACCAGGAAAGTGTACGTACGCTAACTGTGTAATTGCCACTTTAGCCGCAACACGGGCAGACCGTGTATCACCGCAGAATGCCTTACGTTGGAAGGGACCTTACAGATCATCTACTCCAACCTTTCTGCCATGGGCAGGAATGCCTCTCGAGTGGGCTGCTCAAGGCCTCACTCAACCTGGCCTAACATGTCTTAATTTTTGTATGCCCAGTACCAACTTCAGATTTTAGCTGCTATAGCTGAAGCATTCAAACCACTGATGTTTCAAGAAAACAGATTGTCAGATAACACATAGATGATGAATTTTCAGTACAAGTATTTTAAGACATAAGCTTCAGCTTACCTGATTCGAAAATCTCATGCTAACATTCCGCTGGTCTTGTGGAGGGACATAACGTCCAACAGGGTCAAGGTCTTTAGGACTTACTAACTTGTCAGCTGGAAGTAAACAATAATAAAGATACAGAATGATATCAGTACTTTCTGCAGCTTTTGTTGAGACATGCAAACGGACATTTTGTCATCAGTTCTGCTGCTGTAATCTTTGATCAGTGGTTTGTGAAGCATTCTGTGTTAATGTTGAAATTAATGACTCAAGCGTCACGATTGCTCCAGCTTGTTGTAATACTGTTGTGTATGAAAACAAGCCTTTATTTTTTCCACAAAGGTGTGTTAGAAGGACTATACAGTACACAAGTCACATTAAAAAGCCCTCAATCACAGAATTATTCCAGAGCTTTAACTAGAAACGGTTACCATCAAAAACTGTTCAGCTTTGAAGAAAAGCAGACAGCCTCTACCTCAAGGTAATCACACCACTATAATCTTGAACAGGACAAGAGGTATCAAAATGATCTCTCAATACAATATCTCAAGAAGAATGTGTGGGGGAAAAAAAAAACCAAACCAACA
The DNA here is from genome assembly GCA_013400475.1 of Tricholaema leucomelas. Classification (NCBI taxonomy): domain Eukaryota; kingdom Metazoa; phylum Chordata; class Aves; order Piciformes; family Lybiidae; genus Tricholaema lacrymosa; species Tricholaema leucomelas. The sequence goes on along the minus strand of WAAF01004611.1, from coordinate 52,603 downwards.
AACCCAACCAACACCATTAGATCTATTTTAACTGTAGTGATTTCCATGTGGAAAAAAACCCCACCCCCAAGATTCCATTATTTTTAGCCTTTTCCTAGAAGTTTTTTAAAACATTCAGTACTCCAATGAAAGCATACTATAAAAATAGTCTCAGCAAATGCCTTGCATCAAGGTTTGCAATCTGCTATGAGTTATTATGCCCTTCCAATAATGATTCTCCTACCACAATCTCATTTTGACATGAATTTCTGCTGCGAAGGAGGTCACAGTGCATTTTCATTTCTCCTATATTTCACTCAATGATTTTGCACATATTCTTACAATGCTCTGCACTAAGAAATCAGCTATTAATCTACAAGAGAAAACTCAGGACTCCATTAGCTTAATTCAGCTACAAGAAGAAACCAATGTCTTGATAAGAGAAGTATTTCCAAATACTACACCGTGTAGAATATTGAAAAATTTATAAACTCAAAACTTTCTCCTGTCTCAATCTTAACAATGTAAGAACGGAAAGCAGAATAGACAGCGCAGAGCAAAGAAGCTGCGTGGGCACACAATGAAGGACACTGGCTGGGCAGTTCACTGAGTAAGCCATGAAGGAGCCTGCTGCTGCTGGGAGTGACGCCAGCAACTGTCAGCTCCTAGATACAGTGATCATGTTCTGTCCTCAGCCTTCTGTTGAGAAAAAGCAGCTTGACACTTCCCAGGGAAGGGCCCTGTCCCTCTGCTCTGCAGCGTTCCTGCAGAGTCACCATCCATATACAGGTTATATTAAAAGCCAGCAAAACCAAACCAAAGCTAGATCATGAAAAAGCACCAGGGACAATTGATTAAAATGCTCACACACGAGTTACTAAAATACACATTAAGGAAAACAGTTACCTAAGCCCAGTCCACAAAGTCAGACTTCTGTGCTGGTTAAAGGCACAGAGTTACTTAAATCATCTGTAGTACTGTTGATGCTATAAAATCGATTAATTGAATTATTTCACGATCAACAGACCCTGCCTCAGTTTTCGAAAGCAAGAGCAGTTTCTACAACACGTTCCAATTCCACTGGTTTTTACACTCATTTCTATATTTAATTACTGAGCAATGTATTTGGAACAGCTTCATATTTAAAACAACAATACCAACAGACTAACACAAAATTTAAGCTAACTTTCAATAGTTACAATTTTATTTAAAATAAAACACATCACAACTATCCCAAATGCAAGCATACTGGAATGCAGAAGCTGAGTTTTCTTTATTTGCACCAGCCATGGCTGACAACAGTTAATCCTTTTTTCTATACTCTACAAAATACTGCTAAAAACTCAGCTTTGTTCCAGGCAGAAGTGAATCTAAAGGGCACGCTAGAAAAATAAGGCAACAGACAGAAAAAGATAAGAGAGGCAGTAAAGATGAAACTGTGCAATTTTCAGTTGCACAAAGCAGCTGAATATCTGGCATTCCTTTCCCTTGCTCTAAAATGAGAACCATATCCTAAAGGTTTTCCAAACCTCCTCAACCAAAGCAAAACAAATCCCATGAACAACCACACCACCATCTGTGAACTGCATGCTCTTTTCTTCATAAATATATTTTGCAGTTGCATAGGCACGTGGTGACTTCCAACAGCTGTAGGCAGACACTGTCTCATTGCCTCTGTTGTTCACAGCCTTTGTAAGTAGGATCCAAATCCCGACTTTAGTGCTCCTGTGGGAGGCAGCAAGATGTCTAAGAACTGACTCAGGTTCATGCTGCTGCATTTAGAAAAAATTTGGACTGCAACAGGCAGACACTGGGCCCACAGAATTATCATCTGAAGAGGTTATACTGTATGCTGGCCTACACAACAGAAGCGAGAAGCCCAAGCAAATACAAGTTAATCGCTACCTCAATGCACAGCTACTAAGCAAAGCTGCACAAAAAGACTGTCACCAAGGCCAAGACTGCTTTTCAGTTTTTGCCTAAGAGGAGGCTAAATTAAATGCACCAATTACAAATTACTAAGGATAATCTGAGTTCCTGATATAACAGTTACTGGTGAATAGATCTACCTTTGCAATAGAATTTCCAGACCCTATTTGCAAAGATTAGAAAAGAAAGAAAAAAAAAATTGAAGAAAGGGTGAACAAAAAGTAGCGAATAGAGTAGGTAGAAAGCTTTAAAATAATAAACAAAACAGTTACTAATGACAACATTTCAAAAAGAGATTTAGCACAACTCATAAAAGCAAGCATGTGAGAACTTCCATCGGGGGAAGAACTCAAACGAAATTAAGTTACTCAAACAGCACTTTGCAAACAATAAATATGATTTATTTAACCAGCATCCTGCAGGTAGAGAAATATATTAGTATATCAATATGAGCACAGTATTCTTGCACACATAATCAAGGATTATTTCACTAACCAGACAGACTCTGTTCTTCCATACCTAAAGGCACAGCCACTGTTCCTGACAAAGTTTTGCATTTTTAAACTTCCTCTCAGTGTTACTCATTTTTGCTACCAAAGGCCTGCTTGCCTTTACAGTATTAACAGAAAAAAAAAAATGGAACTCAATCTGCTAATTACCATGTAAATCTTCAGCATATTGAAGTATTATACCTTTCACCTAAAAGAGATATTAAGAAAAGAAAAAAAGAGCTCAACCGTAACTGTGAAGACTTTTCAGGCTTAACAACTGATTTTGCATTAACCTGGGAACTATCTTGAGTGAGACCCAGAGTTCATTTGTGACTGAAATTCACCATAACAACCTTCAATGGCCGAACTTGGAAATGGAATTTCGAATTCTCATCTACTCTCTTCTGTTTCAAATGGTAAAATTAAGAGATATTGAAGAAAATATTAACTTTGTATAGTTGCAGTCTCAGATAAAGTTTAAACTTGTCATGAATAAAGTAGTAAATTGAGTCAAATGCCACAGATCACATCATTGTGTGGTGCAGCTGATGGATTTATCCAGAAAGTGTCAACTTCATATATTTTGCTATGAAGACAAGAAAATAAGAAGGAAAGTCAGGAACAGAAACAGCCAAAACAAATCTAATCATGTTTGGAAGATTTTCAGTAGTCTGTAAGACACTCCAGTAAGCTCCACAGCATGTTGCATGCAGCATACAATTTCAACAAAGAACAAAAATCGGGTTTTGCCTATTGAAGCAGGAGATACACATGCCCACCTGTAGCTCATCTAAAATTCAGATTCAAGAAAAACATTAACAACAAATATTCTTGACTTTGGACACGTCAAAACCTGATACAATTTCCTCAGCCTCTTACCCAGGAGTTTTGCAATGATGTAAACTGCCTGCCCCCACAAGAAAAACTTTCCATCACGTCCATTGTTACTAGGAAAACGTCTCTGACTGCCAGGGTTCTTCTTTTCCAGTTCAACAAAATCATGTGGCACATAGTAATACTTAGGTACAACAGGACACCCTATGGAGTTTTAAAATAAGTACAATAAGTAAATAAATTCCACTTTCCTTACTATTTCATTCTAATAGTGTAATACTGCTAAGGTAGATTCAGATTTACACTCTATCAACAAAATCATTCAACAGAAAGACTGCTGTCGTTCCTTGTTATTACTCAAAACCACAGTCACTATAGGAAACCCAGGGAAATACTGAACTATTTTAATTTTCACCAAAATTTTGTGCAAAATTTCTCCCCAGAACACATACATTGTCATTGGAGCATCTTACTGTGCATAACTAATTAAAATTTTCACCTAAACAAAAAAAAAATCTTGCAGATACCAAACCAAAACAAATAGCAGCTGCATCACAGGAAAACACTTAGAGGTGTTTTTCCTCTCATTTAACAGCAGATCAGTATCAGACCATTTTTAAAAAACAAAAATCTTGGCCAAAAGTAGTCAAACAATAAATGAAAATCATGTTTAGCAGGCATGCAAAACCAAGTTAAACCCCAGCATTTCAATTTTGAACTAAAATGGCACCACATCGTCACTAGAAGACAGCATAACTTGTATCTGGAATCATGTCAAGTATCAGTAAGGAAAATTCGCTAGGTAATGAAATTTTGGTATTCTTACAGAAACTAGTTCATTTCAGCAAGCATTCTACGTGGAAAGAGTATGTCATGCTAAAATATTCTTCATCTAATTGTGTAACTGTACCACAGAAGTCAAGAACTGTTGACTGATGATGCTGAGTTTTAAAACTGGATTGTCAGTGTATTGAAGCTTGTTCTGTCTGCAGGGCTTTTTTTCCCCCTCTTACTCAAATTTAGGGTCTTTTTTTTTTTGCATAGGTGTGCCTGTAAGACAGCAATAGTCTTGTCTGCAGTTCCACCAACAGTCTGGAATTCACAATTTAAGTAGGAGAATATTGATATTACAATTAACATATTGCCAGTTTTACTGCTAGAAACAATTTCATATGCATATATCAGATTCTTTTTAAAATCTTGTGAAGTTAAGTGACAATAAATGATGCAAGTAATTCTCAACTGTATCCAGGTGGAACACTGAAATAATCTGTCTGCAGGTAGTTCAGATATTCTGGCAAACACAAAGTGAATTCTGAAAATAATGAGGCATAAGTGGAGTGGAGGAATGACTGAGTACAGCGTACATTGTACATTTGTATCAGCAGCATTTTCCCAGGTAACATCACTTTTATTAGCACACTTTATAATGCAATGTATCTACATGAAAGAGATTATTTTAATATTCATATTTTGTCACCAGGAAACAGCGATATTATTACTTATCCTTTGCTCTGATGATGACATCCCTATTATTAGTTATTACAGTATTTTAATAGTTTTATAGCAATGAAGAGCTACAGTGTTTTTAGAAGCATTATTTTCAGACAATACCTTCAGATGTATGTTGAAGTAAAGGATCCAAAAGATCCTGATATTCCTTTACTTGTGCAGGATTTCCTCTAAAGACTCCTAAAAGTAACCAAGAAATAGTTTATTTAATGGAAGAAATATTTTTTCTGTGAGCTTAATGTTCATAAAAGATGATAAAACCCCTGTCATCCTAGTGGGGTGGTGCCTATATATTAAATAGCAGTTAAAAAGTAGAAGAATGAACTGTAAAAGAATAAACTGTCAATCCTTGCTTACTGCTACAGATAAATCTGTTTCAAAAGACTTGAGCAGTCATGACATAACAGCAATATACCATTCTGACTACTTGTACTGTAGCCTTATTGACAGATGCTGTAGAGGATAAAACAAGCATTTATCTAATAAAACACTTGTCTTAATACTAGGATTCATCTAGTGAGAATAACAGTTGGGTAATGGCAATCGTCATCTACGAGGAATACAACAGCGTTCTTAATTTTCCTATAATACGCTTAACTAGTTCAGTAACGTGTATTGGACAGGACTGCTTTAACTCTCCGTATCTTAAAAACCCTTAAAAAGCTGTTGTTGACAACACAGAAAAGCAGATAAGTTAGTTTCTCTCATATATGAAAATCAATATATGGTCAGATATGATCAGTTCATAGTTTTAAAATTTCAATCAATAATCTTCTTGATGTGAACAAAACTGGGGGATTGTGAACCACAATTTAACTGAGCAGTACCCCAGTGCTACTTAAGTAAGGAAGTCCAGCTATCAGGAGTCTCCTAGATATTCGGTAGCTTAGTAAATTTTGCTGAAAAGTCTGGCCTTTGTAAACTGTTAAGTGTGTTAGATGGACATGTAGGCTTTCAGTTGAACCACAATTCACAATGTAGCATCGGGAGTTCTCCCCCCAGCCCCGCCAAAGTTTCCATTGTGCAGACATTCAACTGCCAACTACTCCTCCTAGTAGTTCAAGAAACTCTGTATATACTTCAAATTTTGCATTGGAGGAAGCTTGTGGATTTATAGATACATTCAGAAAATATACTGAAAGAATTGTTCTATTTGACAAAATTGTGGTACAAGGTAAAAAAAAAAATAACGGCAGCTTTTTCCTTTGTAACAGAAGAATAAAATGCTTTATTCTAACTTCAGTTACAGATGATTATCTTTCTTTTCTTTCCAAAACTGCAAGGGGGCCGCATTAAATGTCACTGCCTTTTTCCTCAGTTTTGGGCATCACTCTGAAAAATGTCAAGCATTGCTTTAGAAAAATCAATTGTGAAACGTTATTACCGCTTCAAACAAACTATTCTAATCTGCGGGTGGTCACAGAAGAGTCCAGGCAGAGAGCAGATCTTATGTGCCCCTCGCCATCTTTATTAAAAAAACTATTTTTGCTAAAAGGCAAAAACCTCAGATGGCCAGATTTTCATCCATTTTCACATCTTTTTGCTGGCTCTAACCCTTACTAGTTTTCATACTCTGACTTTTGTTCTATGCAAGTTCTGTCTTTCATCACGCCAAGTACTTTTTTTTGGCAGGTCTCCTATTCTAAAGGCTATCTGCAGGTTTTTAGTTGGGGTTGTTGTTTTGGGGTTTTTTTTTTTGTGCTTAGGCTTTTTGGTAGTGGTTTTGTGTTGCGTTTTTTTGCTGTGGTTTTCAGTTTTGGGCTTTTTGGAGGTTTGTGAGGTTTTTGGTAGGTTTTTTTTTTTGGTGCAGGATTTTTTGTTTCCTTGGAGATTGGTTGGTTTGGTTCTCCTTAGCCTTCTTCTCTTCTAAATTCTTTTTCAATTACTGCAGAATATCCAACTACCACAACACTCAGTTTGCTAAAGTGTTCTCTGTTCCACTTCCTTTTCAGTCACGTGCTGTTAAAAAGTCCCAATATATTGTGAAAGCTTTTAAGGCTTAAAGGGCAATGCAGGTCTGAATGTCATGGATTTAAGCTTTTAAAAACCCACTATCAAGTCATATTCTAAAAAACAGGTCATGGTAAGAAAACTGAAATACAGAGGGCTGGATGCTTGAGGTTTAACCCATAAGGCAGAACTCTCAATGAGATATTCAGTCTCACTGCATTATGGTTTAGGAAAATAATCTTGTATCCTTCCTCTAAAGGCTCATCCTTCTTTGAAGAACAGGAATGTAATGCTGTACTTACCATCAATTATCATGTAAATAAAAAACAGAGGGAATTCACACTCAATGCCATCAAAAAGCTGAAAAGAAGGATAATTAGATAATTCATTATTTTGGTTTAAGCAAATGTATTTGAATACCCTATTGAATAGTTTTTGAAGCAACAGAAGACAAACATGAATGTAAAAAAACATTTTTGCACATTCACGTTTCATTTAGGTTATAGTTCCTTCATTCTATGGGCACTTTTAACTGTGCCTTTACATGAGCTGTGGGGTTCATATGCAATCTATGTTTAAATTTTCCACGGAGAAATTACTGTGGAAAAGTAGTACATTTTCATTTAGATAACCTTTACTGATCAATTCTGTGGTCAAAAGCTAAATTGTTTTCTATATGCTCAGACTGTAGTCAGCTGTGAAATTGAATAAAATGATAAATAACTTCCTCATTTGTTATGTGAAATCAACTGTACCCTAAATATAAATGGAAGCACATTCATTACAAAATGAATCAAAGAGTAACTTGCTGACTTCGCAACCTCTCCAAACTGCATATCCCAAGTTACAAAATGCATTTCCTTCATTTGAAGCAAGCTGGAATCATTGTGCAAGTCAAATAGCAAATGTGGGGCAGGTATAAGGCGTGGTGCATATGTCCTATTTTTGTTTTGATTTGGTGGTCTTCGGTTTTGTTTTTTTTCCCTGTGTCTGGGGTTGCTTTGTTTTGTTGTAAATACCGACTAAACATTTCAGACAAACAAAATTTATCCTTATATAGGGCAGACATTTCTTTACCTTAATTTCTGCAGGTTTATAATAACGTCGTGTTTTGTCCTCCAGCGCTGTTCTGTAGCCATCTCTCAGAAATCTTTTAAACCCGTATTTTCCTTTCAATTTTCTAATAATTTTATCTAGTGTTTGACTGAACAAAACCTCATCATCCAAGGCAAACGCAGGGTAACTTAGACAGGGCAAAAGTGCTGCGTCAGTATTCTGTACAAGAAGAGGAAGAAACAGCACATTACAAATAGAATTAGATTTCTGACAATTGTCTGACACACACAAAGAAAGGCTGTTAACCCACTAATCGAAATATACATCTGGAACATTATCTGTATCAAAATCATAGTATTAAAATATTAAAATAGTGTGTGAAATATGACTTCTAAAAATATAAGGATAAACTAAAACCCAAATGTTCAGATATATGATTTAAGAGAACTCATTTGACTCAGAATCTGACCTACTTTATAGTTATAACCTACAGGGATAGGAGAATACATTCTAGAATTTGATAGGTTTCATAAAAGTGCTATGCTGAGACAAAACTATGATTAGACCACAATTCCTGAAAAACTAACAGAAACACTGTTCAGGTGTTGTAGCAAACAAGCCTACATGATTTACAATTAAGGTCATAAGGAGATAATTTCAGGGGAAAGGAAAAAGAAAAATTATGTTCATCATGAATTAAAACCACAAGAAAAAAGTATTAACTTGTGCCTCACCATTACAGGTAGGCTTACACAACCAAACACAAAACAGTAGTTTAAAGTTATAATTCTTAAGTCACATACTCTTTTGTAATTCCTTTCTGCTGCCACATCTAAGATATTCAACCATTTAAAATACCCTATTTTTGCCAGTGCAATTGACATGATCCCTGACATAAACCCATCAAAATTAAAAAGACAAAGATTGTTTCTGTAGCACAAGTAACTTACAAAACAAGCTTGTTAGACTATTTCAAGCAAATAAAAATCAACAAAATTGTTGTATGACCACTAGACTACCAAAAAAGAAGCTGATAGTGCTGTTTAATTATCCAGTATAATGATGCTGCTGTAATTCTTCTACACAAGTAAACTATTAATGTTGAAGATGAATAATCTGTTTCATGAACAGTGATTTATTTAGAATGAAGTGAAAAAAAAAGGCAGTAAAACTCTATTATCCATCATTTAAAATTACTGATTTCCAAACCTCAAATTTATCTTTGATGCTAGTACTGAAACAGATCTACCTTAATTAATGTATACTTACATCACTTAGATTTGCTCACTGAGAAAACAGTAGATTATAGTAACGAAAAAATCCTCCATATTCAGCCATTCACGATTAGCCAACCTTTAAGGCTTCTTTGGCCAAAAGAATGAACTGAAGCTCAAACAAAATGTTTCAAGTGCACCCAGGTAGCCAAGAGAGCCAACGGCATCCTGGCCTGTATCAGGAAGAGTGTGGCCAGTAGGACGAGGGAGGTTATTCTGCCCCTGCACTCAGCACCTTGAGTGCTGTGTCCAGTTCTGGGCCCCTGAACTCAGGAGAGATGTTGAGGTGCTGGAACGTGTCCAGAGAAGGGCGACAAAGCTGGTGAAAGGCCTGGAACACAAACCCTATGAGGAGACATAGGAGGGAACTGGGGTTGTTTAGCCTGGAGAAGAGGAGACTCAGGGCAGACCTCATTGCTGTCTACAACTACCTGAAGAGAGGTTGTAGCCAGGTGGGGGTTGGTCTCTTCTCCCAGGCAACCAGCAACAGAACAAGAGGACACAGTCTCAAGCTGTGCCGGGGGGAGTATAGGCTGGATGTTAGGAGGAAGTTCTTCCCAGAGAGAGTGATTTGCCATTGGAATGGGCTGCCCAGGGACGTGGTGGAGTCACCGTCCCTGGAGATGTTCAAGAAAAGACTGGATGAGGCACTTAGTGCCATGGTCTAGACGACTGGATAGGGCTGGCTGACAGGTTGGACTGGATGATCTTGGAGGTCTCTTCCAACCTGGTTGATTCTATGATTCTAAGAATGCAGACACTGAATATTTCGAGGCAACTAGGCTAAAACAAAAACAACCATCAAGGTTGCAAATCATCATTATTTTACACTTCAGTTTAAAAACTTGAGACAACAACTAAGTAGCTACCCATTCTAATCCAAAAATTCATAAAATAAAGACAAAAATTTAACATCTTCCCAGCAAATTCCCATTTCTGATGCAGAAAATAACAGCCATCACAGAATTATGAATTATACTGATATCCATTCATTTTCTCCATACCACTGAGGTGAATTTCATTTAATTACTTACATGAGACCTTGACTCTCGGGGCAGCAAAGAACAGAGAGTCTGCCTGTTCCGGTTATGGGCATCAAAGTCCACAAATATAACAGACCATGAGCAGCCCTGTAAATAGAACATGAATTTATCTAAGGGTAAAGGAAGAAAGTTTCAACAGCATATGCTAACCTAACCACTTCTGAATTTTATTTAAGTTACGTTGTAGTAGTCTGGGTAGCTGGCAATTTTAATCAGAAAATAAAACACATCATCAAGCTGAAAATATTTTGAATATTCAAAATTATTTAAACATAGTCAAAACTAAACAGTTTTATCTACTACAGATCATTATATGATTCATTTGAGCATTACATGAATTCTTTAAAAATTACTCTATTAAGGACAAACACAAGAAAAGTAGATGTCTCTCCCTGTGACGGCAAGAGATGTTCCAGATAGCAATGCAGAAGACTTCATTACAAGTCAGAATACAATTTATTGTACATCTACCTGAGGTACTGCTTTGGAAATGGACTTCCATAGCAAATAAAAATGGTCTACTTTTCAGCCATTGAAGCTCTATATTATCAATGTCTACTCCTTAGCAAAATCCTTTTCTTAGTAAAATTGTGAAATGTACAGCTTTTTAATACTCCCTGAAACACTGCTTAAATAGAATCAATAGTTTTAAAAACTATTACCAGTAGGCAATATCTTTGAAACTCAAAGCAGTTTGCTGATGAAGGGATATTTTCATATATGTCATAACTGATAATGAATCTCAATGTAAACATCACATTGGAAGATGTATTTTACTCTGAACTCCATTACTGTCATAAATACCACACCGTATTTTTTCATAAAATCACCAGACTCCTCCTAAGTCTCTTCAAGTATACTATTCTTGTAGGAAAACTGTTCCAGAACCTATCCTTTCTAACTATAAAAAACTTGAATTTACAGTTAAGCTTCTACTTAACTAGCTAAGCCACATTTCTTTCTGTGCCAGAATCAACACATACATTTGGCCTTCTAAATAGGTTTTTCCTTCCCTTAGCCACAAATAATACACAGCTATCATACAGATAGTCACCTTTTGCTTTGCTAAGCTAAACAAACCATGTTTTCCACTGTCCTCATGAAAAAAAAAACCCACAAACCCAAAGTTTAGTTCTTTTTATCATTCTGCTAAGATCTACTGAATAGTGCTGACATGACAACGTACAGAAATAAATGCATCTGATTTGATGATTTCTTATTAAACTTTCTTCTTAATTCAGATTGATTATTCACAGGTCACTAAATTAATCTACTAACTCTGAACCCAGTCTCTCTACATGTGTTAACATGCAGTTTCCAAATCTCTGCTTTAGTAAATAATTCTTTGGAGATTCAAGAGCAGACTAATTTGCATCTCATAAAACCATAAGCATCTTGTTTTACAAATGAGCTATTTTTCACTTCCGTAAAGACTGTAAAGTTCTGTAGTAAGGACACCATACAAAGGCTTAATTAACATTTTTTCCTACAAACTAATACAGGGCATGTAGCTTACATATACATCACCAACTGTACTATAACTAGGTCATACTTCAAAACAGTGTTCACCTTGTCACTAGCAGTCCCATTTCAGCACATACATACATGCACCACGTACTTCATTAACTAACTCACACAGGGCCTCTTACGTAGCTTTTTTTTTGTGGCTATGATTTTTTTTCCAGAAACTTTTTGTAGTTAAAATGAAAGTCCTACATCAATAACAAAACTTCTAAAGCACTCTCAGGCGGCCAGCACCAGAACGAGAGGACACAGCCTCAAGCTATGCCAGAAGAAATTTAGGCTTGAGGTGAGGAGAAAGTTCTTCACTGAGAGTCATTGGCTACTGGAATGGGCTGCCCAGGGAGGTGGTGGAGTCGCTGTCCCTGGAGCTGTTCAAGGCAGGATTGGACGTGGCACTTGGTGCCATGGTCTAGCCTTGAGCTCTGTGGTAACGGGTTGGACTTGATGATCTGTGAGGTCTCTTCCAACCTTGGTGATACTGTGATACTTACAGTCTTGTGATACTCTGAAACCAGGTTTGGATTAACTACACAAAGGCTACAAAAAGATGAAATAAGCTACAATATTTTTAGTACTGATGCTTCTCAAGTAAATAAGTAAAAACAAACTGAAACACAGCCAGTTCACACTGGAAAATTAGGCCTGTTTTTAAGGTTCTGCCATATAAACTTAAGAAGAACTACGGACAATATAATGAAGTCAGGACCTAGCTATGATCAATACACCGTAAAGGGTTATAGCAGAATTCTTATGCTAACATCATACATATTAACTCCTTCATATAAATTTCTAACTATTGTTTCAGAGATGCAGAATAGATTGGGAATGAACATACGAAATATATAATGTAAATAAAGTACTTAGTCTCGGTATTTTATCTCTTAGAAGTTCTCAGTGGATAAATACATTTTTATTGAGGGAACATGAGGATTACAGTTTGACTGTATTTTTATGCTTGTAACTCCCCTTTCTATGAAATACTTCTGGTATGATGTTAGATCAAAATGAAGAGAATTCAAAACCCATGAATAAACTCTTTTTTCATTAAAGCATGCAAACTTCAGATTAAACAGGAAGCCAATTATTTTTTCAGTTCATAATTGTTCTCTATCTGGCACCTAGAAAGAGTAACAAAGGATGCATTAAAAATATTTGAACATGAGTTAAGCAGTGCTTTGTTACAGAATAAATAGCAGTACTGTAAGATATATTTTTTTTTTAATGTTTTCTCGAATTTCTGGAAAGGAGGGAGGCAGCAAACAATGTAATGTGACTGTCAAGCACAAATGACCTTTATCTTGTATTCTCTGGGTTCATTCATGACTGCACAAGGGAACAGCCCTATCATGACATACCCCCAAGATATGTAATATGCATGCACATGAGAGCAAGCTATGATACTACATATTACCCTTTTGCAGCATCCACAGTGTGAGTGACAAAATCTGCATGGAAAAGCTGAGTAGTCTGTACTCTGCACAGTGATTTATGCAGGTTACACGCAGGTGCAAAAAAGTTTCTCTTGAGAGGCTCAGCAGGATTTCTCAAAGCTATTGGAACACAGCTGGAGCTAAGCAGAAAGGCAAACTCTGCTACAGACTGAAGGTCATAACGGTTTCTGTTTATGCTAAATATCTTGGAAATAAACTCTCAAAGCATTTAAACTGGTTTTGCTTCAGCAATTTATTCATTCATTTCAGAATTTAGTGAAAAAACTCATCTGAAAAAAAACAAACCAGCAGCCACATACACTGGTGCTTGAGACTGCTGGAAAAGTAAAGATTGTAGATAAATGATTTTTTCTAAATACTGAAAATGGGTGTGAAATCTGTTCATTACTAAAGACTCTTACTAGCTCCTAGTTCTTAACACACAGTATCAGCTTCTAAAATGTAGGTTTACCTATCAAAGCTAACTTTTGTGGGAAAAGTGTAATTTGTGCAAGCACAAAGAACTTTCTTACTATACTTGTAAGCCATCAGCCATCACTATTACCAGATGAGTGCATTCTAAACAGAACAATTCTGTTGTACTACTACAAATATAAAGATTTTAAAAAACACAAAACCAACCAACCAAATAAAAAAAGCAAACCTGCAAAACCAAACCCACACCAAAAACACCATCATGATTAGATATCCCCCAAAAATTGAAGAGATACCAAAGTCTACACAGTCAGAAACCTTCCTTTAGCAGGACCTCCTAGTTTATGCCGCAAGACAAAGAAGAATCTAGTAATAGTAAGTGGTATAACTTTTCATCAGTGGGTAGGATTGTTTAATAGACTGAACTTCTATGTTAGCTACCTAAAACAAATTGTAACTTATATATGTAACATCAGTATTTAATTTGTATGAAATCCACACATTTGGTCACATGAGCAAGATCCATCAGTTACAAGTCAAAAAAGATGAAAAATTCCAAGAAAACAATGCAAGAAAAAAACGATAAAAATGTTTTTATTACCTGATTTCCAAAGAGATTGAAACCATTAATTGCTTCTAAAGCTGCTTTTGCCAGCCCCACAGAGCTAAGAAAACAAAACAAAACCAAAAATAACATAAATAATTCAAGATCAGATTAAAATTTAACACATTTGACAGCATTCAGAACTATGATTTTACCTTGATTTGAGTTTTGTCCTTGATCATTACATTAATAAAGTGATGATGCACCAAATTTGGGTGTTTTGTGGCAGGTTGCTCTGGGGTTGGTGGTTAGTTGGTGGTTTGGTTTGGGTTTTTTGGTTTTTTTTTTTAAATACTTTATAGCAATTTGTCTTCAAAATGTCAGAGACCATCTGGAAGGAACACTTCTGCTCTCACCTTGCAATTATACATCTGGCATTCTGTATTTCAAGGTCTTGCTAACAGTGTATTAGCACAGGATTTACATCAGCACAATTTTCTAACCCAACTCTAAAGCAATAAATTTTAGAGACTTCTTGCTAGCTTTCAATACAACAAAAAGGACTCAATCTGGATTCAAAAAAGGAAGATTTTCTGATGTCAACCATACAGTTAACCATCTTTCATTTCACTTACTCCGTCACAAAGAAAACAAGTTAAGTTTGAAGACATAAAGCACTAAAATCGCTAACAATTCTGTAATTTTTTAATTGATTACCAACAATGAAAATTAACCGCTACAAATAAAAATATGCACAAGACTTTTACAAAGCCTTTTCTGTCTTACACTTTCTCTTGTGATTATTAATATAAAAACCCAAAAGACACAACGAAAGGCAGCATAGCAACATTCCTTCTCAATGCACACAGGCATTTTTGACATTTTGTGAAATTTGATTTATGACTAAGAATAGAAATCCAAATACTGGTTTTAAAAATGCATGACTATAGATAGGCCAACTTCATGTGTTCATTCAACTGCAGTCAAAAAAACAATTGAACAACTTATTAATTAGCAAAATAATTCACTGAAGTACTCTCTTAATAACAAATAAAAAGAGGAGTTAAAAGTCTGTATCTTTTCCTGTCTAAACTAATTATCCATTCAGCCGTTCCTTTTTTTGACATCTTTCATTTGGGTTTAAAATTATGCAGTACAGTCAAACAGGGAACAAACCAAAAACCAACAAAAAAGTTTTTCAGAGCATCAATGTGCCAGATAACACGAGAACCACAGAAGCACAGATAGCCATAACTGAGAAAAATGGAAGTATCCTAAAGTGTCTTGAAGGCCACACTCCAGTTGTAAGAAAATGGTAAAGTATTAATTTTGCTAATAGAGATTCAAGTTGGGAATATGTACTCTCTGAACAAGGCAGCCATTTTGTTTTAAAGATTAACCAAGCAACATTGAGTTAGCAAAATTATTTAGCAAATAATGACCAATAATCCCCATTTTCAGTGTAAGAGATGTTGTGATAGTATTGGCAAACAACTGCATTGTACAACTCAAAAAAAATCATGGCAACCAAAATGACGGAAAAGTGCAGGCAGAGGCTGTGATTTATTCTTCTATACTCCATGCAGCATTCTGGGATCAGAGTAAATATTTAACCTTACTGTAAACAAACTCATTTGCACTATTTATTACTCTAAAATATCAATTTTCCAATGTTTACTAACTAATCCATATTGTAAAGATGGGATCTGATTACAATTACACAGAAAATAATGGAAAAACTCAGTTCAGAGTTACAGAATTTGTTTCTTTCAAGTACTATTTTATCTAGGTTGGTTTTAATATAAACACTTTAGGCACTGCTTTCAGACTTTTATTCTTTTTAACTATTGCTGACAGGTTTATAAACCTCCTATTTTCTCTGAAACACTGCCAGCCATAGTACTCATGGGATTTAACGCTAATTGGTTAAGCAAGAGAAAGCTGATTAGGTTAAATAAGTTCTGCTCTGAGCAGCTGCCATCAAACAGTGGTGAAATTCTTCAGTACTGTATCTTCTGTAGATGAAAGCTTTTGGTGCTGGAGAATGTGATGAAGAAAAACTGAACTCGGAAGTGTTGTGAGTATAATTATTTTTCTGGCCTTGTTTCAATTACCTGAACAAAAAAATATAATTGGTCTAACAAATGCTCTATTTTAATTATCACCTAGAAACTGATCAAACAAATTGGCATGATGACTCAGAACCTTTCACAGGAGCTAAGTATTATCAAGCTGAAGACACACAAAATTAAATTCACTGCAATCTATGTTCTCAGAATATGAAATACCATTCTTCTTTTCCCTTTCAAAACCAGTACTAACACAAACAGTCAGGTATTTTCAGAGTAGGGGAAAAAAAAATAATCAGTAGAGAAGTAATACTTGCTCAACAGCAACAACTGCTGGCATTCAAATCATGCAGAAGTACTCTATCTATTAAATAGGATGATAGTACTTGAAAAAATATTGAATACAAATATGGATTCCTTCCTTCAAATAATTTCTATTTTACATACTCAGTCATTATTCTACAGTAAGACTAATACTTCCTTTCAGTATTTTTATGACCTTTAATTAAAGCCCATGGAGACTTAAGATGCTCCAAGCATTACCTGAAAATTTAGATACAAGTGTTTGAGCATTAAAATACCACTTTCTTTCCCCCATCATGTAGTGTTCCTTCACATTACAAAGGTATATCTAGCACTCCCTTCACTATACAGGTGAGTTTCCTAAGTAACTAACAGGAGGAAGTTGAAAGCCCCAAACCAGCTGCACTATCTAGTACATTTTCAGAAGACTGAGTGAATTACACAACGGAACACACTTCAGACCTATGATTACACTTTAGACACTTGTTTCACTCCCACAGATTAATGCCTTCCTATTGGTCAAATTAGAAAAGAGGCTTTATAATAAACATTATGCTCATATCTTTCTATAGATGTTCTTCATACTCTGCAATTTAAAAGCAACAAAACAATAAAAATAGAATGTTTTAACAGTATAAACTAAAGGCAAACTGTCTTTCAATACATATCTTCCTTTCCCTACTCAGCAACATACCATGAATATGCTGTGTTAACCTGATGGTCTCTATTCCTAGACAAAAAGATTCTTATTTGGAGAGTGTCCCAAAACAAAGACTAACCCAAATTCACTTTCAGTATTCCTCCGAAAATCTGACAGGATCATAAAGTAATTGCTTGGAAGGTTCATATGGCAGTCATCTAGTGCAAAACCAACTCTCACTTGAAGCCATGTACAATAACCAAGATCAATTCAACTAAGTCATCACCTCATGTAGATAAGTCTTAAAAGTCTGCTAAAATGGAGATTCCGTAATGCCTTTTGAGTATCCTGCTCTGGTGCTTCTGTGTGCTTCAAGTGAAGATTCCTAAACATCCTCAGGTTCCATCTGTAGACTTCACTGTAGCAGCCAATTATTGTGATTTGTTACAGATTATCAAGCGCAGTCTTGCAATCCTAATACACTTGACCTTGACCCACTTTTGGGGCAGGAAAAGAGACTAATTCAGCAAAATGATACTTCCAGTGTGATAAAAACCACCAGTACATTAACTTAAGCATCATTCATCACTCCCACTAACTTTTGTTTGATTTACCCTCTCAGTGAAATACTTGATGGCAAACACTAAAATTTTCATAGTCTTAGTAACTGCTAATCAAAACACATCATAAAGCATATACATCCTTAATCTTCTTTCTATTCAGTTTCCTCTCTCCATTACAAGAATTGTGCAGTTCAACTTGAGCACAGAACACAACAGGGGATGCTAAAAAAAACCAAACAAACACCACCAACCAACAAACAAAAAAACAATCCCACAACAAGAACAATAATAATTTCTATCTAGACAAAACAAAACAACAAGGAAGGACACGACTATAGCAGTGCAATACCTTGCACTATAGAGGAGAGCCAGATTGAGGTTCTACAGCCTTAGATTCAGAATATGAAGATACTGCACTTCAGCAACTTCATTATTCTCACAGTACACGTGAGAGATGTCAAAGACATTTTACAGAGGTACCCAGCAGATGCCTGGAGAATAGCTTGATCAAATGGTTACAGGACAATTTAATTTTTCAGAAGTTCAGCCGTATGGGAAGGGGATCACTCTGTAATAAAAGCTGTTACAAATCTTGCCTTTGAAGTAGTAAAAGACATCACTTTGCATATATCAAAGAAGACCTGGTCCACAGAGCATTTCATTATTTATCATCTATTAGAAGTGGTTTGAATTGTACTAAGACAGAATACCAAGACTGTGTAAAGATATAAAATATCTGCATCTTCTAACACAGGCCATACTTTGCAGTTATTCATGAGCTTCATATTACATAATACCTTCTGTAAATTCTGAAAGCAAACACACAGTGTGTAGGTTTACAGTCTGAGTTTTAAGGGTCAGGAGTGCAGTATACAAGACTGTAACTGAAGTAATTATGGTCTCCAAACTGGTCACTTCAGACAGACATACACCACTCCTGACTAACCCCAGTTTATTACAGTAATTTCTTTGGGGTTTTTTGAGCTTGGTTTTTGTTTTTGTTTTTTTTTTTTAACAATTGTTATTAGAGCTCTCTTAGATAGATACACTGCCATAGGGGCATAACAAACTATAGACAGCATTTTAGTTTACTCAAGGTTCCTCAATAATATCACAGAATCAACCATGTTGGAAGAGACCTCCAAGGCCATCCAACCCAAGCTATCCATCCATTCCAACATATCCAACCAAGATCATCCAGTCTAGCTCTGTCCAAACAACCAGACCATAGCACTAACTGCCCCATCCAGTCTTATCTTGAACATCTCCTCCCCAGGCACCCCAATCCAATGGCAAATCACTCCCTTCGTGAAGAGCTTCCTCCTAACGTCCAGCCTATACCTACCCCGGCACAACTTCAGACTGTGTCCCCTTATTCCGCTGCTGGTTGCCTGGGAGAAAAGACCAACCCCCACCTGGCTACAACCTCTCCTCAGGTAGTTGTAGACAGCAATAAGGTCACCCTGAGCTTCCTCTTCTCCCAGGTAAACAACCTCAGCTCCCTTGGCCTCTCTTCATTGGGTTTGTGTTCCAGGCCCCTCACCAGCTTCCTCGCCCTTCTCTGGACATGTTCAAGTATCTCAACATCTCTCTTGAATTGATGAGCCCAAAATTGGACACAGTACTGAAAGTGTGGCCTAACCAGTGCTGAGTACAGGGGCAGAATAACCTCCTTTGTCCTACACAGGAAAGATAAATGGGGGCAATGCCTTTTTCTAATGACCAAAAATTACTACTTAAATTAGAACTATGCTCTGTACTTTTTGTGCCAGTGATCTCTTCGACCGGCTCAGTTCATCTCATAAAATTTCATCCTTAGAAAAAACAACCTATAAATGTCAGTCTAGATTAAGGCAAGATGTTCAGTTTTCCCTGGAGGGAATTCACGTACTGAATAACCATAATGGCACAAATAACAGGAAGTACAAGAGTTTTAAGTGTTCGTGATGCAAATGTGTAGAAGGTGAGATGTGGAGCCTTCTAAGTGAGGGCTCATGTAGTGCAGCATTCTACAATTTTACAGATACAGGATGAAGAAACCAATACAGCAGATTATGTAACTTGGGAGTTTTCAGTTCTCATACTGGCAAACTTAAAGTCTGGAAAAAAAATAGTATTTGCAAACCTATGACAATTTTGATGATCAATGTTATTTTTTCACATCCTAAGATACCCAAGATATAGCCACTTTACAATTAATAAGATCTCAGATGTCACAAAGTGAAAAAACACTATGGTAACACCAGAAAAAGCAAGATTTGAGATTACAAATGTGATCCAGGATAGATCAATTCCACTGAAGTGAAATGGACCTCCTGAACGTTAAAATGTTGAGAACATTCCCAGTGTTACAGGCAGGGGTGAGAATGCCAGGTTAGTTGTATGATCAGAAGAACCTGCAGAAGAACTTGTCCACTAGGCTTCATGCTCTACAGTTTCCCCCTTCTTCCTCCAAACACAGAGGGGATGAGAAAAATCTAGACCCACGATTCAGTCAAATCAGGATATTCTTAAACATTTTGGGAATACAATCTCTTGCACATACCTCAAGAGCCTGAACGGTTCTGAACACAATTTTCAGAATTATATGCATGCAGCTGCAGATAATTATTGGAATTTGAATACTAAAATAGCTAAGCATCTATGTGGTTATTTCAGCATGCATATGATGATGAAATCGTGCTTCACATTTCCCAAAATACACCCCTCAGTCTTCAGAGAATTGTAATTCAGTTCAAACAGTATTTTAATGCATTATTATTTTTAACTCACCTCATGAAATATTTTCATTCCTATCACATTTACATGCTTTAACCGAGAGCTACATTTGCTCCCCTACCTTGAATGCAGCTCTGTAGTGCCATTGTTGTATTTACTTCCTCTTTCCCAGATACCAAAATCTGGTACACGATACGCTCTTTCCACACAAAACACTAGATTTTGAATGAAGGACACCTACAAGAAACAAAGAAAAGAAAGAAAAAAAGTGACTGAAGGGAAGTGAAACTATACATGCTTCTGTTCATTTTTTTCAAAAAGACAAAGTTGTTCTTCCTTAGCCATGGCAATTGTTCTTTCCATCCTTACACACACACACACAGAGAAAATGACAGTCCCAAGTCCAGATGTTTCCTTTAAAGCCAGTTTTTCATGACAAAATGTTAACAGCTGTCTCATATCTGGTGATGACAACTGATGCAGAAACCAGGATATTTCATAGCCAAGAAACATATTTGAAGAGTTAAAAAGACAGCATTTTGATATTGAAAAAAAAAAAATTGTCCTTAACACACGACTAGAAAGCAAAATACCTTAAATCCTGTGAGATTAGGACACACAAATCTTGGTGCTGTTTCTTCATTAATTTTAAGAAAACCGATATGCCAAGGTTTTATTGGATTAGCTGTAGATAATGCATGCATACGGAGATCCAAAACACGCTCCTTAAGAAACACAACTAAAATTCTAAATCAATTTATTAAAATTAAAGTATCTTCCTGGATCAACACCTTTCAACTGAATATTAAGGTATTTTGTAGTATCTTAAGGTTTTTAAGCTGTGTTTAGCTGAAATTTAGATGCATCATCTACACGAAGAAGCAAAGATCACCACAAAGAAATATACAACCTTGCCAATAACTTAGTATCACTAATGATTTTCATAACAAAAATAACATGGTCAACTACAGATATTTTAGGAGACTAAATCAAGGTTTCCAAACCACAGATTAACAAAAAAAAAGAAAAAAAGAAAAAAAAAAAAGAAAAGCCAAAAGCCACAGGTAAGTGGTTACAGACCAAAATCTTCAGAGAGGAATCATGCATATCACAGACAGCTAAATGCTATAACCAAGGCTACTCTGAAGCACTTAGAGAAACTGTGGACTATGTGTGTTATTTTTCCAGAAGTCAAGCACGTAGAGAGCAACATGTAATGAAGAGCTTACACACAGTGTGGACAACAGGTTTAGATGTAGATAACTGTTCTCAAATTCACATGCTTGCACAATCATATACTGTTATCTTTGTTATGGAATCAAAGATGCAATTTAATTATTCTTCAACTGCAAATAGATGCAATTACAGGGTAACTCACTGTCAGCTGCCATACCTGACATCAAGCAGCCTAGTATACAATGACTGCCTTCGAAGCCAAAAGTTCTGTGCACAAACATATTCATACAGACAGCTTGCCAAATATCAGCCATCTGCCACTGTGCTAGCACTAGTTTGAAACTCTACAAATGGAAATAGTCTAAATACACTGTGCAATGATGTCACTGGAAGGAAATACCCAACTTGATGTTTGGGTACAGGACTGTCAAATCCACAGTGCTACCAATGTTACTATGCTGAATATTACATAGGCACACAGGAAAACTTGGAAACACCACAGTTAGGTGGCATTAATAAGATCTGAGAACACATGCATCTGTGGAAGCTATAGAAAGACTTTTATACTAAGATTATCTTGCCACTGACCTATAATCTCCATAGCCCACAGACTCATAGGGCACACCTACTATGAAAACTAGATTCTGACACTTGAGAAGCTCCTCTGAAGTCTATACACATGCACTTTTTCTGCAGATTCTGTGAGAAAATGCAAACATCTGTAGGATAATAGAAATTAAATCCAGCTAAGTATATACATAATTATATAAATTTGTCTCCTCAGATATAAAGGCAATTTAGAGAAAATACTATAGACCTGTAATATGATCTAAGAGAGAAAGGAGATAACTTGCATGACTTATTTTTCCCCATTCTCTTAAAAAAAAAAATTTTAGAACTAGAACTCAAATGTACTATTACTGGAAAAATCTCCCTTTTAACAATGACACTGCTCTAAGTGCATCAAAGCTTTTTAACACAGTAGCAAATAGTAAATGGACAAACGCACAATAAGAAAAGTGTGTGTGTGGGGAAAACGCATGTGTGTTCTTGTTTCAGAATACAGCACCACTTTAGATTGGCACAGTAGGCAGGCCTGACACCACCACTTCTCAAGTCAAGGCCATAGTGGCTATTACTGTCTTACAAAGCAGCTAACAAGAGTACAAGCATCTCTTACTATGATATAAAACTGGTTTATTTTCAACTAAAGAAGGAGCAAGATTTCTTAATACCCATAAGTTCACATGCATCTGAATAAGCCTTTCTGCTTTCCAGAAAATCAAGGCTGAAATTCTACTGGACAGAATGCACTGACTAACAATAAGGCAAAAAGTGACAACATAACCAGAATTTAGCTGTCCCAACAGACCTTTGAATTCTTGACCTTGTACCTTTCAGATGTAGCAGGGAAATATTTAAGTTTCAATAACATGTTACATTAATTCTTTGTATATCCAATACTTTATTAGCTATTGTTTTGTTATACTATCCATTCATTCCTTTGATCTTTTCTGACTTCCATTACAAGTGAGGAATATCTGCAGTGTATTTCCAGAACAATTATTTTACAGTTGGCGATTAAATCAAACCAAGAGAGAAAAAACCCAACTTAATAAAGTATGTGCTGTAACATTGGAAATCAATTTGTACCTCATCAGTGTTGTAGATAATCTGCAGCCCTGAAGAGATCATCTCAACCAAATACAGGAGAAATAACGACACAGCACTTATCTGAAGTAATTAAAGACAGAAAGGAAATTATGGATTGCAATTAATAAAGTTAGTTATCAACAAACTAGATAAATGTGATACTACTAACGAAGATGGTCCCACTACAGTTTTGGTTCGCCAAAAGTATTATTTTAATCCATCAATATCCTAGATATAATGATGTGGAAACAATTAATAGGAAGAGAAGCACACAGAAGCATTGCTCTCTAAAACTTCTGCTGCAGTACCATCATTTTTTCAATTACTTGAAACTATTATATTTTAATATTTTTGCTTAGTTGTACTGCTTTGACCCACAGACAATCACTTGCATCACAAGTCACCTCATGTGTACACATACCACTATTTATTAGCAAGTATAGCACCTAGAAGGCAAGTATCACATTGAAGATCAAACAGCACATCTAAAATGAAAATTCCCTTTATCCTTGACAGGCATTTTAGCATTATCAACTGAGAGAAGTACAATTGCAATATTCAGATACAATTACATTTGAGAATTTTTTTTCTTTTGTAGCTGTACCTAGCATTTATTAACAGTAATTACCTTCAGCAGCTGTATAGATAAGCATCATATCAATTTATAACGAATCAAAGAAAACAGCTTATGTTACACAGAATTCTAGTGTAATTAAGAATTTGTACAGCTTCAATAGAGAAAGCAAGTTTATCACAAAAACATGATGTAAACCCATAATCTCAGCATATAAAATTTTGAGAAACTGCCTCATACAAAAAAAAAATTAGATTCCTAACTGAAACATATCAGATAAAGAATCAGGTCCAAATTCTAAAAATTCCAAAATTGAAAGACCAGGGACTCCAGTTTCTAAATACAATCTGAAAAACACCAAGTACAGCAGTAACAGCAGACCAGCTACATAACATATTCCATTCTTCCCAAATGTACATCTCAGTTGTTGTGTTTTCTGTTATCTATGTAGAGCTGAAAACTCTGGGGTTTGAGATTTGTTCATGACAGAAAGGATTATGCCTTCATCTTCATAGGAAGGGCAAAGTTGCCACAAAAAAATAGAGATTTTGAGCTACTAAAATTAGCATCTCCTGCAGACAGAAGTTGCTCATCTTCAAGAAGCTTCACACTGAAGTCCAAAATGCTAACTTAGGATAACTCCACAGAACACAGATTCCCTGAATCCAAGACATTTATTCTACAAACTATTTAAGTAATGTTGTCACCAGGAAATTAAAGAATTATCATCCTACTGACAGTTGAATAACTTCCCTAGCCATTTCTGAATTAAAAAAAAAAAAAAAAAAAAAGCAAAGCTGCAGCGTCACAAAATGCAAAAAAGGAAGGCAAAGACAAAGCGGGGAAGAAGATGAAGAGACAGAGGGGGAAAAAAAAAAAAATGTAAGTCAACATCAAAAAATAAGACAATAAACTGATTGATTAGGCAGTGAACCTGACTAAAAAACACTGCATAAAACAGTGAGGAACATTTTGTAACTAGACAAAGGTTTACATTAAAACTATACTATGAATGAAGATTGTTGAGACTCGAAGAAAATTCAACTGGGAACATTAAAACAAACAGATAATATTCAATGTAAGAGTACACCAATTCTTTCACTTGACTATTTCAGTAATTTTTTTGCCAGGATTATTTACTGACAGCCATCTGTTAGTCTCTGGCTACATTCAGCCCATGTTTGGGCTGAACCATAGCAGCTGCCCTATCACCCAATGACCCCCTCCCCAAAATAGAGGAAAAAAACTGGGGAGAGAAGACCCATGAGGTGAAAAGAAAATGGATTTAATGAAACAACAAAACTGATACCAACGCCAATATAAAGTAGATAAAGTTGTACTCAGCCCAGTGAAGGTACAGCAGTCACGCTAAACAGGAAAGCAGTCCTTGGAAGCAGGAGAAGGAATAGGAGCAGTGTCAGCAGGAGCCCAAGCAAGAGCAGGAGCCCTCTGTCCTCAATAAATTTCCCCCTATATACCTGGCGTAACATTTATGATCTGGGATACACCTATAGCAAACAGCTGAATCAAAACCGGTCAGGACCCACAGCCCTGGCAGAACAGTCTCAAAAAGAAGCAACTCTTTATAGAAACCGAACTATCTACCTCCACAAAAGCCAGTTATTTCAGTACCTTCTGACCAAAACACACCACTGAGTTTCATTTCAAAACAGTATCTTTTTCACTAAAACATGCAGAAAGAATCTCAGCTTTATCATGTACAACACATTTAGCACATATCTGAACAAACTGAGATAGCTGCCTCATGAAAGAATGGAGACTACAATAAAATTATTCAAAATCATCTCAGCCTTCATTTACACACGTGTGTACTTTACCTGAAGGTGACCATATTCCTTATGTGAGAAGACTTCATCTCCAGTGTGTGCACCGAATACAGAATGAAGACATGCAGATGGTTTGGGGTCTTGCTTAAATTGCTGAACCTAAAGGTGAATTAAAGGCAAAATACAAAATCCAAGTCAATAATTACACTATATAACTTCACTACATAACTCAGATATTTTGAAATTTCTTGATAGGATCACCTGAAACTGACCAGAACCTGTTTCATACATAAAGATACACTTAAACGACATAAATATTCAATACATCTCTGTCATCTCTTTGGGTTTCTAGCAAAGAAACCTCTCTAACAGATAACTGTAGATGCATAACCACTTTCATCTTCTGGACAACGATCGCCTTGTTTTACTGCAGCCGAAATCTTAGCAGAAAGCATGTTGAAGCATATCACACCTATCTCGAATTCACAGATTTGATATGTACACAGAATCCTGACTCAAACGTGCAGCTGGCTCATCACCCTTTCCCCATAAATTCCAGCTACTCTTTCACATATGGGGCAGCTCTCCTCACCTTCCTGGCCTGTCCTGAAGAGCCTGTAGCTATCCACCCCAGTATTTCAAGTCACTTCAGCTGTGATGCCATGACATCATAGCCCTGGTGCTACATGTCTACTTAAAATTCATCCTTTTTGTTCCCCGTGCTGCATGCATTAGTGTATGGGCATTTCTGAGAGACAAGCATGCTGATTTCCCAGAAAGGATATAAGAGCTTTCTTCTTCATAATCCTGTCCCATAGGTACCTCCTGATTCTCATACCTACACGTGAGACAATTCACTTCAATTAATGCCATGAGCCTCCCCTTCACATTACCCCAGGCCCTTTGCTTGCCTACTCTATGCATCATTTCCTCACTTGATTGTTAATCATTCCTAGTTTTAAGGTCTGAGGCATGAGAGCACAAAACTTATGTTGGGAACAACAGCTTTAAAAAAAATTCTTTTTTTATCATCCATAATATTTAACAAATATCACTACAACAATTGACGACGTGACAAATGCTTGAAACCCAAAAAAGAAATTACTATTGTTATAAGATCAATAAATGTAGGACTTTCTGGGTTGTAGACCTACAAACATGTTTAGAAGTTTCCACATGTATATCACGTAACAAATCAAAAGCTAAGAATATCTAGTTTCATAAAAGAGTAAATGTGAAAACAAAGATTTATTGTCCTGAGCACAGTTTGTGACATTCAGATTTACAGTGAAAGATTTACAGATACCAGAAGGCAAAGCAGCAAAACAAAGATCCTAGATTGGAAAAATAGCACCCCCATTAAAATTACTTGATTCCTGGACAGGATCATTTGACCTCAGAAAAAGACTCTATGATACAGAATCTCTTTGGATAGAAATGGAATGCAGCAAGATGAATTACTAATAAAAGGGGTTAATAACAAAAGAATGAAATAAAAACTTTGGTAGTTTTGAAGTACTTCTGATTCCTCTATCATCATGAAATACCATCTCTGGTACCTTACCAAATCATATGAAAAATCCTGAACTGTCATGGAGTTGCCAGTAGAAAGAAAATTAAATTCACTAAGAAAAGAATGAAGGCAATGAAAGAAGATCCTTCTCCGTAATCCTCAAGTCCTGCTACGCTCTCCAAAAAAGACTTTTCAGATACTCTAACCACCGCTGCCAGTACCGAGTTCACATTTCACAGTATTTTCAACATTCTGTTCTACCAACAAATCATACATAGCATTTAGCATGCATTCCAGGAGCAAGGAAGCAAATGCTGTTCTGTGGAGTTATTCTGCCTAGGCCATGAACATGTTCAACACAATTTAGGTCATAACTCACATGTTTACGAGCAATAGAATATCTGCCCTTTTTGTCACAAGCACCTAATCAACATCTAGCCAAGTCACACCTTGGGTATATAACACATACTCCAAGAAACTATGTTCCTTGTGCATGAGGCCAGCATACAGAGTCTCTCAGAATGAAATCCAGTTTAACTGACATCTATTAGGTATGGGAGATGTTATTACTACACTATAGGAAGACAGTATTTATAGTTACCAAAGCAAAAACTGACAATCAGTAAGTCAGCAGTATGACACCTGTGTTAATTTAATGCTCAGTATTCTTATCTGCACTCATCATCCTCAGAACAAACTGCTGGATGTCAAAGAGAAAAACAACAGCTCAAGTGTACTAAGATTTAGGTCAAGATTAATTAAAAATATGACATTAAAAAGACATAGGCTAAGAAAACTGAGCAAAAAAATATCATGTCAGCAGAAACACAATTGGCAATATACCTAATTTACTTCTTATTACTGATATCACATGCCTATGGAGTTCACATTTCAGTCTTAGTACTTAGAAGTGATGAAAGCTATAAGGTAATGCAAAAATCATTTTTAATAATACAAGTTAAAAGTCAGTGACATGAAACTTAAAATAATCACATAGTCAAATACCTATATCTACCTGTAGAATCACTGATAACAACTAAGAAAAATTATTCTACCACACCTAAATTTTGATAAGGAGAATCCCTGAATATTCAGGTCATAATGACAAGAGGATTACAGGCTGAACTATATTACAACAGAAGAATTTTTTTCTGTCCCCTTATTCACTTTGGGTTACTGCCCTTATGAATATATATTATTAGACCAAAGTATACTGGAAAGTGGCTGCTAAATAAACCAAGCAAAATAATCAAACCAATCACCTAGGCAAGGAGAACAACTGCAAATCCAATAACCAAGTTTATAATGCAAAGAAAATTCTCCAGTTTTACCTAAAATAAATTCTACATCCTTCCATTTTAGCACTATAAAGATGTAACTCCCCCTATACCCAGTTATTACTGGTCTAATGTCTAAATAGGATAAATAATTTCAGACAGAACCCCAGGAAGTTTCAAGTATGCCCTGTAGTTTACTTCACAAAATGCTCATCTTTTATACCCTAAAACAACGCAGCAACCTGACAATAATGAAGCAGCTTTCTTAGCTGGGCCATGCAATAATACTCCATTACCCTTTCAAAATTTATCTATATTTAGAAGTTAGTTTTCACAGTTTAATTAATCCCTTAGAATTGAGTGCTTGAGTCCATGCTACAGTGTTTACCTTATCAGCCTGACGCATGTAGCAGTAGAGAATTCCTCTCATACACTTTATAGCAGAATGCTCTAGTTCATGAGTCCTTCCTTTGTCATCATCAATACGCCTGGGTAAGAGAGATAATTCATCAAACAAATTGGAAAAGCACTGTGGGGTGGAAGCACACATTCGTGCTTTGAAATATGAATTATTTAAGACTGTTGTATAGTTGTGTCCACGTTCATATGAAGATAACGCATTCTTCTGCATGGCTGGGGTAGTAAGGTTGGAAACGAGCAATAGAAAATTGCAGAAAACAATTTCCACAGTTATTTCTCCTGAAGGAGATGCAATTATGAATAAAATATTATCGGAGGTAACTCTACCATAGTTTATCCTACATACTAGGTCATATTACACCACACAAACACCTACCCTTTTTATTGACATTTGGAAACACATACCATCTCTATGAGCTTACAGAACTATTTCTGATAAAGCTTTGTCTTCAAAACATTCCTGGGTAACTGCATAACACAAAGCACTTAACACAGCAGTGATGTGAGATTTGAAGTTATTCACCTGTAAGCAAGGGCTAATGCCCAAGCACATGCAGCACAGTAAAGGTTATCGTGCACTTTTGCTTTTTGATTGTCTCCATAGGTCTTTGTAGGAAACAGACCTGTGGTTGGGCTTTGATGAAGCAGCAGTGTTGATTTCACTGAAAAAAAGTGAGAAAGCAAAAAATATTAACAACACTTATGCTTCTCCCAGTTTCTACACAGATTTTCAGGCATAAATCAAGATGTGAACCACATAAAACAGAAAGGAAAGCATGGTAACGTAAAAGACACACACATTTTTTTTTACATTGGATTTTCAGTCAAATTAGATCTTAAAAAAATAAAAACCACCAAACAAAACAAACTAAAAAAACATCAGTATCCAAAACTATACAGCTGTGCTCTAGTACAGCTCACTCCATACACAATCCCCAGAATGCAAATCAGTAATTCCCCTTTTGTGAAAACAAAAATGGGGGGGAGGGGGGTGGTAAAGAGGGCTGCAGTATGTCAACTGACCCCTCCAGTAATTTAAATAGTTAAACTCTCTAGAACTCTATATTCATAAAACTTTTAACTTAGGCCAGATGATTGTAACAATATTTTTAAAACTAGAAAGGAACAAGTAAAGAGAAAGGGTAACTACAACTATTTAACTCAATATTTTTACACACAAACAGAACAAGACATGAATGAGAAAAAAAAAAACTATATATTATTTTCATTCTGTCTGTACTTCATTATTTGTCTTTTCATGAATAGCTTTCATAAAACTGTAAAATAACTAGTGTGCTGTAGGACTGAAAGTGGGCTTAATATCCTTGAACATGACCCTTCTAACAATAACTTGTCCATTATAAGACAAGAAAGCAATTTTTTCTGTAGTGTTATCAAGCATCAATTTAAAGAAGCTCTTCATTGTCTATGTATTAGAAATCAAGTATCTTAAGCGAGAATTGCTGAGTTTTATGGCCTTTTGTATTACAGTCTTCAGTGACTTAATACTTTATATGAACTTTGATAAAATGTGAGCTGAAAAAGCCAATGCAGCTTATTCCAAAATGTAGTATGTCAACTGTGACTTTTCACTGAGGCAGCAGACTGCTTGCAAAATAAGTGCCCAAGAGATAAATAGCAAGCATCAAGACAGACTTGCTGCTACCACGCATTACAAGTAAATTTACTCGTCATCTCTTCAGTGAGAAATATGAAAGCAAAGCATTTACAGAAAGTAACGCGTCTGTGGATAGACCAGGCACGACACAGATTTCACTTCAAAAAGCCATCTGAATGAATGAAGTCTCATCCCACATTTTTGGAGTGATAGAAAAATTGTTCACTGTTCCATATCCTTCTCTGACTAAAATTTTAAACAGGCAATTTCACAGGCAATGCAAAAAAAATTACTTGGAATACAGGCAGGACTTCATTATAACACCATGCCCCAAAACAATCAAAGTAAACCACTGCTTCTTTAACATATATGGCTTTGTCTTAAAATAACCTCATTGAAAAACACCAGCATTGGCACAAATATACACTACAGCACCATTAATTAGAAAAAATTGACTTCTCACTGTTCATGTGTCAAATGTTACAAGTACTAAAACAAAGCCTTTTTTTCCCCATTTAAATGTTTTCTCAGCTATATCCAGCTAATAATTCTAAATTTTATCCAAAAGAATTCTAAGTTTAGTCTTATGGGTAGAGTGCATTTCCAATGTGTATTTTCACTTTTAGCAAGAAGTGTAACTCAGCGCCCCACTCTCTGTGCCTTTAAACTCCCAGCAGAAATTTCCAAAAACATCCTCAAGTAGAATTACTGAAGCAATGAGAAGTAAATATCAATTCTAATTTATATCTAAGTTAGTTCAAACACCAAAACCTGTCATCAGATCACTTTTACCTCTCCCCATCCAAGACTTTCATGTGCAACTCAACAATCTTTTCTATCATTTAACAACTACAGAAGATAATTTTGGAACACTGGTTATGGCTCACAATTTTTCATGCAACGTATAAAATATCCAAATGCATGCATTATATTATCTCAGGAATCTTATGATTAATTGAATTACAGAACCCTTTACTTCTCAGAAAATAAAAAAAATCTTATTAAAGACTCTGGTATTACTTCAAACCAAAGGTAATTACTGTCACAATCATAACGGTAAATATTTTTTGTAAGTTACACTATCTTGCATTTAACTTACCAATTCTGTAATAATGATCTAATTTATCCCATAGGCTTTGCCCTTCTGGTTTTAGAAGGTTAATACTTTTAAGTGGCTCATAAATGGAACCTGAAAAAAGAAAAAAAAAAAAAAAATCAAAATCAAGATAAGAATTAAGTTTCAAAAATTACTGCAATGTGGTTTTTTTTTCATGTTACATAAAAAAACAATTTATCAAATATCAATTTAGTAAAAGTTGCAGCTTCTATAATCTCCAAGAATAATTTTTTCTACATATTTTTTATGCAGTAGCTGACCACAAAAACAAGACCTTCATCTGGATGTCTAATGCCTTATAGATACTCAGCTACAGCAAATGCTACCTAAACATAACATTTTAGTAGGCTGTCTTCAGTAATTATAAGAATTTTCTACGAACATTTTCTTAGAAGTATTCTACACATTTTCAGGTATTCTGTCTCAAAAAAAACAGAAAAGGAACAGAAGTAGTCCAAGTGTAACTATTACTTCCCTATTTGTCTTCTAAAATCCTAAATCTATACAATATTATTGTTTTATCTTTCCTAACTACATTTTCACACACCACAGTAAGTCTGGCTGATTTCCTATCTTGAAGAAAAAGGTTGGCTTGTTCTCACATAGGACCCAAGCTTAAATAACTTACACAACAGACACAGGCCCCAAATTACCTACATTCCAAAGAAATGTATAATGAAAGCCACATCTTTCCTTCCCAGTGTCCTACATATCAACTGCTTCCCTACTTTAACCTGAAAAGTCCATTTTCCTACTAACTGAAATAAGTTATCAGAAAGACATGATTTTTTGAAAACTAGTGGGATGAACCATTTCCTGCTTGTAATTTAAGAGTAACATACTGCTCTCCTTCCATAAATCACTTTGGCTTTATTCAGTCTTTTGGATGGCAAGATCTCCCACGGAGCCATTTGCTAACAGGAAGAATGAGAATTTCCCCTTTCCGGACTGCATGCTGCCCTTCTGAAAAGCTCCGAGAAATGAGCTGCCAGGGAAGCCCTGTCAGCCAAGCTCCTCTGGCAGCATGCAGCAGAGTGCTCCTATTCAAGCTGCCTTTTCACACTCCCAGCACATACCTGCACATTAGACAAGAGACTGTCCACATACAGGACTCTCATCTAAACAAAATCAACATGTGTCTAGCAGTGACAGAAGCTTTGGTAATCAAGTTCTTTGGTGAGGAGATGAGAAAATGTTTCTTGCCCCTGAAGAACTCAAATTTCACCCCCCATACTCTGGCTCTGCATTTGCAGTAGTTACAAAAATCGATCCCCTCCTGAACAGATTCCTGTGGATTTGCTGCGCACAGACTTTGCTGTGACTTCTACCAACACATCTGAGCTTCCCCCACAAGCTTTTCTTGACTTATTGGGAGAGGTTAAGTTACAAACAAGTGCATGTGGGAAACGGCCTGAGAGGGAAGCAGCGAATCTAATTTATTTGATCTTTCTAGCAAAAAACGAAGCTAAAAGAAATGAAGTTGTTCTGTAATGGAAAATAAAACTTGTACTATATTACAGCTTTTGTACCCTCTGTTTACAAATCAACATTCTGAACCAATTTAAATCAAATTTTCAAAACAGTTTTATTTTTCTATCTCTTTTACAGGCAAACAGAAAAGTCAAAGGTTTCTAAAACAAACTGTTCTACTTCACATACTTACCAGACAATCTGTGACCCTCTGTGGCCAACAGTGAAACAAAATAAAGTTATGAATAAAAAAAAGCATATTCATCTGTTTCAGAGCATTCAAATTTCAACCTTTTGCAGTAAGATGACTCAACAGAATAAAGAGCAATAACAATGTCCAAGCACCACCATCTACTGAAATTCTTTTAGATGTTTGAAACTTTACTAGCAGAAATTTAACAGGCACAATAGACTGCTGACAAAAAGGTGAAACTAATTCAAAGGTCAAGAAAACTGATGAAAAGCAAACTTTTATGGCATGAAAGTATCCTTAAAAGTATACCAAGTAGGAGAATTTGTTTGAAGAAACAATCAAAATCAATGTTTTCCATGCACTCTTCATTAATTTCCTTTTAGCATCTATATATAGTTTCTGTTTTACTTGGGTGTCTACAGCATTCTGCTGGACAAATCCTCTGGTAAATTATGTTTCATTAGCATCAGAATGTAATCAAAACCAAGAAACAGAGAGGACAAACATGAAGCTAGCTTCTCCTTCTGTGTGGTTTTGTAGCGAAACCATAACCCAGTGGAAGCTATTTTTAGGCTCGCTATAAAAAGCCCATCTATATATATCTATAGTCTTTTCCAGAATCTATTTAATAGCTGATTTCAGTAAGACAAAAACCTGCCACAAAACCGCCCTATTTTTAATCAAAACAAGCCTTCAAAATGAAAAATAAATGAGAGCAGCAAGATTGCAACACTCAAACACTAAAGAATGATATATGCAAATAGCACCCTTTAAGTTTTCAGTTTGTATGCTAATATTCAGAAGAAATACAATGAGGATATTAATGTCAGGTTCTATTTTTCATAAATATCCCATTTCATTGTAACCATGCAAGCAAGTAGATATGTTACAAGTATTTTTTAAAAAATAATAATACTTTGTTGATTTAGTAGTTCTTCAGGTGTACACAGTTGTAAGAACCCTATACAAAATTTAAATAGGGTACATAGTAGTATGCCCATCATTTTCTTACCTCAGAAGCAGACTGCTACAAGTAATTATTTCAAAATCACAAAAAACTCACACAGAGAGGAAATCAAGCTGTTGCTTCCTGCACTAATATATTTGATGTCTAATAAGAAAACACTTAATTTTTACCCTAAGTCAAATTAATTCCTACTTAGCTCCAGATACACTCTATCCATATTTTGAATTAAAATTAATCCCCTTTCATTTCCTACCACTTGCAGGTTCCACAGTAATACGATTTTACCATTTTTCAAGCTGGAAAATTACTAAGAACGACAATAATTTCCTTTCAAAGTATTCAAGAACAGTAAAAAAAAATCTTCAACAGCCCAATAACTGATAACTGAATCATCAACTATTAGTACAGAACTGAAGTAAAAAACTATTGCTGGCTTAGCTAAGACATGGAAAATACAAAAATGTTATCCAGCAATGAAACTCAAATGTACAAGTACTTCGGGAAAAAAAAAAAAAATCTACAATTTCATTATCTTTTTGAAGTGGAATACAAAACTGCAGGAAATTAAGGTAAGTTCTCAGAGGTAAGCTATTAGCAGTGCAAATACTTATGTATACACAACCCTAGAGACTGAGAACATTATGCCATTCTGATGTTCAAGTACTTCTTCATCCACTTCAATCTTAATCTCAAATCTAGCTGGAATAAAAATAACTGGTCTTCAGGGAAAAGCTATAAACTATATAGATATTTAGATCAAAAACTATGGTAAACATACCAGAACTATGCTCCCATATTGATACATACTGAAGCTTTGAACACCCACATATCCTTGAGTTCGGTAGCAACTACAGATATTGAAGTGCACATGGAATTCTGGACTCACTCTATGGATAAAGATTTGCATAATTCCACAAGGATCAACTATTCAATTTTTTTTTAAAAATTCTGTACTTTGAAAAAACAAGCAAACATAAAAGTCCTTCAGATTTAATCAGAAACTAAAAGAAGCAACATGACTAGAATTTTATTTCCAACATTTCACATATCCAAAGAACAAGAGAAAAAGTTCACTTGCATAACTAAGTCAGCACAGAGAGGATTAAAAAAAAAACAACACAAAACAACAAACAAGCTGAAAAGAACAGATTTGTTTCTATATCTGATGGGAATAACAACTGTCCACAGTCCTCTGATGCAACAGTAGTTCTGAATGTAATTCAACACTCAAGACATGAACAAATTCTGGATTTCAGGTCACAGCGAGTTTCATTACCCAATATCAGCATGGGCAACAAAATCTTCACATTACAGAAGTCACTGGGACCAAAGAGCATTTAATCTCTTCACATAGCAAGGTTTAATATATTATACAAACCAATCATATCCTCCCAACAGCACATTTCCTTTCCCTTTCTCCCACAATTCCTCCTGAGCCCAGACAGCACTGAGAAGAAACACTGTTGGATACAAAATACTTTTGTTTCAAGAGTTGTCTGCCATGAAATACATCTGCTTTTAAATCCAAACCCATCTAGCTGACCAAGGTAATACTAGAAAAAAGCTTTCAGAAGCACATCCACTAAAAGAAAAATTCACTTCTGTAAATATCTGAACTCTGGTTCTACAAACCTAATGTGTATGAACTGTGCTGCTGCTGGGGATTTTCAACCACTACATAGGGTAGGAAACCATGATCACATATCTGAACTTGATTTAAGAATGGACCTGAAGTAGATGATCTCCTATGATCTCTTCCAGCCTGAACTGTTTTACAATTTAATAAATCATGGTAATGAGAACCCAGGGAGGGGCTGGATGAAGAAGAAAAAGGTATTAAGGTATTACTTTATCTTAATAAATATTAGAACTAAAACATAAGGTACAATGTGTTACCTAGGTTGAATGATGATAATAACATGAATGAGTAAAATTTTGCAATTCTTTTATTTAAATAGCTCTAAAGTTCCAAAACTTTTCAACTATCATTTATCTAGGAAAAAACACCACATTAGACTGTGCAAATAATTCAAATAGAATTTGTTAGGAAAAAAAGAAAAAAAAATGTACCTGATTATTTTGTCCTTTATTTTATAATCATCTTGTGTTAGTTTGAAGCTAGCTAGAATGATTTGGTGAGAAGAACTAGATTACATGCTGTGAGAAGAAAACAATGGTGATGTCTACTTCACTCATAGGCTTGTTGAGATGTGCAAGAACAAGAACACAAACATAGATAAGGGAGTTGCTCTCTGTCTGGACTTTGGGCTGCATTTTTTTTCTCTCTAACCTAACCTGCCATCTCTCTGATTAATCCACCTGCTTCCTAACTCCCCTGGCCGACCCTCCAATCTTCCTTGGGCGTAAGGCAAGATCTGGGGTAAGGGAGAGGGGTAGGAGGGCAGTTGAAAGCCCTCCTGGTGACTCAGGTTTCTCAGAGGGGTGCTGTGTTTCTGTATTACCTTTTAACTTGTACATTTCTATATATAACTGTATATATTGTAAATAGCTGCTTGTATATCATGCTAAGCTGTAAATATAAAGCTTCGTTCAATTTCCAGAGTCACTTAGTCTAGCCTGGGTGATTTCCAAAGTGTGGGGGGACAGGTAACACCATCACACATCTGAAGTGATTTCTCTTTACAGTACATTATACTTAAAAGAAACTGCTGATTTCAGGATTTACAGTAACTAACAGAAGTCACTGAACAACAGAAGTAAAACAGTGACTGTTATGCCAGTACACAGGAGCTTCGCGTGACCAAAATATGCCAAAATGAAAAATTCCACCACTTGTGCCAGCAAGGCAGGAAATCACCCAGGATATTCAAGGCTGTCATTGTCACTTCTGAGATCCAGTAGACTTAAAACTAAAAAGTGTTTGTTCTGCATCATAACAATGGAGACATCAAGTACCAATATAATGATCAGTAATAAAAAACACTTGACATGTCCTTTGACACTAGGAGAGGCAACGCAGAAATGCCATAGACAAGGCAGACTGAGCTGTGGCAAGAGACATCCAAAATCCCTTTATGTGGTTACTCTCACTATCACTTGTGCTGCTGCTCTGTTTCAACACAGCTAGCTTCAGGTATGAACATACTTGTTCTAGTCAAACCCTTCTGAAAATATAATGAGCTAATTCAGCAGCAGTCTTGATAACTTCATAAATTACAGCTTTTGTTATACCTAATGAGAAGGTGTGCCAGAAGGTTTTTGTTTTGCTTCCTCTTAATATCCAGAAGTCAAGCTTTGGAACAACATCTGACTTTCTGGTTTACAAACTAGATGTAAAATTCCAGTCATGTTGAGTTAATTCTAAACACCATTCTTAGTGTACATTTCATATGGCTCATCTTGAAAGATAAATTCCAGTTCAGATATTGTTATGTTGAAAGACTTACAAGAACACAAAACAGGAAGATCTCAATAGCAGATTTCAATCTAACTGGATTCAATTTGCATAAAACTTCACTGAAAGAGCTTACATTTTTAAGTTCTACTGTACAGAGCTAAAGAAGTGCTAGCACAAAACACAAAACAATTTTTTCTTGTTAAATATTGACAAACAGAAAGAAAACACAGAACTGCACACTTACCAAATTCTAAAAAAGCATGGGCAGAGGAGGATCTGTCATCATCCAAACTGGCCATTTCAAATTGGTGCAGCTAATCACAAACGTCTCAGGCTAAGCTACAGTAATTTTCAAAACTGTTTAGTAAATGTTAAAAGCAATCAGCATTAAATTAAGTAAAAGCAATATTAGTGGAATTATTAACACAACAGAGTGCACAGCACAAAGGGTAGTAAAGTTTCACTAAATTTTGTGTTTCCCTTTTCTACCCTAAAAAATTGTTTCAGTCTGCTTTTACTTCCATAAAACTTATCCAAGTAAAATAAGACAGTCTATACAAAGCATTCTGTATTCAATAAGAAATTTGCTACTAGCATTGAAAGGTGCTGAATAAAAGCCTATTTGATACATACCAAGATTAAATAAAAATACTGATTTAACTAGTGCAAATACAAGTGTTAAGTAATAGCAAACACGGGGAACTAGAATCTGCACAGCACTGCTTTTATCCCATGTGGAATTTACACAAGGACATTTATTGCTGATATGTACACAGTGATATTTATTGCTGATTGTACTGAACATCTCAACTACTTGAACATCTTCCAGTTTAGAAAGTAAAACAAGAAAATACTGTATGTAACAGTGATGACAAGGGTTTTTTTCTGATCTGTAAAGAAGTTACAAACACTGAATATTTTTATAATCTGCTATATAACAAGTAACTACCATGGTAGCAGCAAATGAAAACAGTATTTTATTGTTCAAGGATGGGAAAGAAAAATCCTTAATAAAATTTGGGCTTACTGGCAAAACTGTAATTCATAATTTAATACACATGAAGATATGAGTTACTTCCTACAGCATAGGGTCTCAAAGGATACTTCACCACCAGCTATAAAATATGAACCACTGGGGCATTTCATGCACATGTCTATACTCCATGCTTACTGTACCTTATTCCAAGCATCATCATACTAAATAAGCACCAAAATAAAGAGTAATGGTTGTAAACTGAGACTCTTGAGCACAGACCTCAACCAATTCAGAATAGCTTCATCCACTTTCAGTGACCAATCATGCCTCTTTCTGACAGTGCCAGAAAAGAAGTACAAAAGCTCCAAAGCTATATAAATTTCGAAGTACTTTAAAAGTTGCAGAAGTAAGTTTGAGAAACAAGAACATGATTTTCATTTTTAGATAAGACTACAACCTGCAAGTTTATAGATAAAAAGTTCATTTTCACATCAACCCTCTTATCAGCACAGCATTTTAACTAAAGTTATCTTTGTTTCTTGAGTAAACAAATTTCTTCAGTTACCGTATAAATGACAAAATCTCTATGAATAGGAAAAGAAAGAAATTAAGTATAATAACGACCTGTCACTGTCACAGAAAACACTTTCTTACACATTTGGCAAAAAAGCAGAAGGCGTCAGCAGCACTTAAAAAACCTTCTGGCATTAAAAATCATCCAAATGTCTCATGCAGTCACAGGGCCTGAATCTGCATGGGATCCCCTAAGTGCTGCCTTGGAACCCAGGATTCACATAGTCCAAATATGTAGGTTCCAGGATTTCTCTTGTAGAGCTCTAAGGCTACATTTGTACATCAATTTCCAGATAACATATTACATAATCAGAATTTGTCACAAAGTAACAACTCATTTTTTGGACAATCTAAATCATGGTGTTTACCAAAGTAGTACCACACATTAGTAGATTTTTTTTTTTTTAAAGCCAGTTTTTAACCAATTCCTTTTATGAAGGCCCTCACAAAGCCCGATTTAGCGTTCTCACAAGACTGGTCAGTCATTACCACAGGAAAAACAGTAACACGTGCAAATAAGGAAAGAATGATTGTTTTCAAGCACGTATGACATATAAAACATCACAGAGATCACTTGAAAAACTGTTTCCAATAGAATATTAACAATTAAAGGCCTATTAAAACTTTTTTTAAAATTATTTTTAAGTTAAAAAAATTAAAATTGGAGGTCTGACCTTTGGGAATTAATTAAAGACAAGTCTGTAGTCATCACCGTTTGGTTTAGGCCAGAATCACAGAATGGTCTGGGTGTGAAAGGACCTCCAAAGGTCATCTAATCCAACCCCTTCTGTAGTAAGCAGGGGCATCCTCAACTAGATCAGGTTGCCTAGAGCAATGTAACTGCCACACAGTCTAAGCTTCTCAGAACAAGAAATTCTTACATTTTAAAAAACCAGTCTGCATCCGAAGAAAATCTGGCAAACGCTGGTCTTTTTCTCTAAGTGCCTTAAACATTTCAGCTGGTCCACAAGGTTGAAAAACTGCAACAACACTACCCGCATTACTACCTTTAAAACTCTGCGGATAAGTAAAACTAGTAAACCACCTGAAACTTTCTCAGCAAGGACACCCGTGTTAGCGCGCCCCGTAGGAGGGTCCTGCACGGTAAAAACCCACCAGACTACCCTTCACAGCCACAAGAGGCCACAGAACCACCAAGAAGGGGTTCTGGCTACACTTCCCGCCCGGCGGCGGGACCGTGAGGAGTGCTCGCACGCTCCCTGCTCGCGGCGGCGACAGGTGCTTGGCGGGAGCGGCCGGGTTGGGCCGCGGCGAAGCCGGCGGCGAGTGATACTTCGAGTTACGGGACAGAGGAACGAAAACAACCGCTGGGACGACGCCAGACAAGAGCTGAGAGAGTGGCAGAGCAAAGGGAAGGAAAACACAGCGGGAAAGGAGTAGTTAGAGAACACGGGGAAGGGCGCTGGCGAGGAGCGGAAGCCCCTCTCGGACAAGCCAAGAGGTCAGACCTGAACGTTTAGAGCGAGCCCGCAGCTCCAGCATCCTCCAGCTCACATCAGCCAGATGGCCTGCCGCAGGAGCCGCTGCTGTCGCTGCCATCCCGATGAAGACCCGCCGCTCCCGTTACTCTGCTCTGGCCAAAACGGCTGCCCTCACCTCACCAGCTCTGCAGTGAAGAGGCCGGACAGCAATATCCGTCTAGTTACCAATGCCAGCCGTAAAGAGACTCGAGCAGGCCGTCACGTCATTGTCGTAAAGCCGCAGGGTCAATCCCGGAAGCGAGCTGGTTGTCATGATGGACACACCCCTCCGCTGCCGTAAGTGATGCGGGCAGGGGCGGCCGCGGCGGAGAGCTGGTGTAGGATGGGGGGTTGTTGCCGCTGGCTGGGGCTGTGCTTGCTGCTGATCCTGGCGGGGCGCGGTGAGGCTCTGCAGAACGTCACAGCCCAGCTGTTCGGGGCAGAAGCCTACGGGACCCTAGCGGCCTTTGGTGACTTCAATTCAGACAAGCAGACGGACCTGTTTGTGCTTCGAGGCGGTGAGTGCGCCGGGAGCGGGGCCGCCGGTGTCGGTCTGGAGGAGGACAGAAACGCAGGTGGTTTGACGCTGTTGCAGGGGCCCTTGAGAAGCACTTTGGGGATTCTCTGTGCCGATACTGAGAGTGTCTGTCGCTGAGTAGCGGTCTTGGTTCTCTTTCAAGGTCTGGGAGGTACCAGGACAACTACTAATGGCCGCGGCGCGCCCCGATGTGACACCTGCGGGGCTCCGAGATGCCGTTCTGCTCGGCGGCCCCTTTTGGAGCGTGCTGTTGGAGAGGCGCTGGTTGGTTGACAGCTGCTTTCTCCGCACCTCTTGGTGGTTAGGGAAAGCGTTTCCTGGTGGGAGCTTCCTGCGAGGAGCAGTGAGTGGGACTCGGTGATCCTTACGAGGCCTTCTACTCGAGATACTCGGGATTCCGTGAATGTTGGTAGCGTGGGTTTCGCTGGCTTCTAGCGCTGCGGGCCTGCACCACCAGCAATACAATTCCTGTCAGGAGTGAAGTTGGCATTTGCTTTGGTCCTGAGATGTTATACAAAAAAAAGAATTTGCTGCTTGCATTGAAATAGGGCTTTGTACACGACAAGTAATACTTTTGCTCAAAGCTAGATTTATGATTGTGCAGTAATCTAAAGATTCTGTCCTGTAGATTGAGTGGCTACAAATTGGGTTTTTGCTTCTTCTTTCACAATATTTTGTGAAGAGGCTACCTTGCACAGGATCCTATTTTGAACACTGTTAAAGTGGAAGGCTAGATGTATTTGTTCCACTCAGCTGACTTTCGTTGGCCATGAGTTTATCTTTTGGCGTCATATATGGGAGGACTCCAGAGTTTATTATCAGAGTTATTTGCAGATGCTAATCTTAGATTATTTTACTACACATAATAAATTTATTCTCATTTTTCTTCTTTCAGTCTCAGAAATGTTTCTAACAGTAGCTTCAGTAAAGCATGAGTGGATTTCCCATATAGTTGAGACATTTATACTCATGACTTCTAGGAAAGCTCCACTGAGCTCATTTACTGAAAATATGCACTGAAAGATTAAATGTAAAATGAATGCCAATTATATTTATTTTTTACTTCCTTATCTTTTAGATGAATGCATATAAAAACACAAATAATGTAAAGTTTTAGAAACAAGATTCATGGTTTCTACTTAGCTTCTGCACAGCAGCTCTTGCTGTAGCTTTCCTACTTGAGACTTTCTAATCAGCCTGAAGTACTTGAAAACATTATTTTTCATCATTTAAGTCTTGACAGAAGGTAGCTCGAAGCATTTACAGAATAACTTTGAAACAAAATTTGATAACCAATTCTAAACAGTAGAATTCAAAGTAGTAGAATAAATGATAGCTAATTTTAAACAGTGTTGAAGAAGTGAATATTGGAGATAATACTGGACTTTGAGGAGCAGTGATCTGATAAGTACAGTCCTAACAATCCTGACTTATTAACGAAATGAGGATGATAACCTGGATTACTATTGCTATTGTGATCTGGAGTTACTTCAGTTGAATAAAAGTAACCTTCAGTATGCTTAGATATGTGAAATAAAAATCAGTTTGTATTTGGAGCTTTTTATGAGAGGGTAATCTATCTGAAAATAAGAGATAATCTAGATCCAGAAAGTATCTTGTTGCAAGAACAATTCAAAGTTACCAGTAGCCCACTGTTTTTTGTACAATTTTGCAAACTGAAAATATCTGAATAAATGGAGTTTTGCATACATTTACCCATTTTGTAATACATGCACAAACCAGAAATGAGTGGGGTATTCTGCTCATGCTATCTGTTCAACCTAGCACCTTCTGCTTGTTTGGTGTCTCCATTCAAGTAGCACAGGACAGTGAGTGATCAAACTCCTATTCATGTTCTGCATTTCATTTTGAAAACTTCAGTGCGGTCTTCATGTTCCGACTGAAGACGTCTATCAATGTAATTGTTTGTTTGAAAACTTCTTCAGACTCTCCTATGTACTTTTTTACTTTTCTTCTACATTCTTTGTGAAATAACATGACAAAAATGGCAGACAGCATCAAGGATGTATGCTACAGATTGATGTAGTAGCATGGTGACTTTGTTTTCTGTTCATCTAATAATTTCCAGTAGTTTGGTTTTTTTGATTGTTTATGAGCACTGAGCTGAAATTGTCACAAATCTATTTTTAGTGACCACAAAATCTTGTTTCGGAGTGATGTAATTTACGTGGAACCTGATATGTGCAAAAACATATTTGCTGCTTCATCATTACTTCACCACTTAGATGATGAAAAGGCAGGTGAAAGTCTGTAATGCGAAATGGAAATGACGAGTTTTAGCAATCGACCCACAACTTCATTACCAAAGGCTTAACCAGCCAGCAGACTTCTTCACCTTGCTGTGTGCCAACTTTTTCAATCATCTGTGAAAGTATAGGGCATCTCAGGCTTTATTAGCTTGCCAGATGGAACTGCAGTAGTTGCCTCTATCCCTTTTGAAAGTGTTTTCATTTACTCATTTGTTAGCATATTGTCCTTGGCAAGCACATTTATGGCAGTTACTTTTTTTTTTTTTTTTTCCGATGGCCAGGAAGTTTGTATTCTGCTATTTCACATCAATAAACTTTGTCACAGAATGGTGCTCTCAAAATATACTCTGATAGTTGTGTAGTTATTATTCCCCCACATGGCATTGTCTTGGGGCTGCACCAGCCAGTCAGACTCACACTGTCTGAATCTTGGTCTCGCATTCTGGTTACCTAACAACATTTGGTTCCCACAAGCTTTACTTCAAAACTGTACAATTATTTTTTATTAGGTAACCTAGTTCTTGAAGTTTGAGATGCCACAGGCATATTGGAGAATATAGAAAACAAGCATCATGATGAGCTATGAACTATTTTCCTTGCAGAAGTGTGTGTATTGGGGTTTCCTAACTGAAAATCCATTTCATAATTCAGGTTATTTCTTTTTTTCTTTCTTGACTTTCAGTTATTTGTGTAACATGAGATATGAGCTTTTATTTAATTCTCCCTGAAATAATTTAATTATAGTGGCTTGTATCATTGCCTCTAAATGAGGAAATGCTGCAGGGAACCACGTCACTTCAGTGAGTTTCACTTTAAAGTAATTTTGTCAGCCAGAGTGAAGAAGAAGTTTTGGATCCTGCTATGTCAGAGGCAGTATTAAAAGAATTAATTTTAGTTACCTTGTGAGCAATAATTATGTGTGGAACCAATGCCTACTACTTGTCCTCATGTAATGTTTCTTAACTTAATACAGGAAGTTATATTTTAAGTGACAGCAGAGGAAAAAGGTGTAGCACTAAGCAGCAAGGAAGATTATATTAAGAATCATTCTTGTGAGATGCAATTAGATTTATAGGTAATATTGAAGAAGTGCACCTTTTTGGTCCATTTTAAATTAAGAGGAAGCAGTTGTATGGGAAGTCTTTCGAAGTTGCTGTGAGGAATGATTATTTGTGGCATACCTTTTTAAATATTAGTTTCGTATATAAACCACTTCAAATCCCACTCTTATTACTTTCGCAGGAAATGAGTTGGTTATCTTTTTGGCTGACCAAAAGGAACCCTACTTTAAGCCCCGAGTTAAGTTACCAATGAAGTAAGTATTGATATTGAATGGTGAGACAATGGAAGGGGATATTTTTCTTGGAAGTGTGTCTCTGCTGTGAGTGAGAACATGACTGGAATTGCCTGTGCTGTTAGCTGTTTGATTTTGTTGTTCAGGTGGCCCTTAGAGCTCTAGTTCTTTGACCAGTTTCCTGGTTTATTTCATATTGTGGGTCAGACAGCAGAATTTGTGGAGATGGGTTTTGCTGCTCATATTGTTACCTAATAGGTGTGACATCCCCATACGGAATTTCTATGCTTTGGGTTTTTGTCCTC
The DNA here is from genome assembly GCA_013400475.1 of Tricholaema leucomelas. Taxonomy (NCBI): domain Eukaryota; kingdom Metazoa; phylum Chordata; class Aves; order Piciformes; family Lybiidae; genus Tricholaema lacrymosa; species Tricholaema leucomelas. The sequence continues at coordinate 7,749 of WAAF01004611.1, read as the reverse complement.
TAATTAGTATTAAAAATACTGATCTCATGTTAAGTTTTTGTAGTTGACTTATGCTTTCAGGACTTTGTTTCCTACTTAAGTAAACTATCACTCCACATCATTGGTTAGATCTTTCTAGCAGGTAGTGTTGTCCCTGTTGAAAGACCTGTTTTCAGGGAAATTCTTTTAGTTACTGTAGTTACTAGTGGAATCCAGCCAGTGTTGCTTTATTTTGTGTGGGGATATACACTTTTCTGAAGTTCAAATGTGGTTTTAAAAAAGAATCTGTTTTTAATAAATGTAAAACAAATATGTGTGCTTTAGTATATATGTATGTCTAGTTGTATCTGTGATAGTACAGGATATATTATTGCTTATGAATAATGCTTATTGGTAGTATTTTGTCTATCAAAAGTTAAATTGCTGTTAAAGCTTATTTTTTTTTTTTAGTGCTTTAGAAGTTAGCTGCATTTAATTCTTAACAGAATGATCCATGTTTGTGTGTATAAATCAGAGTCTTTGGATAGGTAACCAAGTAAAAAAACAACCCCTCAAACAAAGCAGAACAAACCAATGTAGGGAGGAGTGGGAAGGTGTGGCAGAAGATAGGAGGAGAAGAAATTGTTTTTAAAAAGATCAGCTAATCTGCATGATTCCTGCTGCTTAAAGTGGTTCTGTTGCTTTGTTGTCTTGCTCTGGGAATGCAAGCAAAAGATCCTGCTTTCTGAAACACAGTTTTGAGAGCTGGTTCTGCAACAAGTGAAGAGATTTAAGGAAGTCTAGACAGCATTAGTAAAAAGGATACGGGTGAAGAATGCCTCTTAGCTGAAGGATAGAGTGAAATATTTTGCTTCCTTAAAGAAGTTTAAAGTTACTTTCGTAATATGTAAATAACTTAATAAAAACACAGGTTGAAGAATAACATTGCATCAGGCCAAATAACAATAATGGAGATGAAAAGGCAAGCCTTTGCATATACAAGTACTTCTGATTTTCATGCACATATTTATACAGTTATTTGCATGTAATTTTTTTTTGCTTGTTTTTATTTCTAGATCTCTCAGTGTTACCATAACCAGTGTAGTTCCTGGGGATTATGATGGTGATTCACAAATGGATGTGCTTCTGACTACCCAGGCACAAAATTATGGCAGAGATGAACTTTCAGTGTTTATTTTCTGGGGGCACAATCAAACATTAGGTGAGTTGCTGAGACTGCCTGTCAATAGGATTGTTAGGCTTCAAAAAAAATTGGAAGTATTGTCAGAAAATCCTAACTCATAATACGGTATAGTGATTGTTTTTACAAGTACAATAGGGATCAGCAGCTATTCAGTTTCACCTTCATGTATTATCATGTTGTTCAAACTGTATTCAATAATCAGTGAAAGAGAACAAAGGTATAATTCTTGGTTTATATCATGCAAGAGACAAAACCAAAACATATTACAGTTTATCTGTATTCTGCCAACTGAAGGCTATTTCTTATGGCTTCCCTATTATGCCAGCTTCACAAATGTTATCTCAAAAGATAAGTTGAATTAAAAACATGCTGAGAAGGTGGTATAAGGTTTAGTGCATAAACTTTCAAAATATCATATGTAGACTTATCAACAGTAATTACTATTCTTATTACTGTGAAACCTTAGTTTTTTTTTCAAGAAAATGACACACAAACAAGTTTTGGGAGAGAGATTTCTAGTGTCTGTTTTACTGGAAGTTTTCAAAAGCTTTAGTATTGGGCTTTCTAAGAGTTGTATCAGTGTTCTAGGTACAGCTGATTCTATCTTAGGGTAGAGTCATGGATTGTGTGAGTTCCTGAAGTCTCTTCTATTTTCTCTTGACTTTGCTAGTAAAGAGTTTTGAGAATCATAGACTCAACAAGGTTGGAAGAAACCTCCAAGATCATCCATTCCAACCTATCACACAGCCCTGTCCAGTCAACTAGACCATGGCACTAGGTGCCTCATCCAGTGGTTTTTTGAACAACACCACCTCCCTGGGCAGCCCATTCCAATGGCAAATCACACTGTTTTTGAAGAACAGTAAGGCAAAAGAAGATACTTTTAAGTCAACAAAAACTACTGAAGAATAATCACTGTTCTAAACAACTATGCTATGAAGTAGTTACAGATGATGCAAGTGATGGTCATATATACCCTCTCTTTTTAATCAGAGGTGAATCGAGCCACCTGGGAAAGCGTACTGGATCAAGTAGTAAAAGAATAGAAAGTATATGTGGTAGTAGGAAGAATATGAAGGATTTGGATTAATTCATACTGTCTTGCTTCTAAATAAAATTGGGAGAGACACAAATGAGCATATGGGGCTTAGAAAAGGAGTTGGAGGTTAAATATTCAGGCAATGGTTGGTATGTAGTGAGGCTGCCAGGGAGGTATGTGTTGCCTGCTTGAGTAATGGCAGTGTGACAAACACGTCAGTGGGAAGGTACTGCCACATAAAATGTGGAAACTGGAAAGAAGAGAAGCAGTATGGAGAAAAGGAGATGATGTGGTATGATGAAGAATGTTTTTTCTGGTGACAAAACATTTAGCATAGGTCTATGTACAGTGTTACTATTTAGACTGTTTTCATCCCAGTATTTCAGATTTCTTATGTCTGATGGCAGTGATGCACAGAAATAGATTTCATTATGACCTATTTACACTAATTTGTTAAAGAGTAGTGGAGAGAGAAGCAGCTTCAGCATAAATTCAGGAAGCCATTTAGTTGTTTATGTTCAGTAATGGCTGATTTTTATTTTTTTAATCATAAAGGTGATGGCTGCAAATTAATAGAAGAATAATTATGTGTAAGTAAATAACTGTAAATACCATAACATTGGTAACTGAATCAAATTATTATTTTTCTATTTTCAGATATTAACCATAAAACGATGTTAAATAAGACTTTTCATGATGAGCCTCTAGTAATGGAGTAAGTATGACCTAGATTTTAGAAAACAACATTTATAATGGTGGCTAAGAGCAGCTTAAACACTTTAACACTAAAATTTGAAACACTCTTTATCTTTTAAGAACAGGATGGTTTCTGTAATGTCAACTGGTCTATCCAAAAGAGATAAAACACATCACTTATCTTTACAAATCTTTTATCATCCTGACAACAGTAACTAAATAAGCTTTTAATTTGTTTTGTATCAATACTATTTTGTGCAGAGAAAGAGGCATTCATTTTTTTGGTGTATTTTGGCTTATCAGACGGAGAAAATACCTCTTCTCTCTGTGAAATGCTGAACAAAAGAAAGCGGGAGTGATATACTTGGAAAATGAAATGCATGGTAAAATAGGTAAAATGCTGAAATCAGTGTACTACTACCAGCAGCTCAGACAAGAGCCAAAATTCAGGAGAGAACAACACAGATGAAAAATCTTCATTGCTTAGTGTGAAAATGCTAGCAAAATATTTAACAACGCTTGATTTCAACTCCTGTAATGACTAAAGTGGTAATGAAATGGCTTTTTCATTTCCAGCTTTAATGGAGACTTAATTCCTGATGTCTTTGGTGTCACAAGTGATTCAAGTAAGCCACAGATATTGATAGGCGGGTAAGCTAAGGGTTTGTTTATTAGCATGAATTTCAATAACTTATCCATTGTGTGTTCACTTTTGTTGTTATTAAAAAAACATAAACACCACCTCCCTGTGGGACTGTGAGAACATACAGACTGTGAGAACATCTCTCTTTTCCATATGTATCTTCAAATATTCTATGATGCTTTTCATCTAATTTTTAAGTGTTATTTTATAGGGGAAATAATTGTTTTACTGGGCAAGTAGGCATTCTGTGAGAGATCAGAAAACAAAGACTGTTCTATTTTTTATGTCAAATAACAGTTATACTCTCCTTTGTTTGCTACACGTTGATATTTATTATTATGTTCTGTCACTATAGTATTTGATCCTCTACAAAAATACAAACCAAGTTTTTTAAGTAGCATTTGTAGAATTTAAGTTGCATTTAGTCTAATAGATGAAGTGACAGGTTGATGCTATGAGAAGTACTGGATCTTAGAGGGGGTAGCAAAAGGAAAAACTCTAAAAGTTTGGGGTAAAAAAAAAAATCCGTCTAGGAAATTAATGGTTATGGAAAGACTAGACAATATAGAAAGGTGCAGGAATTGCAGAGAGTAGGGGTATTAGGGTACATGTTAAGAAAAAGTACTTGGTATACTCATTGTGGGAAGAGATTCATAAACAGCCACAAGATAAATGTATCTTCAGGTAAGTGTGCATGCAAGGGAGCTCCTCTGTATCTTTAGTGTGAAGGAGTGGCTAAAGCTGTTCTGAGATTGCAGGAAAGGGGACTGACCTTCATTATTAAAGTTTCTGCTGGCTTAGGAGAATGAGACTATCTAGGAAATACTAGAATAAAAATTATTATTGTCATGTCATATTTAAATGATTAGTAAGGACCATGCAAATGTAAAAGTATCAATGAGTCTTATATTAGATAAGATGCCAAAGAATTCTAATTCTATCTTTCGAAAATAAAATGATTTGTTAAAAAGAGTACCAGACCCTAGAAAAGGACGTTTCATGTTCTATTGAGTTGTCCTGATACTGATTTTGAAATTTGTGATCTGATAAAGAAAAATAAAGCTTGGGCTTTTGAAAGCTATTAGGCTTGTTTGTTCAGGGACACAAACTGTATGACTCTTGATACAAACTGTATCACTCTAGTGAAAGGTTCATTATTGAACAGAATGACCTTTTTTTTTGTTGTTTTGTTTTAAAACAGCTAAACTTAAGAGTCTGTGTATCTTTCCTGGCAATTTTTGCCAAACTGAATTTAGTTTGGTAATTCGGGGTTTGACTTTTGTGAGGAAGAACTTCATTGAGAGTATTGTGAGTTTGGGCATGCCTTGAAAAAGAAAAAGGCTCATATTAAGGATACTCAAATTAGAACTCTTTCTGATTTAAAGTGCCCAAAAGATAACATAAGTTATTTTGGGCATGGAAGTTGGATTATAAACGTCAAAATAAATACATTATTCTTAGCTTTGTGATGATCTGAAAAACACTCTTTTGACATTGTCTTCAAACTTTTTTATTTGACTGATAATGAATCATTTACATTGAATAATTGGAAAAATTAGGAACTGGGCTTCTGTTTTCTTAGAGACATTTCACAGCTTTTAAGTAGAACTTGACAAGACTGTCTTGAGTATTATTTAGTAGCATTATCATAGAAATCTGCAGCTCTGTGTGTTCCAGGAGAAGTCTTGGTGTTGACATTAGAGCTGTTTTAGGTTTGCATACAATTAAAATCTATTTTAACAGAAAGAGTGTGTTAGGAAGTATTTGCATTTCTATGTGGCTTTCTTTGTTTCCATTGTTTCAAAAGAGGTCTCTTACTACTGGCGAAATCAATGAGATGATTACTTTGTCTCTATGGCAACAATACATCAGCTTTCTATTGTGCAGCTATCTCCACGGCCCTTAAGAAATGTTTAAGGCTTTCCCCCACATACGCCATCAGTGAGTTTAACAAGTCTACACCTATTTGCTGTTTTATTTTCTTCAGAGATCATTCAGAAATTATCTAGTGTAAATAACATTTAAGTGTGTACATGGAAACTGTACTCTTCATGGCAATATGTTTTTGGTCATTAATCTCAACTTGAATTTTATCACCATTACATTTATTTAAATTGATTGCTTAAGGAAGAGAGATTTCAAGTTGACAGAAGTCTTTCTGAAACCTTGCAGTGATTATATATTGAAAACCTATGAAGATAATTTTGAAAATATGGGAAAACAGGAGAGATTTGTTCCATTTTCTTGGAAAAAATGCTTTCAGTAGCGTTAAGATACAAACTTTCTCATTAGACCTCAAAGTAATACCAAACGCTATAGGTAACAGCATAAGCAATGGCTTGTACATGGAAAACAAAATGTACACTACAGTTCTATAACTTTCTTGGCTATCTTCAAAAGTGAATGCATAGTAAAAGCTATAGCTAATCCTTACATTCTTTTCCCCAAAGTGATTCTTTTTAACACTTCTAAGGCTTAGTTATTATCTTTCTGAAGTAATCATCAGCTTTCTTGTACTGTTTATTTAATGTTACTGGAATAAACAAAGTCATTCTAGACAGTAGTAATATCACTGAGCTGCTGTTCTATAATGCATATTGAGATTTTTCGGAGTGTATTAACTAAGGGGGTTCTGAAAGTAACATGTCTGATTCAGTGAGCAGCTATGAGTTTTGAAGGATTTGTAATACTCAAATTGCCTGTTGGGTGGAAGTTCAGTCAGTTTTAGAATGGAAACCAGCAGGACTTTTGTATTAATATTTCCTGCTTGAAAATGACATAATTAGACTGTAGTGTATCATGAAAGTTTAATTCTTGTGTTGATTTCTTTCTTTTTTTGAAGTGACTGAAAATAAAGTCTATTTGCATGCATCAGGCATGAGCTGCTTTAACAGCATGTGATTATGTCCCATATTGCTCATCTTTATTAGTCCTAAAGTAGATTTCAGAAGTACTGACAACAAAACTGTGTGAAAAACCAACAAAGACAGCGATCAGCATCTCAGGATTTACGGTTGAAGTCTAGGCATTAATTTTCACTTTGTGGGCAATGATACCTTTCTGTTGCTTCAGGAAGTTAATAAAATCTAACTTTAGTCTCTGCACGGTAAATTATCCTTCACAGAACCTTTGAAGCAATTGCTTTAGTTACATAGTATATTGCAAGCTAAGTAATTTTAGCTTAGCATTAGGAGAACATGCTTTCTATTCAGTTTTACTGCAAGTTTAACTTTTTTAGGAGGTATATTATGATTAACAATTCCTAAGCACTGATGAAATATACTGCTTTTTCTTGTCTGTAGGAACTTATCATGGCATGCTGCATTGGATACTCAGAGTAAAATGTATATACCACACTCTCATGCATTCATAGATTTAAATAATGACTTCACTGCTGGTAAGTCATAAAAGTGTGAAATACATTCCTAAAAATATTTATCACTTAAGTATACAATCTGATGCCTTGCAGTTTCCTTCTAATGTTCTAGAAAATTATATTGATGTCCTAAAAAGTTGGTTTTGGAATGTTATTATTCAGTAATAATGATTTTGCTACTAATGATTTTTTTTGTTTCAAATTTTTGTAGTATCTACAATTTGAAAGTTCTGAATTTTATGCAAATAGCTACCTGTGCTATTACTCTAGTAACCAATAGTGTTGCTTTCTGTTCTTCAAAATGCTAGGTGTACTCTAGTATTCAAATTGCAAATTAATCTGAAGCAGGGCTGCATTTTCTTCATCTTGACTCGGAAAATAGTTTCCTAGTTCATTCAGAAGAATGTTTTCAAAGATGGACTTAAAATTTATTTCCTGAAGATGTCAATATGACTTGATTCTATTTTGTTGTAGTTAGTTTTATCGCTGATTGTGACAGCATATGAGACATTATTCTTATATAAGTATATGAATAATCCTATAACCTATTTGTAGTTCAGTGCTCACAAATTATTATTGGAGACAACTTTTCTTATAGTAGATAAACTGCATTCTTCGTTTGGTGTTGGCTTTGTTTTGTCTGGGTGGGTTTTAGGTGAAATACGCAGTGCAAATTAGCTTTTGATTACTACGATGAATCTATTTATCACTTTCCTGGTTCATACCTCCGAGCATGTTTACATACTTCACACACTAAATGAATTCTAAATCACCTGATTTTCTGCTAGGTGTGCAATGTTCATCAATTCACATATATATATATATATATAGCA
>WAAF01004610.1:0-108720 GCA_013400475.1 Tricholaema leucomelas | reverse complement strand
TAGACAATATCCACAGCCTTTCCCTCATCTAATAGTTGGGTCATCTTATCATAAAAAGAAATGAGGTTCATCTGGCAAGACCTGCCCTTCATAAACCCATGCTGACTGGGCCTGATCCCCTGGCTGTTTCCTATATGGTGTGTAACAGTGCCTGAGACGATCTGCTCCATGAACTACCCTGGTAACGAGGTCAGACTGACAGGTTATAATTTCCTGGATATTCCTTCCTTTCTTGTAGATGAGTGTTACATTTGCTACCCTCCAGTCCATTCCAGATAGCTAAGAGTTCAGGTAAATAATGAAGAGCAGCTTGATGAGCACATCTGCCAACTCTTTCAGCACCCTTGGGTGTAGCCCATCTGGCCCCATAGACTTGTATGTGCCTAAATGCTGTAGTAGATCAGTGACTACTGTGATGACCTCATTCTGATTCCACTCTTTGACTCCTTGTCCAGGAGGCTGGGTATCCAGGGAACTGCTGTTTCCAATGCTAGAGACTGAGGCAAAGTAGTCATTGAGCACCTCATCCTTAGTCACTGCTTCTCTCTGCACAAAGGATATTTTCCCCAGTCCTCCTTTTGTTGTTAATGCATTTAAAGAAATATTTCTTATTATCCTTAATAGCTGTAGCTACTTTGAGCTCTAGTTATGCTTTGGCTCTCTTAATCTTCTCCCTGCATAGCTTCACTGCATCTTCATAGTCCTCATAAGAGGACTGTCCTCTCTTCAAAAGACCACAGACTCCTTTGTTATTGAGGTCCAGCCAAAGTCCCTATCCAGCCAGGCCAGGTGCCTTCCCTAACAACTCATTTTTTAGCACACAGGAACAGTCTGCTCCTGTGTCTTTAAGACTTCCCTCTTGAAGTATGTCCAAGCTTCCTGGACTCCTATATCCTTCCAGGTGGCCTCCCAAGTGAATCTGTCAATCAGCCTCCTGAACAAGCCAAAGTTTACCCTCCAGAAGTTCAAGGTGACAGTTTTACTAACTCCTCTCCTTCTCTACCCAAGGATTGACAACTCATCTAATGATCACTGAGTCCTAGACAGTTTCCAAACTTTGCTTTCTGGACAAATTCTTCTCTGTTCAGAAGAAGCAGGTCCCTGGTTGGCTTCTTCACACTTGTGTCAGGAAGTTATCTTCTACAAACTCAAGGACCCTCCAGAATTGTTTTCTCCCTGCTGTATTGTACTTCCAGCAGACGTCCTGGAAGTTGAAGTCTCCCATGAGAACAAGGGGTAGCAATTGTGAAATGTCTCTCAACTGCTTATAGAAAATTTCATCTACCTCTTCATCCTGGTTGAGTGGTCTGTAACAGATTACCATAACGACATCGCTCTTGCTGGCCTTACTCTTGATTCTTACCCATAAGGATCCTTTCCCAGTCTGTGACTCCCTGCTCCTCTGTTACACCCAAGTAATCTCTATTTGAACTTGTACATTGTTACCAGAAATAGTGATCTTCCCTGTATCAAGAGAGTATCTACATATTGATAAAATGTCTCTATGCAGCCCGCTTGTGAATCATGCATCCTGATATCTCTGGTCGTCAGGGCAATACTTGAAGGAATCAACACTTTTCCCCTCTTTCTGAGTAGTCCACTGGTATTTGCCATCTTTGTCTTTTAGCATCCAGTTCACAGCTTTTGCACTAGTTACATGAAAATACCAGCCCATACAGTTTCTGAATCCAAGGCATGTTAAATGCAGAAAGCTGCTAGCAGCCAAATTAACAGGACATAATTAGTCTCAGGCATAAACCCCTTAAAAAAGTACAGGGTACTTGGTGTCAAGATTAGACAATTAACTTTGTCAGAGCACAGAGGAATACGCTGAAACGCTTACATTTGCAACACAGTATTAAGTCTGCAATTCTCACTGGGACTTGTGTGAGTAAATACTCTAGGTCAAAGCCTTGACAGCCTTATTTAGATTTTGCTCACTTAGTGCATGCTCTGCTCAAGTAAAGACCACATATAATCCAAGGAAACACTTCAGACTTTGGTTCTGTGCTTTGACAGTTGTAAAAGGACTGGCTGGAGTGTAAGCAGGATCAGCAAAAGTAAGCCTTTCCATACGCAGAGCTGTATGAAACGAGTGATGTTTTATATGCTAGCCAAAACATAACTATCCACTGCACCGTATTCTGTGGTGTCCTAGCTAGCCAAGCTTTACAAAAAATCCCAACCTGGGAAAGGGTTTCAACCAATTTCCTTTATGGCAAGCTGTGGCATTGATAGAGTGATCCATCAGCAATTTATATCTGTGATCAAACGATCTCTTTCCCTGGGGAGTGGCAGACCCAGGGAGATTAGCACCTGTCTCTCTTCTGTTTATCACTGGCAGGTGCTTAAGTGAAGCAAGATATCTGCCAAAGCGAACAAAGCTCCCAAATGATAAGATGAATGTACTGGGCCACTGAGCTAACACTCATTCAGGAAAAGGCAAATAAGTCTCCATCTGTTTAACAAAGGTGGCTCTGTGGGCTGATAGGAGAAACACAGTAATTCATTAACATGGTGAGTACTAACAGTCAGTATACAATTACTAAGAGAAAACCCTTGCAGCACAAAGAAATCTACTGGCTCTGCAAAATCTGAGGACTTGGGTTTCAACAACGTCAAAAGCAGACAGGCACATGTTAGCCCTGTTCAAGGCAATCCCAGAACTGAAAGACCAAGAGATGTCAGTACAGACGTGAGCCTGCTCTGATGTGGAAGCAGTAAGGCCACATTTATGTGGCATCTGAGGTATCAAGCCTCTCTTCTTCTCACATAGCATTCCATGCAGCTTGACACCATCAGCTAGATAGGTGATCTCTATATCATATTCTTATCTAGCAACTGTCTGGTATAAATACCAGACAGTAAACCAGCCTTTTTTAAAGTAGAACATCTGGACTGGCTACTCTATGAATATCTTCATCACTGAAGAACTCAGATGTGCGGAAGACAAGAAAATAAGGTGAGATCTTAGGCACCTGGTTTGCAGTTTTGTTATACCATATGAAATACAATGGAGAGTACTGTCATAGTTATTTGAATAAGGACTGGAGGGGAAAAGCAAGCAAACAAACAAATGCTACCTTCTTTCAGTTTTGCTTAAATGATATCTAGATACCTGTAGGAGTACATTTATTTTCTTCAAATTACTTAGTTTATAGTAATGTAACATCACAAAGGCTGCATTCACTCATTGGTCTGACATCAGAATGGAAATGTTTGTTGAAAGCTCCGACCCACGATGCTAGTGTCTAACATCTTTGAAGAACATGGACAATCTTTTAATTGTGTAAAACTGCATGTCATTTGGCCTTCCCACTTTGAAGCAAAAAGTAGTTCACTGTGAATTTCTTTAATGTAAATAAACCTTCTATTTATCTTTGTCTTTAATAAATTCATACCTTATTATAAAATCCTCTATACAAGAAGACCCACTGAGTTATGTCATCTCATTTTGAGAGATTTCCTGTTGGTAGAAAACAAAGCAGCCACCTGCAAGGGCCTAGTGCTCAAATGGATTTAAATAAACACACAGAGATAATTAGATCAGTTAACCTTGCAAATTAAAACAAACACATTGCATTATCTCTGGTTTATCCTAAAAGAAAATATAAAGTTGTCTCACATAAATAGTTTAATAATGACAGTGAAGGGCTTATACAAGCAGCATAATGCTAAATCTTCAAAGCTTGTAAGCTAATAGGATGAAAAACCACTTTCTGGCTATCTTCATTTTGGAGAACTAACTACTGATTGACACAAGACCAGGAGATTGGATTTAATTTGCAAACAAAGTTGTCAGAGCAGCTTTATCTAGCAGCTTTCACCTATTCAACAGAAAATAATAGATGGGATGACTGACCGCATTCAGCTGAATGGTCACAAAATGCCGCTTTATAACTCAGGCATCCATTTTCTTTTTGTAGAGTAATAATCACGACTGAGGTAAACTTCCTTACACAATCAGAAAGCTAGGCATAGAAAGAGAAGGTAGTCCAGACCGAGAGATGATCTAGCAGCTGGGCGACACCAAATGTCTATTAGTATCAGTGTGCCAGCTTGGGTCACAGTAGGTCACCCACACACATAGAAGTTTTTCATTGTGGACAGTGGTTTAGGTGTGTAGCAAATGGACTACACCAACAACTGCCTACTAGTGTCAATTTGCTAGAGATCATCTGTGTGACTAGGGCCGGCCAAAAAAACAGCACTCCATTTAATAAACATTTCAAGCCTTTGCAATGTATTTCTTTCATGTGTAGTCATTCTAAAAGAAGAAATATGACTGTATATTATCCAGTGATTAGATGTGATTTTAAGAGGAGAGTTTTCTATCAGTTTCAGAACAGGTTTATTTATTCATTTTTAATCCCAGATGTCATCAAAACAGAACATCTTGGTTAAAATGCTCTTCTGGATCTGAGACACTATCACAATAAGGAATGTGCAGTAAGCAACATTGTTTCAGAAAACATTTTAGTGATTTCTGGGAGAAGAATAAGTTTTGTTTGCTTATTTTTCCATTATCTCTGCTGATAAGATTTGGCAGAACCTTGTATTTTAAACAGGAAGTGAAATCGTTTCAATTTTAGCAGTGAACTGAACTGCACTACAGAGAACCTGCACAGAGGTATTTCACAGTCACACATTATAAGCCAATTGTTTGCTCATCACTGAAAGGTTGGTCCTATAGGCAGGAGTGTGTCATGGTTGCTNAAATTTTCTCTGAAAACCCATTGTAAATGATAGATTTAAGGTAATTCTGTTTTGATTTTGTTGCTGGTTTTGTTTTGGTTTGCTCGGTTTTGTTTAAGTGTATATGTGTATGAATGAACCCCCATAAACTGAAAAAAAAGGCCTGTTAGCTACAATAACAAGAACTTTTGACCCTGAATCTGAATCTGTGTAAGATACAGAAACAAGAAAATCCTATAATGAGGCTGAGAGATCTACCAAAAAAAAAGACAGTGCCCCAAATAAATAAGGAAAGTAATCACCTAACCTAATTTACTGTGTCACACAGGCCACTGAAGTTTATAAAGCTATTACAAGCCCTAGCAGAAACTGGCACCTACCAAAAGTAGAAGTAGACTGAAAACTAAATTGATAACAGTGCCTGAACCATTTTTTTTCTTTCCCTTTTCAGGATGCATTTAGACTGCATACCGAGAATATGCCAGAATCTTGGTTTGGTCTTCAGAGTTGTTTCTGTACCCATAATGAAATTCTGAAGTCAAGGCTTGATTACCCACTGCCCTTGGCTACCAACTTGTTCCTGTTAGCTTAGCAAACAAGCCCAAATTTGCATCTGCTGCTCTGCAGATAAATACCCTGGGCTGGCACAGGAGAAGGTCATGGCATTGGGAGCGCATCCCTTAATGCCACAGGCTGTACTATGCAGCCCTGTAAATAAACATTGAGGGCTTGGTTACCAAGGCTATCCCTTCTGTACCTCTTACTGGAGCTGGATACGAAGAAGGAAAAAAAACAAGTGAAAAACAACAAAATACAGCACCAAGATGAAAACAAGAAAGCAAACAAAGAAAAAAAGCAGTAAATAATCTCTCTGCTGTAATGTTAAGGAACAGATATTCACTCATCTATTTTATACTGCCTACTTCGTGCTGTGGTTACAATACACTTGAGTTTCATTTCAGAAAGTAAAGCTGCTAAGCAGCTACCAAATGACCTTTGCCTCTCAGATGAGTATTTATGGCAGGCAACACATATATCAACAACAACAAAAAGTTTTCGCAGTAACGAAAATGTTTCTGCCAGCAATGTATCTTTTACAAGCTTGCAAGATGTACCGAGAGTCTAATAATCAGATTAAAATCACATCAAACCATGTTGGGAAAGTCAAGGTGAAGGCCCTTGGATTGTTCTCATGAATAGCCCTATACAGACCTACCAGGTGATGATAAATTGAGGCTTTTGCTTGGTTGGTGTTTTTCAAATTTATTTTAAGGACTTGTAAGTTTAAAAAGCCAAGAAGTGGGAAAAAAGTTCTTGTTTTATCAGCTCTTGCAAGCATCTGACAATAGTGAAACAGCTGAGATTAAAAATAAAACCACCACAACCCAACCAAACAAAAGAACCCCAAAACAAACAAACAAACAAAAAACCCCACACAAAACTAACATGATTTCTGTGCAGTGTACACTGGACCTGGCAATAATTACTTGATCTTCCTTTGTGTGAGTTCAAGAGCTTTGTGTTTTGTTTACAGCCTTAGAGGAGTAATTTGACTGGTACTGTTCATATTTCTAATAGTAAACTTAGGGACAAACTTGAGACTTCAAGTCTGGGATGGGGTTGTATTCCTTCTCAGGATCACAGAAAAAAATCTAGAGGGTAGTCCTACTGCTTCTATTTACTGCAGAACAGGAATGGCCAGACTTTAAAGTTGCTAAGCACAAGGAGAAATGCTGAAGACTCTGTTTTATTTCCATCTCCCAGAATGTCTGCAAATCAGCTTTTAATCTTTCATTTCCAAATAGCATAAAACAGTCTGTGTATAAAGGCTTGAAATGGTTATGATGTCCATATTGTTCTCTGTTTTCTCCTTCCTGCAGAATGACACCTGGGAAATATAGACAAGCACTGACAAAAGAAATACTGTCATCTTTCAAGGTGGATTATTAGGTGTGAGAACCCGAGTTAAAAGTGCTAATACCTACTCTGCAGATGTAAGGAATAGTGAAAGCCTAACCAGATTTCAATGGTATCTGACGTGAGCAGCGTCTAGCTGGCCCAAATACAAGTGAGCATCTAAACTATAAAGCCCCACACAGTTTACAGCAGCAACACCACAGCCACCTGTACCTCTCTCTGCAGTACAAGGAAGCAGAGTTCTTGCTTTCAAACTCAGACTGATCAGGTTTGTGCAAAACAATTCAAACAGTTTCAACCACCCAGATGATTATGCACAAAGCCAGTTTGTGAACATACAAGTGAGACTGAAAAATCAATGGGCACCCTTTCCAATCTGTTTCACCTTTTCCACTCAAGTTCAGCAGAGTATAACTCTTAATAGTCCGTACAATTATGCATCAGAGCTCTCTACATTATATAAGAGCTAGTGAACCACAGGAAAAAAAATTATGTTGAATGCAGCCAAGAAACTCTAGGATGGCCTTGGATCTCTAAAATGATATCTATATAATTTACTTCATGCTCTCTCTGTCTTTTGAGCCAAACCAACTACCCTACATCTAAAGTATTAAATACAAGGAAGAGAGGTTTTGAGAGCGAGAGAAGGGTAATAGGTGGATAAAGAAACTGAGATCAGTGATCTTGTATGAAAGTAGTGCAATGCCAGAGTATCACACTCACTTTAACACAATCTAAAAGCCAGATCACAGGACTGCATTTCCCATTTTGACATGCATGTCTGCCAGTACCAAGCTAGCTTTTGAGAACTGTATTCACCTACTCACTGCACAACTCTCACCATCTTTCTAGTATAAGAGAAACAGCTTCCTTCAAAATAAAAGCTCTGTCATTACTGAGGTTTGGAGAAAGCTCATTAAGCTCTGATCCACTTCTTCCCACAAGTACTGAGAATGGACACTAGCTCACACAGAGAGGAGTTTATTACTCCACTTCCTTAGATCTACTTCCAGGGAATCTAGATTAAATTTTTTTTGCACTGGTTCCCATAGAAGCATGAAAAAAACAGGTAACTGAATATATATTTTAAAAATGTACCTATGTATTGCCATAAAATCAATCTACTTCATCCTTTCTCCCAGTACTAAATCAGGTTCTCTGTATAGAAGTGACTCATTTGTAGTTGACTGTCTGCAGAGAGATATCAAAACCAGCAACAGACAAACACTGAAAAGCTGCATTGTCTTTCCTCTGTAAAGGTAAAATTGCAATCTAACTCCAGCTCAAGAAAACCTCTAGTTTTTCTACAAAATTGCATAATCCTGTAGGCTCCTGAGGTGGTATCAGACACCAGCAGAATGTCACGACATGGAAAGACGATATCTCCTAGATGTGAGCAATGGTTGTGGAGGCATCAGCGAGTCAGCAACATGGAGGTATACTACACGTACACATAGGCCATATGCTACTGGATGCTTAATTTTTCTGTAGTAGATCTCACAGGCTCCAAGATGTTCATGTAGCTCCCCACCTACTCCAGAGAGGTGGTCCCTCACATCACCACAAATCAAAGGGTGGTTTCACTATCAGACCTAGCAGAACAATCTCAACCTTGAATCACTTGAACCTCGTGTCGAATTCCCAGGGACCAGTGCCAAGTGTTATGAAACATCTCACCCAAGCCAGAATCCTGAGCTTCAGCAAAGAAATTGTCAGCCAGTAAGAAGCACACCTCAGGAACCTAAATTGTTCAGAGGTGGTTTAGGTATGATCAGTGAAAAGGTATTTGTCTGTGGTGATGAATATGTGCGTGTGGTACAAAATCATCAGTGTTCTCTGTGCCAACTCTTTGAAGACTGTGCTAAAATGGTCTACATAACCTGTGTCATAATCTATAGAGTTTTAATATTACAGGGTTTTACCAAACTCTCCCTGTTGCAGACCTTCTATTCCCCACTGAAACAAGGTTCAGCATATTTTTTTTCCAATGTATTCCAGTTTAGAGAGGGTCCTCCTTTTCTTTTAAATCATTCTTTCACTTATTTTTTCATTAATTTAAATTTGGATCATAAGTTATATTTTCATTTAAATGACGCTTTTTTCATTGCATGAAATTACTTCAGTGCCTTATGAAGAAGACTCTATAATGCTTATTTTCATTAAAAAAATCTGAAAACCATGAATCCATTCATTTCAGAACAGTCAGATTCTGCTTCCTATATGATCTTTTAAATTTTCTATAAAATTATTCTCCTAGATTCCTAGTCAACTGTATTTTGCTGGGGGTAGACAATGAAGTGAAGTTATGATTCAGACACTGATAGTCACACACAGAGTAAATTCGAAAATTTGTTAAAATTCAAGTAAACTTGATGGTTAGACATCAGATGCCTCTATGCCTCCCAAGCATACACACATTTCATCATATTAAAGTGCACACTTACGCACTATTTATTTTTCATACTGTTTCATGTGTTGTGGAAGTTTGGACACTCAGCCAAGAATGAAGAAGTTTTAAANACACGTAGGAAACAAAAAACACAACAGAAACAAACAAGCAACAAACAAATACAAAGAAAACAAAACCAAACAAAAATGATACAAAAATAAAAAGTGAAGGAATTAATTGTCGAGAGAAAGGCAGGCTGCTCCCTCACTTCCAGTATGTTCTGATTAGAGAATTTTGTCTCTTGAATGTCTCACCTAAGACCATAAACAAAACAACTCTTTAGAGAGGGACTAGCACCGCCTCCCTTCATGCAACCTAAGAAAGACGCTTTATGCAAAGGGGAAATTAACAAGTATTAACCCTGCATCCACTCTAGAAGAGAGGCCATTGAGGCAAGCCAGCAAATGTGTGATCCCATAAAGAGCAGTCACAGACTACACTGGATTCATCTCTTTACTTCCTGGCAAATATTTTTTTCAGAGTATATCACCTGCATTTTCTCTTATCATCTGAGGACCTGTGTGCCAACTACTTGTAACCTAAGAAAAGTAGATTCTTAACACTGGAGAAGAAATACCAGCTAGGAATGAAACTAATATCCTTCTACCAAATAAACAGCCTTTGAGGAAGAGGGGATCAAGGAAGAATTTCTATTTTTCCTCTGGAAAGCAATATGTTTCATCTGTATATTGCTTATAAGTAAATGTTTCTTTCCATCACTACGTATCAAGACGATCCAGAACAACCAAGCCAAATAACACTACGAGTAAACAGCAAAATCCTGGAATTCAATTATTAAAATGTGCTTTTTATTGATCGATTTTTAATAATAGAATGTAATTTATAGGGTATCAGAATTATTAGTTCAGAAATATTAATTAGCAATTATTGTCCCTAACAAAAACATAGACACTACTTCTTATTTACATGCCTTATTTCTGCATTTTCCTGACTCTACAGGAAGTGGAAAGGAAAAGATACTACATTTTTTTTCCCAAGTCCAAGTAGAATTATCATTTGAAAACAGTTTTTAAGGGGATTTTTATCCAATGTTCTAAAAATAAAACACAGCAAATCTCCAAGCCAAGCAGCACACAGTGTTTTCAGAATACTGGAAACTAATGTGAAGACCTGCTAATGGGATTTGCAAAATTATTATTTGCATTCAGTTTTCAGTGTCTATGTCACTTAAATTTTCAGAAAGCTTTTCAGAAGCCCCAAGAGATAGAATAACAAGATCCAAGCTAGTAAGAAATGCATAGGTTAATACTTATATTTTCAGTGCACCTCCTTTGAAGGGTCGCATCTAGCAATAGGATGAATTGTAGGAAATAGCTGAATATAGCATTTAGCACTCTGTATTTAAAATCACTTATCCAACTTTCAGAATGTACTCTGAAGCCACCTTTTTCTCCAAACAACACAGGTTATATTGAAGAGCTCTTTGAACAGCAAGAATCTTACAGGGAAGCAACAACCATAAGATATTAAAAAAAACAAAACATCAGAATGATAGAGCAAACAGTCAAGCAGGTTTATTAGTCCTTTCTTTCTTGCTTTTTACATTAGATACACTTAGACTCCATTAGTTCTCTTCCACTTGTTAGAGGAAGCAAAATGTGCACAACATGGCTATATTAAGTCTCACTCCAAAATTGCAAGAAAGCTTTCTCCCTTTCAGACAAACAGACTCCTTTGTTCTCCTCCTTCTGAAGATTTGGTGGGGGGACAGGGGACAGACATGGCAGAGACATGGCAGAAGAGAGTTTCCTTGTGAAATCAAAAGTTACCCTTGAATTAAGTCTGATAGGCTTCTGAAAGTGCAGCACAGAATCATGTTTCTGTCAGTGAAAAATCTTGTTTGTAAAGATTGCATGCAGCACATTGTGTGATCATGGGAGGACTGATCTGTGCTAGAACCTCAAATATAACAAAAGATGCCACTAGGCTGTGGAAAAAGAGGAGAGAGGAGAAAAAGAAAGGATAGGAAGTGCAAATGTGAATTGCCAAGCTGATGATACTGAATTCTTGATGCATTGGCCAGGACACTAGTCTTTGGACACTGGAGAGCAGGTGTCCCACTTACGAAGAAAACTAGATTTCATGATCTACACCAGAAAGAATCATTCAGAAACAGAAAATACTCAGTAAAAGCACACTGGAGCAGCTCTGGGCATGGAATTTGAAGCAAATAATGCCTTTACCTACATGACCTGACTTCAAAGTTCCTTGTGAGGCAACAGCGAAATGAAATTCAGTGATCTCTCCTTATTTCCAGTTGTCTCACCAGAATTGAATGAGGCTTGACTGAGGCTCAGTGCTGAACGCATTCTTTAGGGCTAAAAAGAGATGCTGGTATACAAATGTAGAGACAGATCAGAACTCCTGGGCCACTGCACTACAGTGGGCTCTGATCCAGAACTGGTAGGACAAGATATATGAAACAACAACAACCAAAAGCCATGTAAACTGGTGATAGTTGGGTATAGGTCTGTGATAGCACAGGACCTTTTACGGTGTGAGTGCATTTTTGATAGGGAATCTCAGTGTTGAAACAATAGGAGTAGAAGCTGTTCTGCCTACAGGCAGCTACCTAAAGTTTACATTATATCATATCATATCATATCATATCATATCATATCATATCATAGAATCATCAGGGTTGGAAGAGACCTCACAGATCATCAAGTCCAACCCTTCACCACAGAGCTCAAGGCTAGACCATGGCACCAAGTGCCACGTCCAACCTTGCCTTGAACAGCTCCAGGGATGGCGACTCCACCACCTCCCTGGGCAGCCCATTCCAGTAGCCAATGACTCTCTCAGTGAAGAACTTTCTCCTCACCTCAAGCCTAAACTTCCCCTGGCGCAGCCTGAGGCTGTGTCCTCTCGTTCTGGCGCTGGCCACCTGAGAGAAGAGAGCAACCTCCCCCTGGCCACAACCACCCCTCAGGTAGTTGTAGACAGCAATAAGGTCTCCCCTGAGCCTCCTCTTCTCCAGGCTAAACAATCCCAGCTCCCTCAGCCTCTCCTCATAGGGCTTGTGCTCGAGGCCTCTCACCAGCCTCGTCGCCCTTCTCTGGACACGCTCAAGGATTTCAATGTCCCTTCTAAACTGGGGGGCCCAGAACTGGACACAGTACTCAAGGTGCGGTCTAACCAGTGCAGAGTACAGGGGCAGAATGACCTCCCTGCTCCTGCTGGCCACACCATTCCTGATGCAGCCCAGGATGCCATTGGCTCTCTTGGCCACCTGGGCACACTGCTGGCTCATGTTCAGGTGGGTATCAATCAGCACCCCCAGATCCCTCTCTGTCTGGGAGGCTTTGAACAGACAATACAGAGAGGAGGTCACCTAGGATCACCTCTTTCATATGCCAAAGTGCCATTCCATCATCTTTACATAGGATAATATTCATTCACAGAAAACCCAACATGTAACCTCCCTGGAAGTAATAGCAAAAAAGAAAAAAAAAATCCACTTGATGAAAGCCTTCTTTCCCTCCTGCAGTTTCAACCCATGTAGGCTGAGAGGACATGTATGATCAAACAAGAAAATGTGAATGTTCCACATTTTCCCTGTGCTCAGTAAATTTGAGGATTTATGTTAACAGTTGAGAAGCTTTGTTCTCTTCTAGCCAGCTTCTCTTTCTGTGCCACTTGGTGAACATCTTGTGTTATATCTTGGTGAGAAGTCAAAAAGGGATGTAAGAAATATTTTATACAATGAAGTGGTTCAGTGCAGTGACAACAGTCTCTGTTATTGTTGACATGACCCTGATTCAAGCATGAGGCTGTTTGTAGGATGCCTCTTTTTATTGAAAAGTATATCTGACCCAAATTTTATTACAGATGTCATATACAGTATGGATAAATACATGAGCCTAAGATAATTTTTTTTCCTAAAAAAAAACCCCACCCTCACCCCAAACCAACCAACCAAAAAACCCCAGAGAACAAACAAACAAAAAAATCCAAACAAAACAGAAGAGCAGGAATGTCAATCTTCCCTTATTTATTTTCAGGTCAGTCATGAAAAAGAGGAAAGAGACAGCCCCTTTCTGAAGGGCAAAGAATCATACTGAGCCATCACAACATACTGGAAGAAAGCTTTTCCCTCCTGACAGTTATCACCCTTTGTCAACCTCACAGAAACGTCCAGGATACTGCAGTCAAAAGCAGGAGCTGTCACTCAGAGCAGGATCACAGGATCATGGGACGTTTGGGTTTGGAAGGGACCCAAGGAGATCATCGAGTACACAAACACAGATGCATATGAACACATCCTACTCTGAAGAATTCTAAGTATCTAAATGTGATTATCTATAATCATAGAGGTAACAGTGAGGTGAGGTTAATTAATGTAGGTAGGATATCAAAGCAAAGGTGGATTTGTTGACTTTTATCACATAGGCCAAGTACTGATCCTGGTTCTGTTTCAACCCTCAAAACTGCATTTTTCATAGGTATTTTACCATGTCTTCACTTTCCTGCTTAAAGGAAGATGAGACAAATTTGGACTCCTTCATCTGACAGGTATCCATATCGTAACAAAATCTGAAGTCAGCTACAGTAAACCTCCCATCTGTATGTCCAGTTTCCTTTCATTGCACCACATCAAGATCTTGTAAATTCTTCTTAAAATCAACCAGGTCCACTATTGTGGCATAGTGTTTCACAAAAATCTCCATTCATTTCAGATAAATTATTTAGAACAGAGGGAAGGAGAAAATAAAGGAAGCACAGGTGCAAATGCTCTCTTTAAGTAACCAAGATTCAAGTGAGTAGGAAACTTAGTTGGAGAGGGCAGAGGAAAACTGGTGTCTGTTCACTTCTTAATTTGAATTAAATTTAAGGTAAAGATTTATATCAGAGAAGGTCCATATGTCAAGCAAATATCATACCTACCTGTTTAGGTTGGTTTCTACTTCTGTGGGCCTTTCATTTGAACAAAAATTTTCTAAAGGACTTAAAAATTCAATTAAATGCATGCCCAGAACTGTCATGAGCCCTCAAATGGAAAAGTCGTGAACTGATATTTTCTAAAGAAAATACTATAATTAAAAAACAAAACAAAACAAAACAAAACAAAACCACAATAAATTAAACATAAGGCCCTGGAAAGAGTCTAGTGCATTATCAACCTCAGTCTCTAGACTAGGAGAAAAATTAATGAAACCAAAACCAAAAGCAGGAAAAAAAAAAAAAAAAGAGAGAGAGAGACAAACTAGACAGATCATGAGCTGATAGACACTAGCAGACCTCCAAGTCAATAGTTCTGATTTCCTTCAGATATGCAGAATCAGTATGTAGGTGGGGCATTTGAGGAGCATGAGCATTGCATATTGGTTTTATCCCTGCATCTGTGAGGGAAACAGACCCATGTGCACTTAGGAGGAATTGGGATGAAGAACTTTACTTGCTTCTGACAAGAAAGAATTGGTGTAAACTGTTAATTCCAGAAATGTGCTGTTCTTCGGAGACTGAAAAGTAATTTTAGGATTTTAGGCCTTAGCATCTGGATGAAACAATGATTTTAAGCTTGCATGATAGGTAGTATGGACTTAACTGGTTTAGGATTTCTATATATCTTGATCTTGCTCCCGCTTGAGAAGCTAAACTGACTTATAGAAAAGTAGTTTTCTTTAAGTGGAACAGGAAGAAAATTGGAGCACAGACTCAATAAAATTTACAGCAGACACAAAGAAAAAGAACAAGTGTGTAAGCAGATGAGAGCAGATTTTGACTACTTAGTGGTGTTCCCCAGGGATCAGTGCTGGGCCCGGTCCTGTTCAATATCTTTATTGATGATCTGGATGAGGGGATTGAGTCCAGCATCATTAAGTTTGCAGATGACACCTAGCTAGGAGCAGGTGTGGATCTGTTGGAAGGTAGGAGGGCCCTGCAGAGGGACCTGGACAGGCTGGATGGGTGGGCAGAGGCCAAAGGGATGAGATTTAACAAGGCCAAGTGCAGGGTTCTGCACTTTGGCCACAACAACCCCAAGCAGTGCTACAGGCTGGGGACAGAGTGGCTGGAGAGCAGCCAGGAGGAAAGGGACCTGGGGGTACTGGCCTGGATCAGGAAGAGTGTGGCCAGTAGGACGAGGGAGGTTATTCTTCCCCTGTACTCAACACTGGTCAGGCCACACCTTGAGTACTGTGTCCAGTTCTGGGCTCCTCAATTCNAGTATAGGCTGGATGTTAGGAGGAAGTTCTTCACAGAGAGAGTGATTGGCATTGGAATGGGCTGCCCAGGGAGGTGGTGGAGTCACCGTCCCTGGAGGTGTTCAGGAAAAGACTGGATGAGGCACTTAGTGCCATGGTTTAGTTGACTGGATAGGGCTGGGTGCTAGGTTGGACTGGATGATCTTGGAGGTCTCTTCCAACCTGGTTGATTCTATTCTATTCTATTCTATTGACATAATCTGCAACCGGATGTTTGTGTAGTCAATACATACTTTAACCATAGTTTTACTGAAGCAAAGGCTCCATGACTAAAGTATTTTCTGAGAAAGAAAGTCTTCAACTGCAATCCTCAATTAACTAGCTTCTCATTAAGTTTTTCTGGGAACCTGTTTTCTGTGTGAATGTGTGTGAGCACAGAGGCTACCAAAAAGAGAATAGTGGTATTTCTACAAGGGAAAAAAAACAACTAACTGACACCACCACCACCAAAATATTATTTTCTGAAATGGAATAAGCTCTTGCATTTTAAAAAACACTTTTTTGAAAGCACTGATGAGTCCACTCTGTGTAGATCTGATTTCATCCCAGTTAAGTGCTTTAAAAATGAAGAAAGGAAGAAAGTGTCGTTCACTTTGATTAAAAGTGCAGTAGGTTAAATTTCAAAAGGGCACAGGGTAGCATATCATCTTAGCCTAAGCACAAGGTTAGAACTGGTGTTAAGTGGCAGAGCAAGTGAAATCAAGACGGTTACTGTTAAACTTGCCTTTTACAATGGTGTTGTCTTCTGTTCAGAACTCTTTTGGCTTCTGGACAAGATAGTGCAATTCAATAACAGCTAGAAGAGACTCTCTAAGACTCTCAAGGATGTTTTCTGAGATACAAATGGAAAGACCTCTGGTGGCTAATCTCTATCATCAAGTCACCGTGGAGAGGTGCAAGACTCCCAGCAAAATCTCAGGAGCAGTCTTGACTGACTGGATGACCTATGAATAACCATAATAACAGATATTATAAAGATCCTTTTTACATTAGAGCAGAAAGAATGAAGAGCAAAGAAGGTATATGTGACTCTTAATCTCCAGCTATCTGCATTGGAAAGTATGATTAATAACTAGAGTCTTGACACACCCTCCATGGATAACAAGTGAGGTGGCCTTCTCCAAGCCTTGGTTATCCTATTCTAATAGGCTTCACATTTTGTAAACTAATAACCAGATCTAAGCAATGCACACTCCAGGATCCACAGGAAAAACAGAGCCCAAATGTGATTAAGTTGGTGAAGACTGCCCAGCAACACAGCATGTTGCGTGATCAGGGAGGGACCAGCAAGAGAATAGCAGAAATGTGTCTTAGAAACGAATGAAACAAAGTAGCAGTGATCTGCCTTTTAGCATCGATCTGCTGGCGTAAGTCCCCCCCCCTCCCCTTCAACCAGGATTGCTAGAGTTTTCATCCAGAATTGGTGGAAAGCCAGAATACAGCCCCAAGTTGCCAATACCAAGAAAGACAGACATTGCTAATGAGAGGATCTGATTGCAATGCTACCCGGAAAGCTAGCAGCAATGCCAGACCTGCAGAGTAACTGAAGTTGTCAGTCACAGTTTCAGTGCTGGAAAGCGTAGAGGTGCTCAAAGAAAGCTGGATGCTCCAAAGAAATGAGTTCAACACCTGCAGCCCTGTACCAAAAATCAAATCAACAGACAAACACCCCAAAACACGCACACAAAACCAAACAAAAAAAAAAAAAAATCAAAACCAAACCCAAAACAAGAAAACAAACCACAAATAATAAACACCAAAAAAACCCCAACCAACCAACCAAACAAAAAAGACACAAAAGAATCCAAATCTTCCAGTTCCTCTGGCTTTATCTTTACTGTGAAAGCACAGCTAAAGCGAGGCCACAGTACAGAGCATATAAAGAAAGACAGTAAGATTCCCATTTGAGCTACACTGATGTTAATGTGTAAACAAGATTAAAAAGTCTGCAAAAGTCTGTGGATTTACTCTGGATTTACACCCAGCAAACAAGAGTACAGAATGAGTTCCACCCTTACGCAGAAGCGTATTTTTTAGTTGCACAGTGAACATCACATTAGATTATCCAGATTGAAATAATTTTAAATACTAGATTTATCTGTATCCAATTGTGCTGTGTGTTTAATTGTTGCACTTCACCCAACAAGGGCAATGAAATTAGTTTGGACAGGCTCACTTTAGAGGCATTACCACTGTGCTATGGCAACTTGAGTTCAAAGTGCTGATGGAAAAGGTTCAAGGCTTAGTAGAACAAAAATAAAAGACACAGCAATATAGATGCATTTGAGGACTCCACAGGGACATTACACTACCTTTTAAGGGTATCACATCTTTATTTTACTCTTTGGAGAATATGCACATTTGTAAAGCCTGTACTCTAGTTTTCCCAAATCATACACAGCCCACAAATACACATTTTCTCAGGATCCCCTCACCAGCAGTCTGCTCACTGGCAACATGTTGTGCCATCTTAGTCTCTCCCATCTTAGGTGAAAAAGTGTGTAATATCAAGCAATTTGAAGGTGCAGCTGTAGAAAATAAAACCTGGAAGCATTAGGCTGCTATCACCAAACATTCAGCATTCAAAGCTTGCTGTTTCCCCCTCCTTCTCCTTCTCACTTGCCCAGTTCAGGATAAGAGTGAGCACAGAAATCAATCCCCAGTCACTCTCTAGTTGTTCTAAAGAAGGACAGGAAACAGAACATCCCATGAACAACTCTCTCCTGACTGCCTTATATCTCTCGGGAAACTTCAATGCACACTTAAATCTCACATGCAATAAGCCTTATAATTTCAAGAAGTATCAGACAACAAGTTATCTCTGATATATATATATACATAGGTGTAGCATCACAAACATGAAAAGGATCAGTAACCTAAGTCTCTTCCATTCTCTGGAAAATAAATACATGTTCTACCATGCAGAGATATCCGGGAAACACGATGTTCCTTCTAAGCAGCTGTAATCTCAACTTATTTTACCAGGCATGCATTATGTGAACAAAGAGTAGTGTTTTCCAGAACGCCTACAAAGGACATAAAAGATGGTATGGACAGATAT
Source organism: Tricholaema leucomelas (assembly GCA_013400475.1). NCBI lineage: Eukaryota > Metazoa > Chordata > Aves > Piciformes > Lybiidae > Tricholaema lacrymosa > Tricholaema leucomelas. The sequence goes on along the minus strand of WAAF01004610.1, from coordinate 90,371 downwards.
GCAGAGTGAGGTGGGAAGGAGGAGAAAAGAAGGAGAAAATGCTGTTCATCCAGACCTGAGGCATTAGTGTGATTTTCCTGAGAAAGAACACCACAAAGCAATGGAAAAGACAGCATCAATGCCTCAGATGTTTACCACTGGAGATCATGAAAGGAAAACAGTCTTCAATAAAAACAACACAGGGAATCTGATTTCAGCTTTACCACCCTGGAAACAAAATCCTATCTCATTGACCAATACTATAAATTAAAGGTATAAACCAAACCAGAAGCTTGTGCCAGCATGCCTTCTAAGACACATAGTTACCATGCAAACTCATTAGAGGAACATAAAAATGAATGAACTACATACAGGACAGAAAAAAAAAATAAAAATAAAATCCATCTGCTTGCAGGAGCAGCCTGAGTTTGGGATGGATCAGTCCTAGATGGACAAGACATGCTCTACTAAAACCTGTCTACAAAGCAGTCATTTTTTTGCAGCACACCTAAGGAAACAGTCACTAGAAAGTACTGAAGCTTTGAGGATTTTAGTTTACCATTCCTAAGGGAAAAGAAAGAACAACTTCACTCTAACACTACAGGGTTCAGTTAAAGAGGTGGTACAGTGGAGATGCAATAGCGGAAGCAAGATATAACTAGTTCCCATTGAAAACAAAAATGGGAAATACACATTTCTTCATTGAAAACCAGGTTAGGCTTAATTTTGTCCTTGTACTTACAAAAAACTAATCAGAGAGATTGACATTGCTGGGAACCTGCCAAGTGCAGCAACTTGTACATGCAGTGCCATTCTGAGTCTCACTGCAGCTACTTAGCAAAGCAAAGTCACTTCAGATACCTACTTTCCTGAACTCACAGTGCAATGTCATGGTCAGTTGTTCCCCACCACTTTCTCCCTGTCAGAGTAAGAGTACACTAGAATTGAAGCACAGAAGCTAAATGGGTTATATCATGTCAAGTCCCATCAAAAGTTATTCATAAGTAGAGAGATGGGACAGTATTTTTCAAACCTAAATGCATTCCAGCTCAGTCAATTCTTTAAAAGATGTTCATAATTTTAAACACAGTTTTAAACTTCATGCACAAATCATAGACTCTTTAATACAGGATGCACTACTCTTTTAAAAGCTCTGCAGTCAGTGACTGTCTTCACATAGTAAGGCTTGCAGCCTGTCTACACTGCAACTGAGGGTTTTTTTTCCCAACATGCATAGACATTCCTAGCTTATGTAGCATATATAACACTAACAAAAATAATGTTTCAGGCAAGATTCAAGTCCTTAATATATAATCACCCCTCAGGAACTACAGTCATGGAATACAGTTGTTGTGCAACATTCAAATTCGTAATTTAATGTTTTTACTGCTATTATATGTGTTATTTAAATAAACTAGACCAAGACACAGCTCTGTGGCTTTCAATGAGAATAATTTTGGTAGCAGACATATACCTTAACTCTTGTGTAAGGTCTTCAACCTTTATACTTAAAGATTCTGTCTCACTGAGTATCTGAAAGATTTAAAGATATATACGCTGCACAAAGCAACAGAGGGCAGGCCAGTGTAAGCTATGAGTAGCACAGCTACCACAGGTAAAACCTAACGTAGATGAGCTTATCACAACACTTGAAAAGTCCAAATCACATGCTTATACAGTATAGTCTTCTGAATGTTTTATTAAAAGTTTTCATTGGCCTTACATTACAGAATACAATCAACATTACTGTGTAGTGCAAATGTGGGAAATGGTATTCAAGGAAAGGTTAGCCTATGACTAATGACTGCTGGACTAGGTAATTTTACACAATGTCATCCATATGACTGAAGAGGTGAAAAGTAGATTATTTTTTAAAGAGTACCTGTGTTTTAATTCTTCTGTGTCTCTTTTACTAAGTAATGGGATGAGAAGTGAAGGTTTTCTGATTGCAAGTTATTCGTAGACAAATCTTATCATCACTTGAATTAGTAAGGTGAAATTTCCACTGGAAATGACAGTGTTTAAGGTTCATTAGTACCTAATGATGAACACTGTTGAAACACTAAGACACCAGCCATCTTTAATTTGAAGCTGGGACCTCTCTGTAGTAAAAAGCCTGTGGAAGCTGCTGAATGGCCCAGCAGGTGTCAGGGATGCTCAGCATTTTGTGAGATCAGATTTTTGGATGCAGATATTCTTGGTAGGAATATGTTTCCTCATTTAGAGCTATGATACTGTTCAAGATGACATCATTTCAGCAGTGAAAAATATAGCTGGATCTGCTCTTTCCTATGTTGTATAAATCGCTTGACCTCAATCAGATCACTGCTGATTTACACTTGTGTAAATGAAGTCAGAATCAAACCCATGGCACTTACAAATGTAGGCCAGAGAAAGCATTACTCATAGACAAGACACAACCCTTTAGGAAAGGAAAAAAAAAAAAAATCATGCAAATATTCTTAATAAGGAAGACAGGATAGAAAAAAAAAAACAACTATGAATGAAATGCAATCAAGAACTGCTCTGAGATTTGCTTCTAACTTTATGATGTTGCGTCAGCTGATCTTAAAGTAGCGTATGCCCAAAATATGACCTATCTGAAAGTAGTTGTATATAATTCTTCACCAGGGACTCAACCCCTGTGCTTGGCTTTGAAGGCATCTGAGGGTGCTCAGCCACTTGCAGGATCTGAAATAATTTAATTGCTCAGTTACATTAATATGGATTTTTGTTGGTTTTATTATTATTTTGTTGTTGTTGTGATCCAGATTTGCCCTCAAATCATTGCACATTATCTATTTACTTATGCATAAACAGTGGCATTATGGTTTGGAGAATAGAGGCACTTTAATGGGAGGTAAACTTGACTAGCCTATGGGAGTTTACCGCTATGCATATAAATGAGTCCATACATACAAATATGCAGAACAGATAAGTGAAAATATACAGCATCTCTTTAAAATGAAATACTTTGATTGCTCCAATCACAAGAAGTTGTAAAACTACCCTGAAGAATTAACAGCCTTAGTACATGCTAACTACATCCATCATAAATTTGTCTTTAGTTTTTGTTATCATATCACTGTCTCTTGGGACCCCCAATCCTGTCATCATTTGCCCTTTATAATTTATTCAGCTTGTACTTGCCTGAATCCTTTCTTCTTATCATTCATCTTTAGAGTTGTACATAAAATTAGATTGATCCTCCTATGCAGACATGTCAGAGATAAAAGCTGTCATTGAATAACACATAAAACAAATGAAGGTCCAGCAAAAGCTTTTGTTGAATAACTTGGAAAGCATCCTTTGAGAGCTAAGAGGTGTAACATTAGAAAGCCAAAACAATGCTATTTTATAATTGATTTTTTTTTTTTTTGCACACCATTTTTCAATTGTCACTAAATCTCAAACACAACTGAGGAGTCTTGTTCCTATTTTGTACATCAAACTAAGCTTGATTAGCCACCACAAATGTGATGAATACAGCACTCTCAGCTGAGATAACAGCATGCATCCAATACATTGCTTCTGTCAGAATGCTTACTCTGTATTTTTTTTTTTCTTCAAAGCTTTTTGGACTGGGTAGCAGAAATAGTTTACTTTGTATTCTAGAGGTTTCTGTATAGGGATACAGAAGCCAATCTTTAACTAGTGAAATGGAACTTTAATGTTTACCAAGCAGATAGGACCCAGGTGTTTCATCTCATCTGGTGAACAGAACAACACTGTCAAACTACAGGGATTTTTAGCAAATGGAAAGTGCATATAGTTTCCCTTCCTTCTCTTGTCCCATCCTTTCAATAGAGCAAGGCCCAAAAATAATTCCACTTTCTGGTTGATCAGAAGGAGGAAGCAAGAGTTAAATGAGTAAATTTTTAACTATGACATTGACTTTCAAAGATAGTAAAGCACTGGGGAATTTCTAAAGAACTAGTCTTTTGTAAGTCTTTTACCTCTGTTTTTACTCCTTTATATCTTAATTTTTACCTTCAGAAAACAGACATGTTTCTCACAAGGGAACAATTAAATGTGTTTTCTCTCAAAATCTAAAGGGCATGGTGAGCAGGTTTGTGTTCAGTAGGCTAGTTTAATCACTGGAATCTATCCAGCCTTCCATTGCTGACCATACTGCAATTTACATTGGTAAAGAAAAAATTTGAAACTGGAAAAATGCAGCAATATAGTATCAGTTTTGGCATACCACAGCACGCAGAGTGATGGGTGGTTTAAGGGTTTTCTAACAAGCTATCAAAACACTAAAGAAAGAGAGTGAGACTGTAAAACTACAGCAAGGTCTACTTGAACAGTGAAATGTGCTGGATTTCTGAAGCCCACCTGACACTTTTTTCTCATTTAGTCCTTATTACAAGGGTTCAAGAAGGGCTAGATTTTGCAAGACACACTGTCACTTCCTCCTACCCCTTAAAAAAAAAAATAACCAAACAACAAAGGAAACAAAACAGCTGAAACTAAATTTAATTTCATTATAGAAATTTTGTCTGTTCATTTAAAATTGGGTTTAACTTTTACAAGCCCACTTGCCTTCTAATGTTAAAAATGCGTATCTTTGTATATGATTAATAAATCCAAATAGACTTTTTCTTCTAGGTGGTAGAAGAGAAAAAGTGTGCCAGAATAGGTAGGAAGAAGACTAAGTATGTTATGGACTCAGAAATTTAGCATATGAGTACTACCCTTCCTCTCAAGAGTAATAGATACTGTAAGAAAAATGGGTCCATATCAAAGTTTGAATAAGGGCTGTGGATGGCATATCAACAGTTTATTATCTACGTAATTTCGCATCTATTATTTGTAATTCCTACAGGGAGGTTTTAACTTTTTGTAAAGAGGCAGTGCCTTCAATGAATTATACAGGAAGTATTCACTTGATTGCCAAAAAAAGCCACAAAGAATTGAGAAAATAATGCCACTGAGCTAATCATATATAAGCTCAATTTATTTGTGCTATAGATACAAGTAGATCTTGATAGTGTAATTACACTTCTCAGCACTATCCTCTGTCACTTGGTTCCGAAAGAACAAAGAAAGTGGAGAGAAGTTAGTTTCACTGTAATTCACAAACAAAATATCTTCACTTAAAATACTATTTTCCTGATTTCATTTCCTGTGGAGCTCGGTGGGGCAAATACATAATATCATACAAAAATGGCAGGCAGATAATTGTCATATGCCCTGAATTGTCATTGTATAATTGACTTTCCACCCTCCTGACTTTTCCTCAACACCGTGGACTTTCATTTTGATATTGAATTTGACCACTGAGAGACATATCAACGTGAGGAATCTTAAAGGCAAATCAAGTTTTACTTTATCTACTTTTCTCCTGCTTCCCCAAATTACGGTTCCTTGCTTAATTTGCTGTTTATAATGTTGGAGAGGAAAGGGGAAAAAAAAGTTTCCCACTATGAAGGATTAGCGTAGATTATGGTGAACAGTGTTAATTATAGGTGGGGAAAGAGAATAGTGCATCTCTTCAATCTGTTCTTGATTTCCCCCGTGTCCGTCTGGCTGGTAATAAGCCTCCTTTAATCTGGCAGTCCCCTCGGTAAAATCAGCACCACGGACAGCAATATTGATTGCTTCTGAGAAACCATCACAGCTGCTCAACCAAATTACCTTTGATATGTGACCTTTAATGTAATTACCGCAACATCAAAGCATTTCTATAAATTATTAAAGAACTAATATACTTCATCATCCAGTTACTTTATTATATGTAAAATAAACAATCACAAGTAAACATTAGAATCTGAGTTTTCAGACACTTGCAAAGTGCTCTCTACACCTACATACACACCCTGATAAATTAACCTTCTGATTTAGGCAAGATTGTTTCAAACTGCCCAAAAGAAATTAATCCATTTACATTAAGAGGATTGAACTAATAATTTTATGTTTTACATTTCATCCTAATTGCTTCAAAACATCTACCAAGACTGTGCTGCAAAAACTTTGTTAATCAATACATACCTGATAGAAGTCTTTTGGTCGTTCCACAAGATGACTTTATGTCACACATATTTTACAAAGCATTTACAGAAGGTAATTATTGTACAATATGTTCATGCAGTCAGTCCACTAAACCCAAAGTGATACACAGATAAGATGTGAGGCATCTGAATCTGGACACAGAACTCCTTCTGCCTCACCATTTCCATATATTAGCATTTTCAAGCATATTATTAGAAATGGCTGAGTCTTGTAGTTTATAATACAAACCATAAATGGCAATATTGCTAGAGCAGGTAAAATGCATAGTTTACCAGGGGATCAAAGAAGCAACTTGATCCAAGAGCTCACTGTAGTGTTATTTTCTTTTTTTTCTTGTATTTGCTAATTATTTTGATATCTCTTCAAAAGTGCTGTTTATGCTACAGACAGCAGAGGGTCAAGAGAAAGCATTAAATATGTGTCATTTTTGAACTCAGATGGATGAGGACTTAGACCTCTGACCTTAGGAGTGATTTTTATTTTATGATGATGAACTATGCTTGATATTGTTGGTGTATGTTATCAAGAACAGTCAGGTAAGTCATAAATAATTCCCTGCTACTCACATAGGAACCATAAAACAATACCCACACACGATAGTTTATCAAGAGACAAGGTTGGTTTCCTTAAATAAACTGCAGTGACATCATTCTAAGGATGAGTTCAGAAATTTGGCAGATGCTGTATGCTGAGAGTGTGCTGGTGGACAGTAAACATTTATACTGAGACAAAAAGAACAAGGAATTATAGAGGTGGGAGAACTCAGTGCTCAGAACTGTCAGAAACCTGGTTGCTATTTTAGACAGAATTCATTGTTCCAAATTCAGTCAGATTCTGATGCATCACTTCAAAGTGTAAAACAAAACAGGAAAGTCTTCAGAAGTCAGCATGGTTGGTATGGAATATGTGATACAAATTACATACACTAAATCTGAAATCAGTCCATATTACAACTGAAAAAAGCCTTGATACTACAAAAGCTGGTTGAATTTTGCCACTAAGGCAACAGTTCTGACTTCAATTTTTTTGTGACTTGAAATCCATAAAATGAAGATTGAAATTCAGAACTGTGAACGTATAATCAATTAACAAAAGATATTAAAAGTCCTAAATCATTTTCCCTTGCCCTCCTTCCCAGCCCTGGGCCCTCAGTTCCACTGACCCACTGACTACTTGAAAATATTCCCTTCACAGAACTTCATGATGAGATTTTAACCTGACAGACAACATATGAGCTGTATTATTCCAGTCTGGCTCCTAGTGAGGAAAGCAACAGTTTCAGTGAAAAGGATTGGAATTCCACGTATTATCTTTAAATGCACATGACCCTATCCTATTAATCACAACCATTAATCTCTAGTCTTGATAAATATACTTCAATTTCAAACATATTCCACAACATTTCAGCTAAAATATTGCATGAAACACCCTTATTCAAAATATTTCCATTTCTTGTACATCCAAGCCTATTATTCAAATGAGAAAGAAATAAAAAGAAAACACCACCTGTTAAGGGGGAAATAAAAAAATAAAAGGGAAAAAAAATCCTAAGATCCACCAAGATTCAGGTTACTTTCAGTCTGCAACTAACAACTTTCTGAGAAAAAAAAATTCATTCAGAGGGAGATATCTGTTGACCTAAAAATATTTTTAGGGAATGAAGCATGTATATAGTTACATACAGCATTGCCTTTAGAGCAATATACAGATGTAGATGAGCAAGTGTGTGGGCATCTCTGTACTGGCAAGGTGGCATAAAGAAAGGTAAATAAACTCAGGATGATGAATAAAGAGCCGAGCAGAATCACCACTTTGTTCAGAAACAGAGCAATTGATGTGTCTTAGTTTTGTGGAAAGGTAGGTTATGGGTATGCAGAACTCACTCATTCAAAACCAGACAGTAAAGTTATAATTTAGCATCAATTTCCTCTCAGTATGGTGCAACTTGGAACCCTCAGGATCCCACTTTTATTTACCTGATTACTGACTTTTGCTTCATTGCTAAACCAGACCTATTCAAGTCACAAGAGTTGTGGCTGTTTCCAATCCATGTACTCTGGCTGAATCTAAATAGTCTCCCCTCTCTGTCTCTCCTCCTGGTTACTGCTAAACCAGAAACCCACTCCAGCAACAAAGGTCTTTCCCACATAATGCTGATTCTATTTTTAGTTCTGCTTCTGTTGTCTGAACCTTAGATCTTGCTCATGTGAATAATTTTCCTCATTATCGTACGTTTGTCTCTCCTCTCGCTCTGCTTGTCTCACTGCCTTCCCAATCTGCTACAGCTGCTGAATACTAAAGTAACTGGGTCAAACTACTTTGTCATAAAGAATATGTTTTCATTCTGTGATAACTCAATAATATGATCTGTTTCTTGATGTTGCCACACCTTGCTTCAGAGAAGAAAAACAGCAAGAGGCAGCACTTTGTGAGCACTTCTAGTATTTTGTTATAGTGGTTAGAATCCTAAAGGCTTTCCTTAGTTGAGTAAGACTGACAGAACTCATCCCATAAACAGTTAATTACTGTTTCTCTGGTTCTTGATAAAAGAAAAAACCTTTTTTGTTTTGTTTGTGGAAATAATTTGGGTGGATGGCAGTATCTTGATTTTATTAGCACAATGCAAATAATGAATCATGCAAGCAAATGGAGACACTATCTTCCAAATTTAAGCTCCATATGTTACCTCTTCGAGATCAAAACAAACCAAAAAAGTTATCAAACTGGACTCACCCCTGGCAGCGTCTTCTGTTCATGCAGTGCACTCTGGGCCTTTAGAGCAGACTCCCTTTCGCAGTATGTTAGGAAGGCACAGCCTGTAAACAAAAGGGCAAAGCCTCACTGAAAGCACTGCTTCACAAACAATCTGCTTAAAATTGAGACATAGACCAAACCAATTTTCTGTAATCACCACATTTCAGGTAACTCAATCATAAAAATCTTTCCTTCCTAAGGTTGTAGTAAAGAGTCAAGAAATTAACTTCTTCTGATAAAGTTAGAATGCAGTCCTGATAAAAAATGAACAAGAGTGTGGATATGAGTGATTACTTTTGCTTGAATGTATAGTTACGTGTCAGGTACAGAAGGTTTTACAGGATTTGAGATCTTAAAAACTCAGGGTGGTAAGAATCATAGAATCATAGAATCAACCAGATTGGAAGAGACCTCCAAGATCATCCAGTCCAACCTATCATCCAGCCCTGTCCAATCAACTAGACCATGGCACTCATTCAGTCTTTTTTTTAACACCTCCAGGGACGGTGACTCCACCATTTTCCTAGGCAGTCCCAGGAGGGATCTCATTCCTGCTCCAGCAGCAGTATCAGGAACAAGTCCTTTAGTGCCATATCATGCTGAAACTCTCATACTCTTCTCTTGTACTAAGTTACTCAAGTAAAGGCCATCCAAGGACCTCAGACTTATTACTACAGAGGACTATGTATATTGTTTAGCCTGACATGCATCCACAAGTATCCACTTCCATCCTCCCTGTTTTCATCACATCATTTTCTTCCAAATGTGCAAACCAAAACAAACACGGCAATTCCCCTAAAAGCACTCTGAAACATCCATGCTGCTTTACAGATCATTAAATCTTCAGAGATGTTCTGAAGGATGTCTTATATTCTTAAAAGATGTCTTATGACAAGGGCTGTATCTTGGTCATCAATTCAAGTCTGCTTTACCTTCTCTACCCTCCTTCATGGTCACATTTTGGTGAAACTTGTTCATGTTGCAATGTCTTACAACGTGTGTCTGTAGGATGTGATCAGATTATTCCGTCTTACTGCAGTATACTGAAAATCTGCCAGTTCCTGCAGCAAAAGACATGCTTGTTATGCAGAGGACATTTTCTCTGAAGTTACTAGAGAATGTCTGCAACCTCGCCAGCTCCTTGAAATGGAGGTATCATTATCTTTCAAGGTTCAGGCACCATGTCCATCAAACTATGGGCATCTTCCAAGAGCAGTACAAGTACACAGAAGCTGCCAAAGAAACAAATGTGTCCTATAACCTCATCTTGACCCACGCACCTAATGCCCAAGCATATGGAAAAGTACACGTCAGGTAAGTAAACAGTAGATTAGAAGGTTTTTTATCTCTGATCACCAATGTGATCTTTTTCTTCACGTAATGTTTGCTCCTTTTTTTCCAGATGGTTTCTTAGACAACATTACTGAAGAAATATAAACATGTTCTTTTCTTCTTTACAATGTTTTAAATAAATTAGCTTGCACAAGACACTAGGAGTGTTTTGTTGTTGGTTTGTTTGTTTTTCCTATCAACATATGTATATATTTTCTTAAAGACTGTCCTGTGGAAGTCATTCTACTCATTTCACACTGAAGGCACAAGCTGAATTTATGTTTCAATTTGTCATGGAAAAATACCAATTTTTGCCTTATTTCTTACCCTGTATTGTTTTCTGAAGGTCGTGTTCCTTTCAGTTTATTAAAGCAAATAACATTTGCTGTGTCTGAGTAACTGAGACTCAACTGTGGAAGATGACAGTCAAGAAAAGAGACTGGGCAACAGCAGAAGTTTACATACTTTATTTGGAATTATATGTATTTGTTCCTTTCTAACTTCAAATGAATTTTCAGTTAGTCTGTATTTACCAGAGAAGAAAAAACTGTGACAGAGAGCTTACAGCTAGCAGAAGTAATGGATTGAAAAAGATCCTTAAAAGCCACCCATAGCTTGATAATCAAATGGGAAACTATGCTTAAATTTAATTTCAGTGCTAAATCACAATCTGAATGCTCTCTGTTGACTAGACACAATAAGAAAGTCTCCATTTAGTAGCAGACATGGAGCAGCTGATACAGTCTAATTAGGCACATCATAGTGCACTGTTATAGAGATAAACTATGCAGTGTAAAGCTCCTATAATGATAGCTATATTTTTCTTCTCATTGTGATGGCCATGACGACAGTTCAGGGTAACAATGTCCTGCAATTCCTACCATATCAGGATTGTAATTCAGACTAAGTAGACAGAAGACTATTTCTCTCTGAAGAGGCAAAGTTTCCTTCCAGGATCCAAACACAATGTTTGTGGGGTTACGTTGTCACCAGTGAGAAAATTCCACTAAGTCTTCTCCAAGCATGTTCACGAAAATGATAGAAGTATCAAACTCATAAAGGAGTAGACTGTGTCTGAATATCACTGATTTCCTAAACAAGTTGTTAAGTTGAGAAAGGCTTTGATATAAAAAAAAATATTTATTTTCTCCACAGTCAGACAATGGAAAAAGTGTATTTTTCAAGGATAAAAATAAAACAATGAACCAACCAAACAAAAACACCCCAAAAAAACGTAATTTACTTTCAGTAGTTCTAAACTGCTTAGATACAATGAATTCCATGCCAGCAATGACCAGCTTGAATAATGTAGGACTAATGTTCATAAAAAGACAAATGTTCTAACTTGAAAAGGCCAACTCATGGATACTTCTGTCTTTACTTATCATAAGATTGGTCTAAGACACAAAGCCAGTATATGGCATTGTCTAGAGTAGTAGTTTTCAAACGTATTAACATAGGGCTTGTGATTAAAAAAAAAACAAAACATATTTATTACTTCATTTTGCAAGAATTTCCATATTTCAGCTCCTTGTGCATTAAAACAAAAGGTACTAAAATTTCTTGCCCCAACACCAACGTGCAAAGGACTGAACAACTATCTCTATGCTTAATGGAATTACAACTGCAGCACCTTTATCATGAGTTACTTTTTCTAGGCTGCCTCTTTCAATATATATCCCTATGATGAGAATATTGCTTAAAGAACAGACCACTAAATATTTAGGTTAACTCTATGGGATACACCACCCTAAACAAGAGTCTTGAAATTACATCATGTGAAGCAGCTATAATGAGTTTTACAGAGAAAAGTCAAACTGGTGAAATCATAGAATCGTAGAATGGTTTAGGTTGGAAGGGACCTCAAGGATCATCCAGCTCCAACCCCCTGCCATAGGCAGGGACACTTCCCACTAGAGCAGGCTGCTCAAGGCCTCATCCAGCCTGGCCTTAAACGCCTCCAGGGAGGAAGCATCCACAACCTCCCTGGGCAACCTGTTCCAGTGTCTTACCACCCTCACTGTAAAGAACTTCCTCCTAACATCCAGTCTAAATCTCCCCTCTTCCAGCTTAAACCCATTCCCCCTCATCCTGACATTACCAGACCGTGTAAATAGTCCCTCCCCAGCTTTCCTGTAGGCTCCCTTCAGATACTGGAAAGACACTATAAGGTCTCCTCGAAGCCTTCTCTTCTCCAGGCTGCAGAGCCCCAACTCTCTCAGCCTGTCCTCATAGCAGAGGTGCTCCAGCCCTCTGATCATCTTCGTGGCTCTGTTGGGGTATTTTTCCAGTTTGATTTCCCAGACTGAAAACAATTCCAGAACAATCAGTTTTCCCCACTGAAACTTCTGATTGTGTATGGAACCACTTATGCCACAGAAAAATAACCCACAATATTTCAGTAGTAAATTCTTAAGTAGCTCAACAGTTTATTGCCACCAGCAGTTTGGCCTGGATGTGAATTTGACTTCTGGGTGAAAGTACTCATTTCCCATTGCAAACTATTTGCACTACTCAGCCCACTCCTATAGCCTATGTTGAACAGTATAATTTTTGAACACATCTCTTAAGGAAACACAGAGGGAACACTCTGGGTTTGTTTGTTGTTGTTTTTTTTTTTTTTTCTGTAATGCACATGTATGGGTGACAACTGAGTAAGTATAGTGCTTGAGAATTATGCCTGAATTTGAATTTTAAAAAATCTGATTGACTAATTAGTGATAATGAAGGACTTGCTCCTAGCTGTTCCTAATTTCAATTCTGTCTCTCTCAACATGCTGAGTTTTCCAGACATACGTCAATCATCTGAAAGATGCTTTGTTTGGATTGGTTTTTTCCAACTGTTCATTTACTACCAGTGGACAGATTTTGGGCTAGCACATAAACATCTGGAAACTCCCAGCTGGCAATTAACTCTCAACTTATTGAACTGCAATCTTTTGGAAACATGAGGATGTATCAAGTGGTCTCCTGGGAAACAAGGTTGTTAAAGAGAAAGGGGAAACAAAAACAAGAGCTTGAGATGGGAGAAAAGAAGAAAAACATAAAGCAAGCGAACAAACAAACAAACAAAAACCACAAACATAAAAGCTCTATTTTAATTTTACCTCCAGGGAATTCAGTAACATAAATAATGATCACATAGCACACAGATGGATAATGATTGCACTTAAGGTAGCGTCAACCCCACAGTAAGTGCACTGAAGATTTGGAACAACCTGGGAGGCAAAACAGTCACAGGACACATTCTGAGATAAAAAGAGTAATTCCGAAAATCAAGACTTATTTCACTCAGACAGTAGTAGACCAGAGATGTGTGTCTCATCTTTCAACCTCTTGGTCTGTGTTTAAGAGAGCTTTTCCTCTGAAAATAGTTTGTTGCTTAAAGATTCAGCAATCTTACACTTAAGAAAACTCTTACCTTAAAATCTACATCTCAGATTATGTCACCCAGCTAAGAATTCAAAGTGAAAAAGATTTTTTTCCCACTTTAACTTTCTCAGCATTGCATGTCTGGATTTGAAACAATTCTCATTTGCTCTGTCTGCACTGGACTGCTCAAGGTTAAATCACTTGAGGGTTTCAGAGATTGAGTTGAATTTTCTTGTAGGGGACACAATCAATAAAGACTTTTGGAACTGGAAATGTTTTATCCAATTTCTTCATCTCTTTCTCTCTGTGATTAACTACCTGCTGACGAAAGCTCACATCTTTGCTGGTAAAGAACATTCACTTGGCTAGAATTTTCTTGTTCTCCATCTCCCTTGCTGCATAACTACTGAAAACTGTTTAGAGGAAAAGATAAAAATATTTCCAGAAATCAGCTTCCCTGTCAACTATATTGCAAGGCAAATTAACATCTGAAATGCCTTGTCTTATGGAATGCTAATTTTCTTTTTTCTTTTATGTTATTTTCCATTAACTATTACAATGTTATATTCCTACTATAGATAACAGGAGAAGGGTCTCTATGTAAATGGATACACTCATATAGACCCATGAACCAATATCAAAACCAAGTTAGAAGTACAAATTTGGAAATTTAGAAATCAACTCAGTTCAGAGAATTTTAGCTCAAATTATTTTTTTTTCATGTATTTTGAAATGAGACATAGATACACACAATCAAAATCAGAGCCTTTCCTCAGACTAAACATTTAGTGGTGTCCAGGCAGATGTCAGAAAAAGTTGATGTCTATGTATCAGAGTAACTGTTAGTGTGTGTAAGAATTTCAACAAAACTCAGATAATGGTTTTATCTTGACTTTTGATAACAAGTACTGTTTTAATAGAAACTCCAGTTTTAAAAAAGTGACATTTCTCACAAGAAGTTTCAGTGAAATATTTCTCCATTAGGTGTTTTTTTGACCTCATATTATCAAAACCTACAACTGCTTCCAGGATAGTCAGCAGTCTGAACTATAATCTAAATCAGGATAATAAGGTCTTGAGCTCAGGGCTTCTACACATGAGAGCAGAGTGCACTGTCAGTGGCAGTCTATCTCAATTTCTTCTTAAGTAAATCCACAGTTACCTTGCCTCCATCCCATGCAGAACTATAAAACTTTTGATCTCTCAAACTTTTTTCCCCAGTATAAGGGAATCTTTTCTGGCTCTGTTTCACATGGGTATGTTTCTCCTGGGGTCTTAAAAGCTTCTTGCAAGTGCTTTGAATGGTCTTTCGCTGAATGGTACATTCAAGATAAGGTACAGAATAAACCACTGATTTGACACAGCATATACACAGTCCCATTTTCCCCCAGCTGCCAAAATTTTAGCTTTAAATTTCATCTTGAAACTTCTGAAATACTTTTGATCATTTAAGTCCAAGTCAGCTCAAGATTCATTGCTCAAATTTCTGCAATTCTAGCCATCCAGAACATTATACTTCCCAGGACAGGTGTCTATTTTCTACACACAGAGAAAACCTTCATTAGAGAAATAAGAATGTAAATTACTGATTAAGGTAGTTGTCTACCAAAAAGAATGTTAAGGTGACTAACAGGGCCTGAAAATGCTTAATGTTTTGAGTTACAGTAGAAAATCTATTTTAAAATAGACAGGGGTCACTTCAGCTTCTCATCTTTTGTTTGTTAAATGTGGGCTTCATGCAGTAAGGAGACGTATATTCTCAGGCTCTATCTNTTTGTTTGTTTGTTTTGGTTTTGGTTTTTTTTTTAACCAAGCAAGAGTGTTCGTAGTATTTCAGAATTTAGTCACTGATGAGAAAGTCATGACCAGACTCTAGGGTTCACTCAAGTTAGGTCGAAAGCAAGCAAGTTCCATCTTCTACACATGAAGGAAACATCAAGTGTAAGTTAAACTTGGCACAGTTCAGTCTACTTAAAACCCAATATATTTCTTTGTGCTTCATTCTAAATTGCAACCTCTGGAAAAGAAAAAAAACAAACCATGATGTCTTCAAAATGTCTTGTTTCCAGTGTGGTGATAGCAGAGGAAATACAGAAGGTGATGATTTTTTTTCTGATTTACTGGTGAAAATTAGTAATGTAACTAGAAACAAGCCTACTCTTAAAAGACTACTGCTTGCATTCAGACAACTATGGGTTAAATCCCCTTATAGTATAGGCATTAATTAGACTCTGTACCTGCTGTTCAGGGTCTCCCCTTTTGAGCTCCTTAGCAGCATATGAACAACTCAGTGGATTTTCTGAAACAGCTGTTTCAGAAAACTTTTGCCCCTCTTTATTTTGTTGACTTTCAGTCAATTTATTTCTGGGGAGACTTCCAGAATTGTCAACTAGTTTCCAGAGGTTGTACTTTTATTAAAACCAAAACCAACCAACCAACAAAATTAATTTTTAATGCTTTAAATTTTGAAGCATCTCAAGTAAAATAAAACTAAAGCAAATAGATGTCTAAATAATTTAGATTCTTCTGCCTCACAGGATTTTTCCAAGCTTTGTCTTTTCTGCATATACATAGGGCTGTTCTGGGTTTATTTCTTTTACTGTTCATAGTCTTTCACCAGGTTGAGGAACAGACATTTATTCGAAAATAACATCAAATCTGTTTGCAAGAGATGCATTTGTATTTATGAACATGAGAAGAGCTAGCATTTCTAATCCTTAAAAAAATGACAGTGAACATCTTATTTTGATGCAGTATCAAATGATTAGTTATTTATGTTTTTGTCTCAAAAAAACTTGTGTGTAGCTTGTTCTAAATATAAACTTATGATCCAAAAAGCCTCACAATCTTTCTTCTTTCAGACAAGGTACATGTGTCAATACAGACTTCAAACATTTCAAGCTCAAAGTTGAAAGTAAAAGGCATTGAAAGAAATGAAGGAAAGAAGACTTATTAAAAAACTTTTAGCCCATTCAGAAAGAGGCTATTGTAATTATCTCTCTAAAGTTACTGTTCTGAACAAGTTTGCCAACTCACTTCTTTCTAACTCAAGAAGTTCACAGAGTCAAATCTGTAAGAGAGCTCTCAAAATCAACCTTGATAGAATTGTTTCCTATGTTTTTCTTCTCACCTCAAATGCAAGAATTTTAAACAGGTACACAACAGAATTGCATTCCTAAGTTTCACATGGATTTGTTAAGATTAAATTCAAGTAAGTCCAACTGAAGCCATCTTAAGACTTTTATACTATATAAATCAAATCCAAGCCTACAGAGAATGTGGGTTTTGTCATTTTTTATTCCAGCTGATATAGAAATAAAAATCTTTAAGCAGCAGCTGCTCCTGCAAGATGATCATCCTAAGCCTGGAAGTCTCCAAAAACTTGTAAGAGTCACAATATGAGCCAGAGAAAACTCTACAATACCAGCTGGCTTCATGATATTTCTGGAGACAAATTTTAGCTGTCAGAACAATTAACATCCAGGCTTCCATACCCAGATGCTGTTTTCCATATGTTTTGACTTTGAATAGTTTCTTCTATCCTCTAAGTGATGCTAGGAGCAAACAAGTATTGTCTCTCATCTCCTGCTTCTTTCTCCTTATCCTTCTTTCTCAATTTGACTTGTTCATTAACTATATGCAGTGGAGTAGTATGAAGTAGGATTAAGTTCTTCTGAAATCAGCCAATAATCTGAATCAGTAGATGTCTCTGCTTAAGTCTGAGAAAAAGGCAGACATTCTGTGTTCCAATGAAAGAAGACAAAATGTGAAATGAGATGCTCTGGAAATATGGCAGAAGGAAGGTGGCAAAGACTTTTCAAAGGTGTATCTTGTGTTATAGCACAAAGGAAGTGAGGTAGGTCCCAGGAGTAAGGCTCTTCCCTGCTTGCTTGACAAAAAAGCTCTAAGTTGCACCATACAATGCATCACTGAATGATGCAAGCTTGTTTTAGGAGCATGACACAAGTATAAATTATTTAAAAGCAAGACAAGACATACAAATGCTGTAAGAAAATTTAGCCACATGTTCAAAGACACACAACTAGTTTGTAGTAAAGGTTGAGCCTCCCAAGATTCTACTTCAAGCTACAAATACCTATCAGTATGTTTCTTCTTACACATACACAAATTCTTCTGTAGACTTACAAATACATTACATTCCAAATAAACTCCACTATTGTAGGATGGAGATACTGAGTAAAAAGTTAAATATAGTGTATTAATCTAAGTCTACTGTCTCATTTTTTTACAAAAGAATTGAGAATGCAAACTCTGAAGTGAAAAAGTAACAATAAAATTAATTACAACAGTATCTGTGCAATTTATAACATGTCAGTGCGCTGGGTTTAAAAAGGCTCATCACTGTGAAGGAAGAACAGCTTCCTGATGAACAAAGACAAGGTAAAACCTGCAATAATCACTACTAAAGAAGTATTTTGATCACTTCTGTTTTGTTGTTGTTGAACTTCAATATTAGTGAACAAAGAGTATAGGGTGGATTGTTTCAGTCAAAAATTTGAGATAGCATCTGGCAGAAATTTTTGCTTTGAGAACTGAATTCATGCTAGATTGGATGAACAAAGTAGCCACCAAAGCACTGAGGACTAGTAGGAGTAGTATGTGTAATAAATGTCAGTTACATCAAGATGAAAGAGCTATCTAACAAAGCATAAGATCTGATCTTAAATTTAAACAGCACAGCAATGAAGAGGAATGAAAAATAAATTGCAATGGATCCTAGAGGGTGCTGAGCACCTTAATAATGTGTCCAGTAATTTACATACCTGCTGAGGAGTATTACCCATGTGTAGCACCTTGGAAGGTGCAGTTTTTAACATACAGGTAGAGAATAAACACAGAGGTAAATGTCTGAATATTCAGCGGAACTTATGGAGCTGAAAGGCAGTAAAGTTGAAAGACACTTTCCAATGATAGGGGACAATATCATGCATAATAGTGAGTATGTCACTCAGACGAAAGCCATCTTCTTCCTTTGGTGAAAAAATTCCACACCTAAAAATGATCCAGCCACAGATGGAATAGATGGAAGTGTGAGATAATCAACAGAAATTCTTAATGGGCTTAGAGAACTGGCTTACAAGGGAATATTATTCTTAACAGTTGCTATTGCTAATTGCAGCCCTCAGGAATCTTGGACACTGGAAGTAAGGGAGCAAAACTGGGGTGAGGAAGATTCTTCACTGGACAGTGCAGAACAGATTAGAGATGGCTTGGATAAAATAAAAATGCAAAAATTCGTGGACCCAAATGCGATACATTCATGAGTGCTGAGAGAGCTGCCTGATGTTGCTTAGCTACTCTCCATCGTTTTTGAAAGGTGATGGAGACCAGGAGAGATGTCTGAAGACTGGGAAAAAAGCCAGTGTCACGCACTTCAAAAACAGCAAGAAGGAAGACTGACGCAACTACAAACCTCACTTCCATCCCTGGAAAGCTAATGGAGCAGGTCATTCTGGAGGCCATCTCTAACCACACAGAAGAAAATAAAGTTATCAAGACTAGCCAGCATGGTTTTACTAATGAGAAATCTATGAAGATTTCCTGGGATGCCTCAAGAAAAGTTTCTCCAGCAGGTATAAGGAGGTTCTCCTCCCCCCTGTACTTTGCTCTGATGAGATAACATCTGTGCCGTGTCCAGTTTTGGGCTCCGCAGTTCAAGAATCTAGTGGAGAGAGATCAACAGAGAGCTACAAGGATAATTAAGAGACTTGAACATTTCTCCTATGAAGAGAGACTGAGAGAACTGGGGCTGTTTAGTCACAAGAAGAGAAAGCTTAGAGGGGATCTTATTACTTTCAATAATATCTGAAGGGTGAGTGTCAAAATGAAGGTGCCAGTGCTTTTTCAGTGGTGTCCAGCAACACAAGGAACAATCAGTACAACCTGGAACACAGGAAGCCCCACCTCAGTGTGAGGAGAAACAACTGTGAGGGTGACAAAGCACTGGAACAGGCTGCCCAGAAAGGTTGTAGAGTCTTCTATGGAGACTTTCAAAACCCACCTGGACGTGTTCTTTTGTGGCCTGACAGAGGTGGTCTGACTTTGTCAGGGGGATTAAACTAAATGATCTCTAGAGGTCCTTTCCAACCCTGTCCATATATGATTAAGAGAACTGAGTATGTATAACTCAGGGAAATTATATCTTAGAGGGATAGGTGACAATCAGCTACAAGAACTGGAGGTGTAAACACAAAAGTATGGAATAGGGTGATACCACAGAGTAATAACTAGGAGTAGCCCTGCAGAATTCAATGACTGAG
Organism: Tricholaema leucomelas; assembly: GCA_013400475.1. Taxonomy (NCBI): domain Eukaryota; kingdom Metazoa; phylum Chordata; class Aves; order Piciformes; family Lybiidae; genus Tricholaema lacrymosa; species Tricholaema leucomelas. Next base: position 70,638 of record WAAF01004610.1, on the reverse strand, counting down.
CATTTAGATTGACAATCAGGAATGCATCCCAACTGTCAGATGTTTTTGCTCCCCCAACACAACCCACAATGTACCACTGAACTGATCTGTTAGAGAAGAATATATTTAATTTCATTTTTACTTTAGTTTACATGCACATTTGTAGTGCATGACCACATGACCTAAGGTTTTCCACATCCTGTGAGTTCAGGAAAAACAGAATACATGGTTGAGGCATGTCTGTTTAAGTGTGCTGGAGGCGAGCACATAGCAAAGACAAGAAGGGAAGACATAGAAAAAAGAGTTAAGTCGACATGATGGGGATACCTGTAAGTGAAAATTTTTAACTGTGCAATTTTCCAATATATTTCATGTTGCTGCTCCATCTGACAGTTCTGAAAGCTTTTCATCTTTCTCTTCCACTAGGAAGCGTAAGTACAGAGAAACTGTTGCAACCTTAGAACAGAATCACGACCACAGATTCTTAGGCAATTTAGGACAATTACAAGTTATAATATGGAAGTTTATGACCCTAGAGAAGGTAGATGGAAACATTTGTGCTAGTTTGAGCCTAGCTGGGATGTTTTGGTGAGAAGAATTAGNTCCTCCTGGGGATTCAGGTTTCTGGGAGGGGAGCTGTGTCTGTGTTACCTTTTACCTTGTATATTTCTGTCTATATCTGTATATACTGTAAATATCTGCTTGTACATTGTGCCAGCTGTAAATATAAGCTTCATTCAAATTTCCAGAGCCGGCTGAGTCTAGTCTGGGTGATTTCTAAAGTGTGGGGGGCAGGGGACACCCAAACCATAACAACATTATTAACTGCCTCTCCCAGCTATTATAGCAAATCAGTCCTTCATGGAACTTCTATTACTTATATCACGTGAAACCGTAAAGAAAAGTTAATACCGACGCAAGACTAAATACAGTCAGAGGACCTCCGTTTCCCTACTTCTCTCTGTTTCTAAATTTTATGGTTCTAACCAACAGTTTAACACATTGTCTAACACAAGAGAAAGCCCATTTTTTTAAAGCAGCAGCTTCATAACTGTTCTTAGTGGAAACTTGCATTAAAGTGTAATCTGTTGATGGTCAGCTGGGCAATTGTCTACAATTTTTGAGGGGCTGGACAAGCTGAGCAGCCAGTGACCCATCATTTTTTTCTGAACAGTGTGGTTGTTTTTTTTTTATTATTTTATAAAGATCAATTGAGAGAAAAAATGAAAGTCAATTATAAAAGAAACTATAATCCTAATAGATTTTCTTTAAAGTTTAATATGTCTTCTTTCTTGATATTTATTTCTCCACAGATTTAATATAGATGAGAGAAGCTTTCAACCATGAACACAAAGGCCTGCCTGTACCAACACAGTGTCAACAAACAGTTCTTCATGAAATGGTATTCAGATTTTAGAGTGGAATCCATTTTGCCCAACATATTAAAAGATAAATGAAAGAAACTTTTTAAAGATACCTCCTGAATACAGCAGCATGCCAGAACTTTCTCTGTTACTACGAATTACTGGTTAGTGGATGCCTAGAAACAAACACACATTAATGATGTGGTTTCACTTTATTATTTCCATCAAGAAAACTAGAAATATTGGGCCATCTGCTGAGCATCTCTGGGAGGCCAAAATTCACTGATTCCCTGCTGATGTCAGAAAGTAGGAGAGTAAAGTTTAATGAGTTTGGGTTTGTTGTTGGTTTGTTGGTTTTTTTTTAAAACAAAATAAAACAACAATCCCCCAAAAACCTAATACTGCTGTCTTCAACAGGGTAGATTTAAATATTATATAAGGATGATAGTAGTAGGTCAGACAAAGTCCATCTCATACAATATCCTATCTCTAACAGTGTCCAAAGGCAGATGCTCTGAGAAGAGTATAAGGAAATTATGTCTCCTCTGGGAATTCTTCTCAATCTCCAGCCTTAAGGCTTAGTGACTTCTGTCCAAATACAAACTCTGTACACAGTAATCACTTGATGAAACTCAATCTGTCATTTTTAACAACCATTCATTATGTTATAACAATTCAGCTGTTGTTTTTCCTCTAAACAGAAAAGAGTCTGTTTATTTTGTGGGTTTTGTTTGTTTGTTTTGGGTTTGACTTCTTTCTTGTTTGTTTTTGTTTGTTTGTTTGTTTTTTTGTTTGGGTTTTTTTAACGATATATAAACAATATGCACAAGGTGCCAGGACCACCTATCACTTAATCTCAATGAGAAGACCAAAAGGTGAATCAAGACATTACATCTTTAGAAGTGTCATCCACAGAGTTCGCAACACCTTACCAACTTTTTTACTGACAGTCAAGGAACCTTTCAAGACCCAAACAGACCACTGGTAGAAGCTCTGAGTTGAAGCATATATTAAATATTTTGGTTTCTCAATATGGAACTAATTTATTAGATTATTTCTTCACTAGTTCTACCTGTGTTGATAAACTGATGATAATACCTGGTGCATGACAATAAGACAATACCCACAGGAATACTAAATAATATTCTTTCAACACCCAGGGAAAAAAAATTTGCTATATAGACCATCCTTGCCAAAGGCTATAAAAATCTCTCTGCTTCTTGCATTTTTAAGAGTGAAAATAAAAGATTTTGAGGTGTTGGGTTTTTTTTTTTAAATTTTTATGCAAATAAGGGGTCAAGAAGCATTAGATTTTAAATCGCCCTTAATGAAAATCTACATTCATATATGTACATTTTATAGGAGCTGTCAGTTGTATGATTACACATTGTTTTTTCCATTCTCTGTACTCTGGCTTTTGTAACTGGATGAGTGTCCTCACCAAAACAAATGCAGACAGCCACTTTACCCAGTATAACTGAAGAAATTCACTAACTGAATTGAAGCATGTGATATGATCATTGTAAGATTTAACTGCAACTTATTTGTTGCATCAGGATAGGCAGAAAGGTATGTTATAGCTAAGAAGACAGGATCCCTTATCCTGGGAAAGAAGAAGAGTGAAAAGCAGAAGCCTGTTGTTGGCAGCTGTTATTAAACAACCCCAACACTGAACATCTATGAAAGGCCCACCTCCTTCTAAATCCTGACAGGCATACAACCCTTCTTCATAGGAGTCAGACTCCACTCATGCAGTACTTTTTGTTTTGTCTACAAAGAAATTTTAGAAGTTCTTTACAAAGGATGTGTCCTGTAACAATGTCATACTCAAAGCTGATGAGGATAGATTTCGTAGATTCTTGATTCAGTTTTAAATGCCTTACTAAATTTATCATCTAAATGCTCAACATTTAGAATCTAGATCTCATGTAATATCAATATATTGCTTTGATATCCATACATTATGATGTAATACTACAGTGTGATGACATGACATTTGACTATTCATGCTCAGCCCTGGCCAACTGAGAACCATGCTTCACTGACAGCCCACTGACACACTGGACTGAGGTCTGATCTTTATAGATAATGACTGTGTTACTCTACCTCTTGTCTTTGCTCTCCATGGAATACTGACACAAAGTCTCTCATCTGCTGTACATCACTATGTCTAAGACTTTCACAGTTCTTGAACAAATGCCCTGCAGCCATACCACCGCCCCTTTGGCTACGAATCCTGTAGAACTCATTAAACTCTGTGTCCCCAGAAGAACTTCACTTGTAAAGGCTTTACTTGCAGCTCACCAGGAAAGCGTATGTGACATCAGCCTTTCCCCTCACACATGATTTGCCATTATATATTACTTTATGAATGTAAGAGCAAGCTAGAGCAACTTGCAGCTACTCCTTCTTCAGTTTTTGGTCAGCATTCAAGATTCATGTGGGACTTTGAAAGGTCAGAGAGTGCCTGGAAAGGTAGCAAGTCACTGGTCATCCACTGAGCATTATGTGACAGGACATGTTATGACACTTTGAAATACACACCCAGGAATGTCACTATTCCAAACTGATCATTTAAGATCATACGACATACCTTTCTTCAAGTGCAAATAGAAAAGGACAGTAGCTTCATCTCTGTTTGCTGCTCAAATACTACCTCCAGCGGTAATAAACCAAACCAAAACAAAACAAAATTAAAAAAAAAAAAACCCACAACAAAACCAACAACAAACCCAAACCAAATTAACAACAATATAACCAAAACAACAACAAAACCCCACCAAAACAAACAAGAAAACCCAAATCTTGAGCCAGATATTGCAAAGTTTGTGTTTTATACAAGAACTAAGAACTTCCTCTGTTTAGCAAAATGGAAAAACAGACTCATAGACAGAACTGACAGCTGACCTCCCCACAATAAATATCAAGGAGAAAAAAGGAAGCATTTAAAATAAAGGACAATGTTGCACAAGGACAAATAAGTATAAATTGGCCACGAATAAATTTGATTTGGGAATTAGGATAAGGTTTCTAACCATCAGAGGAGTGATGCTCTGGAACTGTTTTTCAACAAGGATAGTGAGAGCAAATGACATAATTAGTTGAAAGATGAGGCTCGATAAACTTGTAACAGGAATTATGTGACATGGTCATCTGCAATAATAGATCCTGATGAGCCAGGATTTCCCCCAGTCCTATGCTCCATGCTGCATCCTGTCAACCGAAGTTCTCAGTTAAAGTGCAGTGATTTTCTATGCATCACAGGGACTATCCTATTCTAAAATCGGACTGACTTATGTTTTCCAAAATGCATAGATTTTGATTTAAGTTGAAATAGAACATTTTCCATGATGGTCAAAATATAAGAAAGAAAGGAGAGGAAGGAAAGTCCCTAGAAAGTTTTACAGAAGATGGGAAATTTCAAAAATTGTTGTTGAAATTAAGGTGAAGGAATAAGGAAAATATTATTTCTACTGGAAACCTGGGCAAAGTACTCCACTGTTTTGAAAATTATACATGCAATCATAAATCCATTTTAGTGTTGAATATAAATCAGTCTACACATTTGTTACTTTTGTTGCAAGATATGGTATATCCAGATAAGCATGTCAGTCATTCAAACCATATTTTCTGTTACACCCTAGAAACCAGAGACTGTTGGCTGCATAGTAGCAGTAGGTGAATCACCAAAGTGTAAGTTCACACCAGTTACTATGAACCAGAGCTTGGGAAACCAGCTCATCTAATCAGCTACCAAAATGTGCTGCAGATGTAAATGATATAACACATCTTGTCCAACCAATTCCCAAAAACTTTAAAAAAACAAATAAATCATACATAAAAAAATAATTAACCCATTGTATTTAGAAATTTTATACACATCGCTTCAGTCTGAATCTTATTCAGTATCAGGGTAGTAGATGGAGGAGAATTAGAATGGAATCATTCCTCCTTTTTCAACAAAAACCCTTATACATTACTTCTGTCATGTTGAAGTTGTCCCAGGATTACCCCAACAGTAGTCTTGATGTTATCCATTATTTTTTTCCTTAAGATAACTGATAAGGTTCCCAGGAAAGATCAGTCTTCATATGCAAAGCAGTCTCACACTGCAGGGGAAGTTATTTTCTGAAGAGAATATATAGCGAGTACCTCCGGACTCTAAGGAGCCTTAGATTCACCAAACAATTCACAGATTTGTCTTTTTCCTAACCACACCTATAACATAATTTCCTGAAGTAGATTAGTGAAACTGTAGCTATTAAAGCCATAGGGACAGATATCCCTATTTTTGTCATTACCAGAAGGAAGCTAGGCTGCACACAATTAAGGGTGTCAGTTCTCACCTCAACATTCACCCAGTGTAAGCATTCTCTGTACAGAAATGCAATAGTTGATGACTACTGTGTATTAAACTTTTTAAACAATAGGGTTTTCTAGCTATATTTAAAGAGACTTTAGCAATTTTTGTTGTGCTGTGGAACCAGTGCTATAGAAAAGCAAGAAATTGCTGTCTCCATTTCAGATACTAAAAGAACGTTTTGGTAGGGGGTTTTGGTTTTTTTTTTTCTTTGAGGGGGATCTTTTGCGGACCTTTTTTTGTTTGGTTTTTTTTTGGTTGGTTGGTTGGTTTGTTTTTTTAAGGCAGAAAACCCCTGACTGCCTTTTACATCTATGTATATAAAGTGATTAGTGGGTCAGAGCTGTTTATCCTAGATACGAAGTTAAAAACAGTATTTTGCCTCTTTCGGCTTTTCCCAACTCGTTCATTTTACCTTCTCTCAACTTAGTCCATAAAGAGACTTGGGATCTTTTTTGGAATGGAAGATGTTCTACAGCTACAAGCTGTTATAGCAACCAGTCTGCCTACTGCTCTCCTGGGCACCTGTGCTATGCAAAGCTTGATGTTCTCACTTTTTTTTTTTTTTTGCCTCAGGATTTCATGTTACACTTTTGAAACACAGCAAATTAGAGAAAGGATATTTAAGGGATCCTTAAAAGTAACTTTAAGAACTTAACTTTTCCAAATTTGTTAGGAAGAGGAGTTTTGAGACCAAAATAAATACAGATGTGTGAAAGAAAAGTACAGGTAGTAGGAAGGATGTGAAGTATCTGGCATGATCTAGCAGCAGACACTGTCTTCTAAGTTTGCCTCACCTGCTTTTGTTTTACATGCTAAAAAAATAAATGAGTGCCTCTGTAAAACTTGCCCTCCAGTTCACTTTCAAGATGCATGACAAACCTTCATTCAACAGATCAACTAAGTACTTCTGATTTTGGCCTATGGAAAAGGGCTGGTAAATCCAAATACCAAAATTTTCTTGACCATTTAAACCCCTTGATGAAGGTCAAACACATTCCTTCTTCCCTCCCACTACAATGTTGACGTCTTTCCCTAGCTTTCTCTTACTTCTGCAACACAGTACTACTAAGATTTACTTTAAAGATCAGCCAGTTCTGGCATCACACACACTCACACCCTACTCTTGTAGGAACAGAATAACATATATTCTGAAGCACACTTACAAAGATGCTTAAATGTATGTGTAATGGCTCATCATTCTGTGTAAGAGATGAACAATGCATGTCAGAATCTTTAAATTCTCCTAACTCACTTAGGAATCACTTTTTCAAATAACTCTGGAAGCATCACCCGATGTTTTATTCCTTTACTTATGCCCTTTAAAAAGCTGCCAAGTTGCATCTTTAAAACCTGGGTTTTATTCTACCAATTTTGTGAGCACAAGCCATTTGTGACTCAAATCCCTTATGTGCGCAAGGGTCAAAGAATAAAAACATCTGTCTACTCAGACAATTTCAGGGAGGTTACTCAGGAATGGGGGAAGAAAGTGAAATAGTTGTTAAGGCCAAAACAATTACATTATTCTTGAAATAGATGTGACAAATTTGAAGTTTTTAAGGAACTTTGTTCTGAATCCAGAAACTGTGATGGATCATTTCGTTCAGTAAGTAGAGGGATCAAAAATGACTCTAATCAATGCCTCATTTTGGAGTATTTTTTTTCAGTAACCTATTGCTGCATTTATTAAGTTCATAACTGTGGGACAAAGAATAATTCCAATCTTCATGTCTGAACTGTGCTGAAGTATTAAAGTTTAAAGCAGATGAAGAAACATTCCAGGGTGGAAAAAGGCTAAATGGAGTCCAACCCATCTCTAGACTTTTGATAAAGCATCAAGTAAAGCCTGTTCCATAAGGGAAGCGGCACGGGGACCAGCTCCGTCACCAAAACCAGCCCCCGCCTTCCACACGAAGAGCGAACATCCAAACAGACGCGCACGGAGCGACAGGGAAAGCGCCACAGGCCTCGACTCCCTCACGCGCCTGCGCGAGGGCCTGGCGCTGCTGAGGGCGTTGCTGTGGTTACCGCGCGAGATATAAAGGCGGGAGAGGCTGCAGCAGGCTGCCTGTCTGGAGGGGCAGCAACGCATCCGGTGAGCAGCGCGCTGAGGGAATTAATAAACGCTGCTGAAGGGCAGACGGTGATTGACTATGCCCCGAGAGGCGCTGCAGCCGTTTGCAACTTACTGGGGAGGGCCCTGAGCCTCTGCCAGTGCACTGCAGAAGTTCACACCTCCAGGGCGACCAGCCTCCAGGGGAAAGGAGGGACAGCTGTGTATAGGAGTGAGGGAGCAGGGTGAATGGGAAGTAGCAAACAGTGGTTGGTTCCTTGCCGGGCAGAGGGAAGATCATGGTCACAACACGGCCAAGAGGCACAGGGTGAAAAAGTGTGGGAACTTAGACCAAGCTCCAGCACAAACATGCAGCTGTGCAGGTTTCTGGCTGCAGCGAGTCTGGTGCTTGAACTAGAAGGAGTCAAAAGACACCGCTTGTGTATGATGTGATCAGATAAACCACTTGCTCAGGCAGGGGGTTGAACTGAGAAGGGAGGTAGACTGAGAATAATCAGGGAGTGTGAAAGCGAGATATATTGGTGGAACCACACTCTGTGGCCAAGGCAGCAGGAGGAGGCTCTACAAGCAGAGGAGGAACCTGTCTCCTGTCACCAGACAAAAGGAGGGGACGTAAGAGACAAGGGGGTATGGAAAAAGGTCCCTCCTCAGAGAGGTAAGCAAGAACCTTCTCAGCTTCCCTCACCTACCCAGTTGACATTGTACAATGGGTATGGGGCTTTGGGAGTCAACAGCCAGGAGGAAGATGGAGACAAAGACAGGTACAGTGCTCTACAAGGGGATGAGGGTGATGGCTCTTCCAGCTTAGAGGTGTCACCAAAGTCTAGGCCAAGAGCTCCCTGCATTACAACCTCTGGTATTAAAAAGGAAAGAAGGGTAGTAGTTCTCAGTGATTCCCTTCTAAAGGGAACAGAGGGCCCTGTATGTTGCCTGGACCCCTCTCACAGGGAGGTCTGTTGCCTCCCTGGGGCCTGGATACAGGATGTTGCAAGGAGGCTGCCCAAGATAATTCATCCCTCTGATTACTACCTGCTGCTGTTTGATATAAAGGGTACCAGGGCAATTAAAAGGGAATTCCAAGATCTGGGTCAACTGATCGATGGAGTAGGAGGACAGGTGTTCTGCTCTGTCCCCATTGTAGCAGGGATGGACACTGAAAGGTACAGGAACACCAGCATTATCAAGAAATGGCTCCAGGGCTGGTGCCTAAGTGGAAGTTTGGGTTCTTTGGCCATGGGGCAACCTTTACTGCCCCTGGTCTGCTAAACTCAGAGTCCAACCATCAAGAAAGGGGAAAAGAATTCTAGCCCATGAGATGTCAGCCCTTATTGAGAGGGCTTTAAACTAGGATTGAGGGGGGTAGGGGATGGAACCAGGCTTTCCACAAAGGAAGCTGAAGGTGGTAAGCCAGTGTCAGGGGTAAAATCAGCAGCCCAGCTGAAGTGCATGTATACTAATGCATGCAGTATAGGCAACAAGCTAGATGAGCTGGAAGCAACATGAAGACTACAATGTGGTTTCCACCACAGAAACATGGTGGGATTCATTGCATGACTGGAATGCTACAATGAACAGATACAGGCTTTTCAGGAAGGACAGGAGAGGGAGAAGAGGTAGAGGGGTGTGGCATTGTATGTTAGGGAAGCCCTTGATGCCATGGAGCTTGTAACTAATGATGAGCTGGTTGAATGCGTATGGGTAAAAATCAGAGGGCAGACCACTAAGACTGACATACTTGTTGGAGTCTGTTACAAGGCACTCAACCAGGAAGAGGAGGTGGATGTGTTATTCTATAAACAACTGCATGATGTTTCAGGACTCCCAGCCTTTGTTCTTGTAGGTTGTGCTAGTTTGAGCCTAGCTAGCATGTTTTGGTGAGAAGAATTAGATGATAGGCTGTAAAATGAAAACAATGGTGAGGTCTACTTCCCTCACAGTCTTGCTGAGATGTATACAAAAGAAAGGCAAAACAAAGATTACTGCACTTGCTTCTTCTCTTCNGGGGGGGGGCGGGGGATACCCAAACCTTCACATAGGTGACTTTAACCTGACAGATATTTGCTGGGAACTCAACGCATCAGAGAGGTGGCAGTCTAGAAGGTTTTTATATTGGAGATGTGGTGGTTGGAGGCTGCCTGGGGTGCAATGACCATGAATAATAAAGTTTTCAATATGTAGTGAAGCTAGGAGGGGCATCAACAAAACCACCACACTGGACTTCTGGAAGGCAGACTTTGGATGGACCTACATCAAGAGAGAAATTTTGAAGGCACAGGAAGAAACTGTGCTGATATGTCGAAAGCAGAGCACCCAGGGAAGACAACCAGCCTGGATGGGCAAGTATTTAAGAGGAAAAAAAAAGGCATATCACCATTGGAAAGAGGGGGTGGTAACTCAGGAAAAAAATAAGGATGTTTCTAGGTCATGTAGGAAGAAAATTAAAGAGGCAAAGGCCTAGTTAGAACTTAGGCCACTGCTGTGAATGATAACAAGAAGTGTTTCTATAAATACATTAATGACAAAAAAAGGGGAAAAGATAACTTCCACTCTTTTTTGGATGTGGAGGGGAATGTAGTGACTAAAGATGAGGAAAAAGCAGAGGTGCTTTACACCTTTGCCTCAATTTTCATTAGCAAGGTCAGTTGTCCTCAGGACAGCTGGCCTCCTGAGCTGATAGGTGGGGTCAGGGAGCAGAACAACACCCCTGTAATCCAGGAGGAAGTAGTTAGGGACTTGTTGAGCCTCTTGAATCCTCATAAGTCTATGAGACCAGATGGGATGCATCCTAGCTGACAGATGAGCTGGCCAAACCACTTTCCATCATTTATCAACAATTATGGCTCACTGTAGAGGTCCCTGATGACTGGAAGCTGGCCGATGTGATCCCTATCCACAAGAAGGGTTGGAAGTGGGACCCAGGAAATTACCGACCTGTCAAGCTGACCTCAGTGCCATGCAAGATAATGGAACAGATCACCCTGAGTGCAATTACAGGGCAGCTACAGGATGGCCAGGTGATCAGATCCAGGCTGTGGATGTAGTCTGCCTAGACTTCAGCAAGGCCTTTGACACTGTCACGGCAAATTCCCGGTCAAGCTGTCAGTCATGGCTTGGACAGGGTTACTCTGTGCTGGGTTAAAAACTGGCTGGATGACCAGGCCCATCCTGAGAGAGTGATGGTGAATGCTGCCACATCCAGTTGGTGGTCAGTCACTAGTGGTGTGCCCCAGGGATCAGTGTGCCCAGTCCTGTTAATATTTTTGTTGATGATCTGGATGAGGGGATTGAGTCCATCAGCAGTAAGTTTGCAGACGACACCAAGTTGGGAGCAGATGTCAATCTGTTAGAGGTTAGGAGGGCTCTGCAGAGGGACTTGGACAGGCTAGCTAGATGGGCACAATCCAACACCATGATTTTTGCAAGTCCCAATGCCAGATTCTGCACAGGCTCCAACAACAACCCCATGCAGCACTATAGGCTTGGGACAGAGTGGCTGAAGAGCAGACAGGCAGAGATTGATGTCCAACTGAATATGAGCCAGCAATGTGCCCAGGCATCCTGGCCTGTATCAGGAATAGTGTGGCCAGCAAGACCAGGGCAGTCATTCTGCCCTTGTACTTAGCACTGGTTAGGCCACACCTTGAGTACTGTGTCCAGTTCTGGGCCCTTCAATTTAAGAGAGATGTTGAAATGCTTGAACATGTCCAAAGAAGGGTGACAAGGCTGGTGAGGGGGTTGGAGCACAAGCCCTACAAGGAGCAACTAAGGGAGCTGGAGTTGTTCAGCTTGGAGAAAAGAAGGCTTACAGGAGACCTTATTGCTCTTTACAACTACTTGAAGGGAGGCTGTAGCCAGGCAGGGGTTGGTCTCTTCTCCCAGGCACCCAGTGACAGAATAAGAGGACACAGTCCAAACTGTGCCAGAGCAGGTTTAGGCTGAACATTAGGAAGAATTTCTTCATGGAAGGAGTGATTGCCCATTGGGATGGGCTGCCCAGGGAGGTGGTGGAGTTATTTAAAAGGAGGCTGGATGAGGCACTTAGTGCCATGGTTTAGTTAATTAGAAGGATTAGCTGATAAGTTGGACTTGGTGATCCTAGAGGTCTTTTCCAACCTGGTTAATTCTGTGATTCTGTGATTGTGTAATTCAATACTGTTTCTGTGAAAAGAGCAAGAATCTCTAGTACTGAAGCCATGGTTTTGACTATGATTTTTAGGTCACCAAAAAGATTGGTGGTTAGTTCTTTCCCCTCTCACTCTCTACCATTCCTCTTGCTTATGTGGGAATTTGACTCTTGATGCCTACTTACAGAGATCTGCTTTAGAACAGGGTGCTTATGGATCTATGTGCTTTGCAGCAGCAGGTATTATGCTCTTTCAGGAACAATTTGGCAACATCTTCTTCACGGTTTGGTATTGATCATCCAGCATGGCTACAGTTGACAATACATAAAAAGCCAGGCACAGAAGACTAGTTTTCCCATGACACAAGTAAATGTGCATTTTGAGTGCACTCTATATTCCTTCTTTCCCCCCTGGTGCCTAGATTAAGTACACTACAGGCTTATATATGCTTTGTGTTGATGGCTAGCAGGTTGGGATGAGTCCATGCCTAGATCCAGCTTCCTCATGAAGTGTACTCTGTAACACTTCAGGAGAAGCTACAGTAAGACAAATCCTTTTGCTTCCAGCACAGAATATAGACAAAACAACAGTGGATCTGCATGGGGAGCAGTTGCATTCATTGAAACATGTGGGGACTGACAGCAAAACTAGGGTCTGGTTCTCCATGGTTTTATTCCTGCTACAGCTACAAATATTTGAGTCTATGGTTTAGTAATAATATACTCCTTGACTGACCTTTCTTGGCAAGTTAATGACTAGAAAGAATAATAAGGACATGCTTTTCAATCTAACATCAGTCAGTAATAGCATACAACTAATAGACTTAGACATCATACATTCAATAATTATTTTTACTTAAACCCCTTATAGTATGCCCATTGAGACACAGCATGTCAGCAACAGTCACTGTTTGTTGATAGGCACTGGCAAGGTATTTACTCAAATCTTTTTACCTTCACCCGGAGTATCCATCATGCAGGTATCTAAGCACTAAGATATACATTCATTTATATACCCATACATTTAAGCTCAGCTGTCACAGAAGCTGGAATCATTACACATTTCTCAACAGAAAGCTAGCTTCCCTACAAATACGCACATTTATTTCACTTCATTGCAAAAGGAGCATATTTCTACCTTCTAACACCTAGAGATTCCAATCACAATCAGTACTTCCCTGATGTGAAGGGGCATATGCATACTTGGGACCACGTTTATATAGGCTGAACATATTGTATTTGTATATCTATGTGTGTTCCAATAATTTTTCAGAGAATCAAATAAAACACTGTAAAGTGAGACAGTGAATAAGAAGCACTTAGGGCTCCAGAAAGATTAAATAAAACAAGATGTGACCTGAGACCATGGCCAAGTAGTTGAGGAGTCCCTGCACCAAGTCCTGTAATGTTATGAAACAGGACACTTCACGCTATGTCACAGAATTGTCAGGGTTGGAAGGGGATCCAAGGATCATCTAGCTCCAAAGCCCCTGCCATGAGCAGGGATGCTTTCCGTCAGATCAGGTTGCCATTTGTCGCGGAGGGGTATTCTGCCACCTACGCTGATTGTGGCGGGGAGAAAGTTAATTGGTGCGAGATAATGTTCTATAAAAATATATATTTATTAACTTCAATACTCTGAACTCTCGCCACCCCCAACCACTGTATTTAATATTAAAAGAATTCTACACGGTCATGAAGACATTCTAGGATTAATACCACATTACAACTTATTAATAACTAGCAAACAGTCCAAACTATAAACAGAGAGGATATTCTCCGTGGCTCAATGCCACTTGGGGTCTATATACTATTTTCCCAGTGGAGTGGGCTGAAAGCAAGGCAGGAGGCAATAGATATTACAGAGGCATTACAGCATTTACTTACCCTTCCTATTAATTATCAATAATCACCCTCCGGGGCTATGTCACAGCCTGTATAAAGTGTCCAATCTTCAGGGTCTCTGCCCGTGGACTTTGAGGCTGGAATTCTCTCGGTTTCTGGGGAAATGAGTATCTGACCTTGTGCTGCTGGCTTCTACAGGATGCTCTGTTCAGGGAATTCATAGGCAGGATCTCCAGGTGCAAAGGGATGCGGTGCCATGCAGTCTAAGCACAGTGTCACGCTAGCTAGCAGGCCGATCGCGGGCAGACGAGTGGAGTCTGCTTCCTGGTTAAAGGCAGGCAATACAGAATCTAGTCCTTATAAATCACCGCAGTGGTGTGCAAGTGTGTACAGCTGGCTGGGGGACTATGGGAAAATCTGTCTCCATAATAACAGCATAAGCAAGTAGGCATAAGCAAGAGGCTGGTGAGTCTAAAGCCTAATAATCAGCGAGTGTGCCAGAATGTGAGTGATCAGGAGAGTCCCAAGCGTAAGCAAAGGAGTCTGAGCATGGGGGAGTCAGAGCATGAGCGAGAGTGAGAGCGTGAGAGTCAGAGCACGTTGTTTACCTGTGTGCCTCTATTTATCAAATGTGGGCTGAGATTAATAGCCTTTTGGACACCACAATGACCAATCACGTTTTGGCAGTCAGCCAAACAATACCATAATAGGCAAAATCACAAGCCTGGACTTTCCCAAGTATAGTAAAATACACAGACTAGCTCCCGGCCAGCATGAGCTGGGCATGTATGGCTTATACAATCTGTTTACAACCAGGGGTCCTGGGCAGACCAGACTTTGTGGCACCAGGCCTATTGTGCCCCTTTTATCCATTTAATGTGTTTACCTCTGGTTTGGGCAGAAAAACATGTCCAGGCAAGGCAAGGCATAAATAAGCCTATTTTGGGCCTACAGGCCCTCCACAACACCATCCAGCCTGGCCTGAAACACTTCCAGAGATAGGGCTTCCACTAACTTGTTCCAGTGTCTCACCACCCTTATGGTGAGGAACTTCTTCCTAGCATCTAATCTAAATCTGCCCTCCTCTAGCTTGGATCCATTCCCCCTAGTCCTATCCTTTTCTAACATCCTCACCAGCTTTCCTGTAGGCCCCCCTTCAGAAACTAGGAGACCACAATTAAGTCTTCTCAGAGCCTTCTCTTCTCCAAACTGAACAACCCCAACTCTGCAATCCTGTCCTTATAGGAGAGGTGCTCCAGCCTTCTGATCATCCTTGTGGCCCTTCTCTGGACACATTCCAGCATGTCCATATCTTTCATGTAATAGGGGCTGCAGAACTGGACATATTACTGCAGGTGGGGGTGGTTTCTCACAAGAGCAGTGTAGAGGGGGAGAATCACCTCTCTTGACCTGCTGGCCACACTTCTGCTTTTAAAACTCAGGATCTGGTTTGCTTTCTGGGCTGCATGTGTACACTGGAAGCTCATATCTTATCCACCAGAATCCCCAAGTCTTTTTTTTCAGGGACACTCTCCAGCCAGTCACTGTCCAGGCTACATTGGTGCCTGGGATTGCCCTGACCCAGATGCAAGACCTTGCACTTGATCTTGTTGGGCTTAATGAGGTTGGCTTGGGACCACCTCTCCAACTTGTCAAGGTCCTTCTGGATGGCATCCCTTCCCTCCAGCATGTCAGCCACACCACACAGCTTGATGTCATTGGCCAACTTGCTGAAATTGCACTCAATGCCACTGTCCACGTTGCCAACAAACATGTTAAACAAGGCTGGTGCTTGTACTGATCCTTGAGGGACTCCACTTGTCCTCCACCTGGAGATGGACTCACTGACAGCCATTCTTTGGGTGTGGCCATCAAATCAGTTCTTAATCCACCAAGTGGTTCATCCATCAAGCCTATATTTTACCAGTTTGGAGGTCAGGATGTTGTGTGGGACAGTGTTGAAGGCTTTGCTTGGGCCCAGAAAAGGATGTCAGCTGCTCTCTCCTTGTCTACTGATGTTGCGATCTTTTCATAGAAGGCCACCAAGTTGGTCAGGCATGATTCGCTCTTGGTGAAGCCATGTTGATCATACCAAATCACCTTTTTCTTTTTATTCTTTTGCCTCAGCAGTCTCTCCAGGAGGATCTGCTCCATGATATTACCAGGCACAGAGGTGAAACTATGGTTCCCTGGATAATCCTTCTTTTCCTTTTTGAAAATGAGGGTTATGTTTCCTTTTTTCCAGTCAGTGGGGACTTCACCAGACTGCCATGACATTTGGAATGTAATAGAGAATGGTTTTGTAAGCTCACCTGTCAAATCACTGAGCACCTGTGGGTGTATCCCATTGGGTCCCATGGGCACTCTCAAGTTCTGTCATTCATCAGAGAACATCATTCAGATGTTCTGCCACCCAGCACTGATTCAGAGAATCCCTCAGCTATTATTGTCACTCAGGTATTAACCTTTTTTTTTTTTTTTTTTTTTTTTCTGAGAATGAATAACAAATCAATAGGCATTTAGAATATCTAGAATGAGAACAGTCAACATTTTTTTCTTTTTTTTTTTTTTGTTCCCTCTGAGCATTCTTCTTCCTTTTTGTAGAGGGATGGAGAGACACATTAATAGTTATTCAGGTAGGAGCTATCCCAGAGTCTTACTTGTCATCCTTATATTGTTGGAAGAATGGAGTTTGTCTCATTTTATGCTGGAAAGAAGAACGACCCACTCCACTGGCAAGGTCTACCTTGCAGGCCCTTGCTTGCTAAAGTCTTCCAACACTTACTCATGTCATCCCTACAGTTCATTTAGTTTCATTTACAGCAAATTAATTTCCATCTGACCTTTGAACTTTGCTGTCAAACAGGCCTGAGACAGACAAGAGATTCAGAACAACACATGCATTTGATGGTGCTAATCACTGGACCTCAGGCATATTCTTAACTTTTCATGTGCCAGAGCACTACAAATAAAATCTGTCTCCTACTTCTGTGTTGACATCAACTTTGTTGTAGCTAATCCATCTCTATGTAGCCCCCACAACTGTCCATAAATGAAAATGCAAGGCAAATATTTTACTTATTTTAAATGCATTTTCAAATCTGACTCTGTTCCTCCTCTGCCAATTAGATTTATTTTCTTTAGGTTAAGTTTTAAAGGCAAATTCTTTAACATAAGGGTCATACTGTTCAAATTGCTACTCCAGCAATTTCATTGCCTTATTGCTGTTTGCATACCATTACCCAGTGGGCTTTGCAACATCATTATTTTGCTTTCAAGACTATCTCTAAGAAAAAGAGCAAATGATAGTCACTCTGCATAAGGAAAAGAACAGATAAATTCAACTACTTGCTGTCTTATTCTCCCACCGAAAATTCTCATTTCCATTTACCTCCACCAGGAGTAAATTCAGCTGAATGTCTATCTAGAATTGACATTTTGTCTAGAAGAGAATGAAGCCAATTTTCCTTCCAAGACAAGAGGTTAGGATCTGTGGTTAGGATCTAGAAACTACTGCTGCTCATCTTCCTTCCAGAAGGAGAAGAAACTATTCTCATCCATTGTCAGAGATCTACTCATCATGGGATTTCCTTGAGATAAAAACAAAGGCTAAAAGAAAATGAACACAGCCACATTACAAGGCTTGGTTGAGATTATCTGCAATACTTCACTCTCAACTCAGTAGTACTCAAGAGCATGGTAGGAGTTGAACTCCTCACTGTTTCCAGGGCACCACCTCGCAGAACTGCAGAGCTTCTCATGTCACCTAGCCTTGGTGCCTGTTTCTTCCTGCAGCACTACACAAGTCCTTAGGCTTTCTTTCTCTCCATGAATTTTTCATGGGGACTTTAAGGTTTACTGCAGCAGGTTAGACATTTCCATTAAAGTGAGCACCCTGAGTGGAATCAGAAGCATCTTTTCAGTCTCTGTTCAGGAAGTCCTTCTGTAGTGTTGGCAATCTCTTGTGGAAAATCATTTTCCAGAGCACAATCAGACCCTCTTCCTGTAGCCATATGTTAAAAAAAATCATGCTTCATAGTCTGAAAGGCCCAAAATTATTTGAAGGTCTGTCATTACAGTCTCACAACTGTAAAAATTCTTAAAACAAGTTGTCTATTACCAAAAGAACTTAGATTTTTTAAAGCAAGAAATAAAGGGAAATTTGCAGAACTGAATCACTTCTGCCAACATGTTTCTTGAAAATAATGTTTCCCGACAACAGTGTTTCTTAAAAATAATGTCTGTCTTCTCCAGCAGATCCATGTTCTCTTTTACAAAAAAATATGTGGCTATGTAGACAATTCTAATCTTCATTTTTTACTACTTATTGTTACCTTTGGGACTACATGCAAAGAAGAGTAGTTTCTGACATAAGTCTGTTAAAATAGACACTCCCAAGATCACTTTACACTTTGAGTAATGTCTCTAAACAGGATTTCCTTGTCTCTCCCATTTATAGAACTATTTTAGAATTATTTTTTAGTAGCTATTATGAGCGGTGCTAGTACCTTAAGTCATAAATTAAAATATTTTAATAATCTAAACAAAAAAGCACAGTTTCTGAAATCCTTCCCTGATGGACTTACTGGAAAGACTCCAGCAGAGAGCCACAAGGATGAATGGGGAACTTGAGTATCTCTCCTATGAAGAGAGACTGAGACCTGGAGCTATTTAGCCTGGAGAAGACTGAGAGGGCATCTGATCAATGTCTGTTGATGTCTGAGGGGTGGATGGGGCCAGTCTCTTTTCACTGGTCAGCAGCAATAAGACAAGGAGCAATGGCTACAAACTTGAACATAGCAGGTTTTGCCTCAAGATGAGGAGAAACCTCTTTACAGTGAGTGTAGNAGTTTCTGAAATCCTTCCCTGATGGACTTACTGGAAAGACTCCAGCAGAGAGCCACAAGGATGAATGGGGAACTTGAGTATCTCTCCTATGAAGAGAGACTGAGACCTGGAGCTATTTAGCCTGGAGAAGACTGAGAGGGCATCTGATCAATGTCTGTTGATGTCTGAGGGGTGGATGGGGCCAGTCTCTTTTCACTGGTCAGCAGCAATAAGACAAGGAGCAATGGCTACAAACTTGAACATAGCAGGTTTTGCCTCAAGATGAGGAGAAACCTCTTTACAGTGAGTGTAGTGGAGTACTGGAGCAGGCTGCCCAGAGAGGTTATGGAGTTTCCTTCTCTGGAGACTTTCAAAACCTGCTTGGATGCGTTCCTGTGGGGATTTTACCCTAAAGGATCCTGCCTTGGCAGAGAGGTTGGACTTGATGATCTCTGGAGATCCCTTTCAAGCTCTAAAGTTCTGTGACTCTGTGATATTTTGTTATATTCAGAACACCTAACTGTGATCTGTTTCAAGAAACATTGTTAGCTTTCACTGGAGATTATTTCTTTAGTGTAAACCAAACTGCACCGTAGATGGAATCCAGTTATTTCAAACTCTGTAAACATTTTTCTAACTTCCTGTGTCAGGTTTCTATGAGCATAAGTGAAGCTGTAAGTGTTTTGATCTCCTTAGACAAAAGACCCTGCACAAATCTGCATGATTATTATTAGCTGCGCTGTGTAATGTTTTAAGTCTGTGAATTTATATGCATGACACTCCAGGCATATAAATGTGTGTGTAAAGCCAGTTATGCAATATTGTACAAAAACCCTAGTTCATAACATCGATGTAGTGTCTTTTAGTAAAAAAAATTGAAAAAATTCTCCAAAGCTAAGACACAGAATGTAAAAATTTCCACATAGAAAGAGGAGTCAAAAATTCCATATTCAACACTACCTACTAGGTCATACCTAACCATTTGATGAGTGTAATTGTGTGCACACCAGCCAACAAGCTGACTTCTCTCAGCATGAGTTTTTGTTTCTCAAGTATAGATGTAAGTATGAGAACAGAGAAGGATGAATGCATAGAGTTCACCAAATACCTAACCATTTTGTGCTCTTCTGACCAAAGTAAATATCTTTCTTCCTTCCTTATATTCTTATATCTTCAACCTGTTTAATTCACTCGAAGGGATCTTACAGTATCAGTCTAAAAACTGAAGTATGCACTTATGTAATGTTCCTTTTCCAAGGCCACAGAGAAGTGAAAAAATAAGTTAATTTGGCATACTAATGTGTGCATTCTGTCCATGCTTCCCTCACCTCTTAGGTCTTCCTAAAGAAGCAGATGCACGAGTGTCATAATGCAACATGGAGATTTGTTCTGGGAAAGGTATTTTATTTTTAAATGTCTGAATACATTGGAAAGTAAGAGCTTGCCTACACCACCAACACATGCCTGCTTCTTACTGATATTTTGGGACATCTGCAGCTCATTTTGTAAAACTGCATCAGGTTGGGATATTTTTTTGTTGGTTTGGTTTGGTTGGTTAGTTGGTTTGGCTGCCTGCGCTGGGGCTTCTCAGTAGCTGCTTTCCAGATATGGGTGGTCTGCCAAGAGATATGGATGGTCAGCCAAGAGCTGAACTGGGGAAGGAGAGAAAAAGTAATTTCAAATGGTTTGATAGAAGAGAGTTTAGAGCTTTCTCTGGTACAATTGCTTGGAAAACTGTCCCTCTTCTCTCCCCATCTCCACATAAAGAAGGGTGTTACAGAAGTAACACACATTGAAATTACAAAAGATTGCTGTTGTGTTAGAGATACTACGTACCCACACAAAAAGGAGTTTGTTTAGCTTATACAATATTATCATCAATAGGTAAGAACTAGATAATTATTAGGAAGTTCTACTGTTCACTGAGTCCCCTGCATCCTTCACCACCCCCCAAAAATGTCCAACACACAAGCAGAAACAAGTGTTCTCATTTCTACCTTCAAGTTGTATAATTCACCTCTAACCTTGTGAGGTGGTCATGGAATCTGAATCACAGAATCATCTGGTTGGAAAAGACCTTAAAATCATTGAGTCCAACCATAACCTAAAAATCTCCCTGTACAAACTTTTAGATCATGTCCCTAAGCACCTCATCCATATGTCTTGGTGACTTGTGTCTCATACAGGAGACTTGTATAGAACAAGATGAGGAGAAGAAATCTGGAATCTCTCTACAGTCTATGAAAACTCTTTCCTGAAGCCTGCAAACTCACCATTTATTTCAGTGGTACCTTTTGTCTCACTACAAGACTACTCCAGACACAGAAAAACGCTCATCTCTAACCCTCACGGCATTGTTATAGCTACTCAGAAGACAGTGTGTCAAGTCCTAAAAATTGCATCTAAATCTCTTCTGACTTATTTTCAAAGGCCAGATCTTAGTTTTTGAACAGTGGCAGATTCTGCAGTGAAGTGCTTTTAAATTTGAAGGGAGAATTAAGAGTAGTTTTAAGGGCATGAGAACCTGGTCCACTACTAGAGTGCTTTATTCCATAATAAACTCTTCCTTTTAAACCTCTTTGCAAACACTTTGATCTGAACTCAATACCAATAATATAGGTTAAATTTCACATGTTTAACAGTCTTTAACCCTGAGGTCTTTTCTTGGAATGTTAAGCACCAGATAGTACAGCAACCCAGGGTACTGCGATAGGAGGTGAAAGCCAGGAAGGCAGCCTACCTTTGGGTAACTAAAAAGAGAAAAGAAAACCTTGACTTGTACTGTATGAGTTCAGAATTGCAAATGGTAAAGCAGATCTTCTCTTTCAGGCTGTTTGTAGTCACATTTAAACAGTCAATAATTCATCACTTATAGTGAGAATGTTAAATGAAGAAAGCAGGAGAGTGTAAATTGAAATAGCTAATCCTTTTTAGTATGATCCATTAACAACAAAATATTAAAGGTGAATGGGAGAATGAGAAGAGACCTCACGGGCAAGTGCATTGGCCTTTTGCCTCTGAAGAAACATCTGTACTCAAAGCTTCATTAGGTTACGAGTGTAAGTGGGTCACACAGGCCTAACAGGCATTTGTCCATATCACAAAACCAGTGATAGTCTGCAAGTACAACCCAGAGCTTCAGACAAAAGCTGAGGTTATGAGAAGACCCTGTAAAATCTGTACATCCCCCCAAGCTGCACATAGTATTGACCACAGTGCTTTGTTTCATTAGCTCTGCTTCCCTTCTGCAAGAGAATAGTGATGCCTGTGCACCTTTATAGCACTGGAAGGATTAGCAAGTTAAAGCAATACTTGGAAATTGCCATTATGGAGGAAAAGAGAGAATATTAGAAGTAGAAAAAACACCATACCTAAATCACTGATGTTTTTGTGTATGAAAACCAGGATATAGTCACTGAGGTAGAGAGTAAAGTATCTGGAGAGGGTGTTGCTTATGATGCAGTTCTACACTTTTTTCTGTTACAATTTTAAACGAAAGCACAGTAAAATGTTGAAACCCTAACAGAACACTGCTATGTTAGGGACAAAGCAGTTTAACAAGCACTCTCTGCAGATTTGGGATGACAGTCTCCGAACCCTTAAATCAAAAGATCAGCTGTCCCATTTTAACCAGGGTACTAAAAGACTAAAAGACTAGCTATGAAAGTGGACATGATAACCTTTCATTGCGTAAGCCTAATTTATTGAAATTGAGCACTGACATCCCTACAGATGTTCTCTGCATGGCCACGGGTTTGATGCTAGAATAAAGTTTTCTACTGTTTGTTCAGATGATAGGGTTCTGAAGAAAGAGAAAATATCATTAAAACAATGTATCAGAATGGGGATATGTCTGAGGGGATTTTGGGGGGTTTAGATGTGGCCACTCATTTGTAATCTCTCCAAGATAACTTATTTACTTTAAGATTTTGCTGGATGTTCATGATTTTGGTCCCTCCCACCTCACCGCCACTTTTGTTTTCTGAAATCTGTACTTTGCAGTCATTTCTTTCCTAGCAGTACTCCAGAATATAACATCACTACTGGGGAGTGATGACTGCAAACAAACATTTCATCTACTTAGCAACAGAAAGAAAAAGAAAGAGAAGTAGGTTTTCTTTTATAAAAGACACAATAATATCTTGCCTGAAGTGTAGTATAAATGCTTCTCATAAAACATCATAAAACAATACAGTCTTGTAAAACCAAACAACATGTCAAAGTCCTATTTATTCCTTTCATTAACCTGATCTAATCCCAAGAAGTTTCTAATGGAACATGCTTTGAATTGATGAGCTTTCCTCCAGCCTTGCGACTTACCCAAAAGAAATGGAACGAATATAAATATATCTACATTTTACACTTAGTCTTAATTTTTTCAGAGCTTGGAAGGGCTTAAAATCCCAACAGTGCCTCATGGAAAATTGACAAATATTCTATTTAGAGAGATTTGGGCTGCTTATGCCCTTGTTTTTCTTTTGACGTTCCCTTCCCCCACATCAAGGGCTTATTCACACTGGGGACTTGAGAATTTTATTGGAGTTTGCTGAGGAAGGGCCCTGCCACACAATATAAATTACCCCCCTGCTAGTGGAGAATTGTTCCCCACAGGCCTCAGGCTGTGGTATGAACAGTCAGGTAAACTACATCCTCCCTTTTTTCAAGACCTCTCCATCCACCACATAAAAAATATTTTTCCTTACAAGAAATATATTTATCAGATTTAATTAATATGTTCTTCCTGAGTTGCATAATGTTCACCACAGCTTCTTCCTTTTTAGTTTCATCGCCGGTTCTATATTAACCTCAGTTTATCCTGGATGATCCTGCTTTGGCAGGGGTGTTGGACTTAATGATCTCTGGATGTCCCTTCCAACCTCTAATATTCTGTGATTCTATGAATTCAGAATGCACCTCCCATTTTTTTTCAAAGGTCTTGTGTCATAAGATTAGACAGAAAGAAGACAGGAAATGGCAGGGAATAACTCCTCAGATTTTAAGCAAGGTTCTTTGTGATGCCAGTGGCTGTTGGGAAAGAAATGGCTATATTTAATCTAGCTCAGCCTGGGAAGAACAGGCAAACATGCTGCACTTCATAGCCTTATCTCTACCAAAAAGTAAATGTTATGAAGGGTGCTGCTCTATGGAAGTCAGTAAGAGTATATAAGCAGATGGTGTGTGAGCATTCAACCACCGCAATCTAAGCATGACTTGGCAATGAATATATTAGAAGCCTTGCTTACCCTAGAGCTTTGGACAGTACAGCTGCTACTCCATTTCTGGTAGAAATTTTCAAGCACAGGTATGTTTGTTGAGAGGCAGGAAACACTACCCTAGATGGTCAAGAGTCACTGTCTCAGATTCAGCAGTGCACTCTGTACATAAGCTCTCCAGACACTCCCCATTGCTCGTTTGGACACTAAGAAGGATATCCTAAGAAGGATAACTTATGAATGCCCTGGCATCTAAGAGACAAGAAATATTTTGATCATTCAGGCTCTCTGAAACAGTAAGGGTCTGACTGTTTTCTGAGCAACCAGAACTGTAGATGCACTATAACTGCCCAGTTGTACACGTCATCCTACACATTCACACATTTCTTCTCCACTAACTATCTGCATGAGGCTGAGGAGACAATCTTCAAAAGAAGCCTGTCTTTTCCTCTTGTCGTGGAGGGCCCATAGGCCCAAAATAGGTTTATACATGTTTACCTATCAGACAGACACAAAGGGACACAAAGGGCCTGTCGCCATAAAGTCTGGCCTGCCCAGGGCCCAGGTTGTGTAATGCCATTGTGTAAGCTCACATGCCTAGCTTATGGCCTTCCAGGTGCAAGGCCTGTGCTCTTCCCATACATGGGGGAGCCAGGCCTGTGGACCCTGCCTAATATGGTATGGTTTGGCTAACTGCCATCCTGATTGGCTATTCTGTGTCCAAGGGGCAATTAATCTCAGCCCAAATTGATAAAAGGAGATACGCAGGTGAACAACCCTGCTTTGCTTCCCTGCTCTTTGCCTGCTCTCTCTGCTGTGCCCAGCCGTGCTGCTACTGCACACTGTCTTATTACTTGCTTGCCTGGTAAACTCCACTGTCATGAGTTACCAGGAGCAGACCCTGGATGTCTGCGTGTGATCGGCCTGTGTGGCCAGGGTGACATCATGCTGAGACTGCACAACATCCTGCCTCTGCACCTGAAGGTCCTGCCTAGAATTCCTCGACATATATACAGATCGTCCAGAAGAAGCCAGGAGATCAAGGTCAGAGATTGTCTGCATCATTTCCCCAGAAGCCAGGAAGATTCAAGCCTCAACATCCAACAAGACAGAATCCCCTGAAAGCATTTGGGCACTGTCTGGACTGTAACTAGCCCCCACAAGGGTAATAATAATAATCTGTGACTAAATGCTTAAATGCCTCTTTGTAATTCTCTGTTGCCTTCTTGGGCCCATCTACTGGGCAAACGGCATATTTGACCGCAGGCGGCATTGACCACAAGTGGCATTGACCACAGGAATAGTCTCTTCCAGTTCAATTAATGTTTATATATTTTGCTGGTTACATTAGATGTATATCCATAGAATGTTTCCATGACCATGTAAGAAACAAAGTATTATTAAAATTAGCGGTTGGGGGTGGTGAGAGCTCTGAATAGCAAAATTAATAAACAATATTAATTTTGAAAAATATCATCTTGCATTAATTTCCCCTCCACAACACCTCTGCCCTTGATGAAAAGAGACGTGGATATTTGAAGATGCTACTTAAATATAACTAAAGGTGAGAAGAGAGCAGGGAAATTCAGGGAATAACTAATAATTATGTATTCTCAGGCCAAAACACTAATCTCAAAATTTATTTCCAGTGATTTAGTCTATGTGAGCATACATCCTCCCTGGGCATAAAGACTAACAGGAACCTGACAGAACGCTGTCTCTGTACTGAAAAGCTTACACCTTGATCTCCACAATCAGATCCCACTTTCTTAAGCACATAAGCAATTATAAACAAGAAAAAAAATAACAAATCTAAATTGCCTTAACATCACATTGCTGGCAGTGCAGTGGTGAGGTGATCCCTCGTCTCCTGTTACCCACCCCAATAATTCTTTTATATGGAGTGTGAAATGATTAGGAGCAGCAAAAATAATTTAGGAAACAAGAAGAAACTAATTGTATAAGCTTGTTTGGGGAAAACACAAAGGACAAAACTAAACCTGGTAGAGATGCTGACAGATACAGTACTAGTATATTAAAGCCCACACATGTATTAATAATAACCTAACTAATGGTCCCTTGCACAATACACAATGAATTTACTACACAGCAACCTGCTGCTGTGATGCACTGTGGCACCACACCATGGAGAATACCATGGTTTGTGAAGCAGGAGAGTTTAATATTGTGTCCAGTTAAATGACTTTATGTTCTGTTTAGAAAGATACCAAGGTTTCAGAATGCAGTTCTGGAAACCCAAAAATCTCCAAGCCAGCAAACGATGCAGATTCATCCTCTGGATCCAGGGAAGTCATAATCTATGCCAGTGCCCACTGACCCAAGGTATTAGATCCATGTACCAATAAATGATATTGCTCTACAGCAGCACTGTTCTGGCCTTTAACTACTGCTGTGTTTCAGTCTTCAAGGATTAAACTCACCCTTCCACTTCAGCTGAGCTGGAGAATGCTTTCTATCAGTAGTGTTAAGTCAATGGATACACTTATTCATACCCAAGGTCCTATTTCTTTCCTCAGACTATGCTGACAAGATGTTATCTTAGCTTGCTAAATGGAGAAACCAAAGTGTAGTGTAAACTGGAAAGCTCAAGGAAGACCACAAAAGAGGCTAAGATTGTGTGAAGGTGAATCCATAGCTACTGCATCCATATTCTAACTTGAGAGCTCAAAAGTCTTAAACCAGGGAGAAACTCAGAAAACTAAGTGCAGATAGCTTGACTAATAAGTATGAAGCCTGCTTGACTGGACTGGTAAACCCCAAACTCTGGCAACATAAGCCTTTCTTGACAGCAGTTCATCTGTAAGCCAGGTCACATTTTGACTTTAAGATAGACATCTTCAGTCTCTTTAATATTGTTTGTTGTTTTTTTAACCATATCTATTTGTGCATAGAACAAAAGGATGCAAGATGTGAGCTTGTAGATCTGAACAGAGGTCTAGACTGGTTCGAGCTGCTCTGAAGGCTGTTATATTCCAAAATAAATACTCCTGTTGAAGGTTCTGTTTATAGAGTTGAGCTGAAATCAAACACAGTTTAAAATCATACACCACATATAACCACACAATACTACAAAACATTGTTTTTGACCTTATACTAAAAGAGGTAGCAGATAAGACATTGGTCTCACCAGAAAAAAAAAAAAAAAAAAAACAACAGATACCAGCTATCTTTTCAGGAACCCAGTCTTATGCATATTACAGTCAACTAATGTTGAAGTTGTTGACCGTTCATACAGCCCAGACTAGACCTGCTTGCGGATTAGTTTTCTCCAGCTGCTAAACCTTGCTGGCTGAGCTTACACTGTATCCTGAGCTTTAGCTGTTAAAAAGAAGTCCCCTGTTCTTCAAGTCAGTGTCTCAGAGAAACTAGTCAAGTACACCTGATGGCTAGAAATACTCTTCCTGACTGCAAGCTTACGAGTTCACTATATTGGTTTAGAAGCAATACTCAAAAAAAAAATCTTACAATTTTACTGAGTGCAGGTCATTCACTCAGACTTGCTACTCATGCTTACCTGTTGCCTGCCCAAAACTCCTTTACCATTTTGGTATGTTGCTGTTTTCTTCCTCCAGCACATACAGCAGCTGCTGAGCTGAGCAGCTGCTGAGATATTCGTTTACCCACCTATCGCTTGTTGCCCCAGCAGTGGTGAAATGTTAGTGCTAAGGCTAAAGGTTGCCTCTGTGTGTATGCAGAGTTTTGTAAAGCACTTCAGGATCAAAGGTGCTGATGAAACACAAGGATATTATAAAAGCCCATAGTTTCCTCATATCCAGATTGTCAACTAATTACAGTTGTGTGCTTTGCTGAGATGCTCTGGAAGTTATCAAGAGCAAAACCCCATGGCATCAGCTGACACTGAAAATGTTGTAGCTAAGAGTTCTGCCATTTTTTATGCTTTCAGGACTGGCTTTGAACTGGATGTGAACTTGCATAGATATGTGCCTGATGCACAAGTCAAGTGCACCAGTGCAGTGATCCACCACACTTTTCATCACTTTACACTTAACTGCATGCCAAGCCCCTGTAAATTACAGTCACTGCTTTCCAACGTGCTCTGATGAGAGCATAGTTGACCTTGTGTCAGTGGTGCTAGTAGCACAGAGCAATGCAGCAATAGATGGAGGACTGCTCCATAGTCTTTCCTTCTTGCCAAGTCATGACAGACTCACTTCTTGCTTCTCGCCCTTCCTAAAAAGTTTCAGTATGGAAGAACTGGCAATGCAGACCTTGACAAGAATCCGATTATTCGTGTGTTAATTAGAATCCAGGGCAAAGCCAAAAGCAGATCTTGATCACATGAATCTCAGAGCATCATCTTAGATGTTGTTTGCTGCTGCCTAGTCTGACGCATGTGGATAGCACCTCCAAGCAAATGACTGCATGGGTTAACTTAGGAAAGGAAATCAAGAGAGATACATCTTTCAGCTTCCTATTCCAAGTGCTCTGACAACACATTTCCATTTGTTTGCACTCTGTATAAAAAGCATCAAGAGCTGAAGGGCTTTTTCCCCCTCCCCCTCCTTCACAGTCATTTCAAAAGGGATTGTTCTGGCTTTTCACAGGTAGTTTATAAAAGTACTTAAAAAGACATGGTCACCTGCAATAGCAAGGATGTAGACTCAATGACCCGGGGGCCCTTTATAAGGCTGTATCAGCCTTTATTGATGACTAACATCAATAAAAATTATTTCATCACAGCTTTTCTGTGTAGGAAGGAGAGCAAACAACAAATTAATGAGAACAAGAAGCTCTGAAAATTTGAAGGGAGGGGGTTGGAAGAGAACAACAAAACACACACATGATGTTCAGTGTGGGGAGAGCAAGCATTCAACTCGGACTAAAATATGACTTACAAGGCTGCTCACTTCCACCCCCTACACCCACATACCTGAAGGGAATAGAATTTAAGTGTCCCAGGTCTGGCTTTGTAAGTGATTTGACAAATTGCTCTCTGTGCTGCCACCACAGTTACCCAAAATAGGTAAAATATTTCATTTCAGAAAGGAAAACATTTACATGAGGACTTGACCTTTAACTCAATGTCAAAAGCTCCCCAGGTGGGAGGCGAGACTGATGGGAGCTTCAACAGGGTCTAGAAACCTCCTGGAGTAATTACTGTCTCCATGGCAACAAAACATTGACATGGGAAGAGGTGGGGAAAGGAAGGACGGGGTTATAGACCTAAAAAGCACATGAGTTTTCATCTACTTACAACTTGCAGCCATTAAATAGATCCGACTCACTCTCCTGAACTGACAAGAGTTTGGCCAATTCAAATGGACTTCTCCCTTGGCTGATCTGCACTTTCTACAAGACAGAACTCCAGGAGAGAAACAGGATGAGAGTAATCTCCACTTGTGTTCATTGCTTAGCTTCCTGCGGAGGCTGTCAAACATGAAGTAAACAGAGACAAATGTAGAGAAGCTGCTACAAGCTCTAGAAATCTCAATTCATCTGCAAGTGGAGCTACAAAGCAGCCAAAAAGCCTGGAGATAAAGAATCACAAGTTTTTAATAAGAACTAACAAAAAGCATTCCATTTACAGGAGAAAGAAAAACTCGTAAAAGAAAAAGTTAGAATAACTAGACTTCCTTTCAGAGTACTGTTGGACTGTTTTCAACATCATTTAGCAAGCCAATTGGACTGACTGATTTTTAGATGCTGCACCATAAAATTGCAATTTCTAACCAGGAATTTCCACAGGACAGAGGAGATTCAGCAAATCACCAAGACAGGAAGCAAAACAAACCCTCTCGAAACCAAAGAAGTGTGCACACTGATTGTCTTTACAGAATCACAGAAGTGTTGGGCTTGTAAGGGACATCTGGAGGGTTGCCTTGTCCAAGATGACCAAGATCTTCCATTTTTGGTCTCTATGAGCTCAGTGAAAATATGGAGAGCTATTGTAGGCTCTACTCTAATGCTAAGGACATTTTTCATTTAGGACAATTTCAGCTGTCATGAAGCAATGTTGTATTCAGATTCTATGTACTCAAGTCTTTTAACCCAAATTCCTTGCTAATGGTTTGAACCATTTTGAAGGAGAAGAGAAGGTGGAGGAGAGACAAGAATTTCCTTCCTGATTTTAGTTCAAAGAGGATAATATTTTTCATCTTGGTGCTAAGCAACAAATGTTTCCTCCTCTTCCATTCAAGGTTTGTATTTTAAGCCATTTTCTCATCTTTACTCCTTTCTCTTCCTCCTCTCACTCCATTTACTTATAAAAGCTGTTCCATTCAGTTTAATTGGAACAGATGGAAATATAGACAGTTCCTTTTAAAAATATAAATAAATTATATACACATACACTTATATTATGATCCAGAGATGGGAAAAAAACATCAAAATGTCTGAGAGCAGAGAATATGAAGAGCTAGTACTGATTGTTCAGATGTTGAACTCTAATTTTAGATATATTTATAAATGTATGCCTCTAAAAGAAAGCACACAAAAAAAAAAAGAAAAAAAAGAAAGAAAAATTACAGAAAGTGCTGCTCCATAATATATGGCTTTTGTCCTTCCACAGCTAATGCTTTTTGGTAGAAGTTAGCAGTTGAAACCTTCATGCAAAGTAATTCAGTCCCTTAGAAAAAGTGAAGAAGTGGTTTATGAAGTTCACCAGATGCTTCCCTTCCTGAATACAAACATCTTCCTTCTCCATATAAACAATTTACTTCATTTTACCACCTTCACTCCCCTTCTTTTCACCTCGGCACATACAACTTTTTCCACTCTGATTTTATACATTGTCTCATTTTCAGGCATGATCAGAATCAAATCTGCATCAAAATGAAAGTCTGAAAAACATAATTGCATATCTCCTTCTAGCACCATTGTTGACCTTTTAGCAGGAGCATAATATTTGAGAGATACCACTAGTCTGCCAAGGGGCAGAAAATCAGAGCAGGAGGCTGTATTTCTTTCACACTGAGAAGTTCAGTTGAGGTGAATTGAATTTACTATTTAATCCTATGGTAAGAACATTGCAATTAACCATGTCTTCTATTTATGAGACCTGTTGACTACCTGTTGTGGAGGGCCCATAGGCCTGAAAATAGACTTATATATGCCTTGCCCTGCCTGGACATGTTTTTCTGCTCATAGCCAGAGGTGAGCACGTGGCAAGCGCAGAGGGGCACAATGGGCCTGGTGCCGTGGAGTCTGGACTGCCCAGGCTTTAGGTTGCATAAGCCCCCACATGCCCAGCTCATGGTTGCTGAGTGCTAGGCCCATGTGAGCCCCACATTTGGAAAGTCCAGGCCTGTGGCTTCTTGCCTATTATGGTAAGGTTGGCTGACTGCCAGCCTGATTGGTCATTGTGTGGCCAATGAGACCATTGATCTTGGCCCACATTTAATAACTAGAGATGCACAGGCTGACGTGCCAGTTCATTCGCTCACTAGTTCATTTGCTCACATGCTTGTTGACTCGCTCAGTTGCCTGTGCCTTAACTTGCAGAGCTCACTTAAGCCTGCCTTTGCGGAGCTCAGACTCCCCGTGCAGCCGTGCATCCCACTGAACGCCCACTGCCTTATTGCCTGGTGTGTGCCATTGCCACAAGTTACCAGGAGCAGACCCATTTGTCTGCACAGGATCGCATTTCCTCTGCACCTGGAAATCCTGCCTACGAGTTCCCTGGACACAGCATCCAGACACAGCACAAGGTCAGAGACTATTTCCCACTGAAGCCAGGAGGATTCCAGCCTCGGAGTCCACAGGCGGAGACCCTGAGGAGTTGGACACTTTATATAGGCTGTGATGTAGTCCCAGAGGGTGATTTATAACTAATCAGAATTGTGAGTAACTGCCTCTCTAATTTCTATTGCATCTGCCATAGAGCAGAAAGCTTTCAGCCCACCCTGCAGGGCAAATAGTATATAGACGCCAAGCAGCGATTAAGCCACGGGGAAAATTTGGTTTAATACTTTGAATGTATGCTAGTTATTATACTAGTTACAGTTATATATATACTCCCATAATGTCTTCATAACCGTGTAGAATAAATATTAGTATTGTAAGTTCAGTGGTTGGGGGTGGTGAGAGATCAAAAATATTGAAGTTAATAAATGTATATTTTTTTTATAAATACACTCTCGCATCAATTAATTTCTCCCCTCCGCGACACTACCAAAGCTCTATGCTCATATCATACATACCATAGAATCACAGCTAAAACCTCACAGAGATAAGAAATTGAAGAAATAAGGGGAAAGTCAAGGTGTAGTCTTGTTTGGGATGCTTTGTTCACCTGAAGACATGTATGTCTTTCCACTGTACAATAAATGAACATTAGATTTCCCAGTGTCTGAAATTGAGACTTAAAAATTGCTAGAAATACATACTTAGAGCAGGTGAAGAGGAAGAAAAAAAGTGCTGAGCTTTCTTTTGTTCTTATTACTCTCTCAGTGAATATTTTTATAACCACAGGTCTTCAAAAGGACCAGCAGATCTGAGGGACAGACTAGCTAAGAGATACACTATCTGCTTAGGCTAGCAAAACTCACAGGCTGAAGCTTATAGTATCTCCAGATGACCCATAAGATGTCCAGATGGATATCTGCCCCATCTCGGTCTTAAACTGAGATCATCACAGGAGGCAAAGATTTGTACTAGAACTTTGTTGAGGATAGACAAAAAGTGATCTGGATGAGCAAGTAATCAGAGAGGTATATGGATCTTCTGTGGGTGTAGAGAGAAGAAAGCAAGCAAATAAGTACATGTTAGAGGCAGATAGGTAACAAGATCAGACTTGGTCATTCCACCCCAATTCACCCCTTGTGTTGCAAATAAACAGCTTTCTCTCCCAGCCTCTCAGGCAGGAAGTTTCAACCTCTTCTGTAGGAAACAGTGCAAAGACAACAAAATGCTCACAATGTGACTGATATCTCTCTTCCCTTTCAGTTCTTTATATAAAACTCTGAAATATTTCTGTCAATTCTATATCTGTCCCTTGGGCATTCTGTCACTTTCCTTGAGTGTGGATCATTAGGCAGTTTCCTGTCTAAGAGAAACTACTTCTGATGAGTGGAATTGATGTATACTTGCATTCCCTTGATATCATTCTAAATCAGCCCTCTCCCTCCTTGAAGCTGTGTTGGTCAAACACTGAACAGGGAGATCAACATCATGCTTCCTGTTGATGAGGAAGATGTGGATTCAATTCTTATCTTCATCAGAAGTTGCCTAGTTGACAGGAAGGTCTTATTTTCCCTGTGTAAAATAGGCATTACATTTGATTACCCCCACAAGGAAAAGGAGAGGATAAAACTCCAGTGCTGCTTCATCATCTCAGATTCAGACTGGTAAAAATTTTGTACTACAAATAGTTGGAAACCGAGGTAGGAAGATAATTTGCATCCTCTTCCCCAGCCCCTCCAGTTAGTAAAAAACTTCCCCGTATTGTTACTATGGCTGCTGTAAAAGAGAAGCAAAAATTTCAGGGAAAGTTCCATGCAAAAAAACCATTATCTTCTGTGTGTATTCACAGACCAATTTATTCAACAAAAAAAAGAATGAGAGACATTTAAAGAGGCACATAGCATCACTTTTTTTTTTTTTTTTTTTTTTTTAATATATTGTCTATTTTTTTGAAAAAAACAGTACATTCTTGTCAGGTCCTCTAGACAGGTAAGGACCACCCTAAAGCCTAATTCTTTTTGGAGAGATCTCAAGACAAACATTCTTGTTTCACTTTGTGAAACTAACAGATGAAGATCAGAAACTTTTTCTTTGAGCAGGCAGGGCCTGTGAAACCAGTAGTTATAAGGTACTAGGAGACAGACCAAAGAAGACTGTCATTTCATGCAGAAACAGATCACTCTAATCAGACAGTTTTAAGATGTATGTGGTCTTTTCTTTTTTATTGGTAATGAGCATAAATCAAAATGGTAACAAAATCCTCAGTGCTCCTCCTCCTCTCAGTTACCTGCCCATAAGCTCTAAAAGAATGGGAAATATGAAAGAAATTTTGACATTTTATTTTGAACCATCAGGCAGCAGTTTGTACTGATAGATGTATTTTTGAGAGCATACAGCTGCCTTATTCACTAATTATGCTTCTGAGAGTGTAATGAAAAACTGTGATTTCACTGCATGGCAAACAGCCAGCACAATTTGTTCCAGATACACAAAAGAGATTTGAGTTGCAGATTATGTGTGTATGGGTAGTGTGAGATTCATGCAGGTGTGCAGTGAAGAAAAGGGAAATGGGACACTGTATTCCCAGCACACTTGCAAATCCTACCACTAGAATTTCTTCTGCAGATAAAACCCCACAAAGCAGTGTTGACATTTACTGTTTGTTCCAGTGTAACAACTTAAGTGACAGACAGTATATGCTGTACACACCTGATAACATTACAGGTAGCATGTAGAAGAGGAGGAGGAAGAAGAGTTACATTCTTGTGCAAAGTGATACATTTACAGACTAGTCTAAGTTTCATAATATAGAATCATAGAATCATAGAATGGTTTAGGTTGGAAGGGACCTCAAGGATCATCCAGCTCCACCCCCCCGCCATAGGCAGGGACACCTCCCACTAGAGCAGGCTGCTCAAGGCCTGCTCTATATATCCCAAAGTGTATTAAAGGAAATGGTAAGAGTCCTGTTTACCATTCCTTCTCTTGATGTATATCAGCTGGTGAGAAAGTCACCAATCTTTAAACATCTTTTATTCTTGCTACTAAGGAGAAGAACCTTTTTCATATTGTGAGAGTGGATACCCACAAAGCAGTCCAGGGTTTCTTGAAATTGAGCAGTGCTCATGCAACAAAAGTCAGAAAAAACAGTCCCCAGACAGTCTCCAGGCTAGTGTATGAACACATCTCTGAACCAAGTTAGCATTTCAGCGATCATTTTGAGCCTAGGCAAGATGCCAAAACCAGGAACCCCAAGCACTGCTGACGGGCTAAAAACCTACCAACCCCACAACAGCATGTATTCCAGAATATCACGGCAGTGATACTCCAGTGTGCGCTCTGGCCACACTGGAAGCAGCCCTGAACAAGCAGTATGAAAGATGTGTAGTATCATATTTGCATACATCAGGCATACAGCAATATGACCAAAATAATAATAATTTTTAAAGCTACTGGTAGATAAAAATCTCCTAAATTGAAATTCTGAACTCTTGAGATACCAAACTCCATGCTGATACTTATTTTATTATGAACATAGAATCACGGAATTGTTAGGGCTGGAAGGAACCTCAGGAGTCACCCAGCTCCAATCCCCCTGCCACAGGCAGAGACACCTCACAACAAATCATATTGCTCAGAGCTTCACCCAGCCTGGCCTTAAAAACATATGCCAGTGACTATCAGCAACTGGAACATACGAGGTTTACTTCCCTTAGAATTTGCAAGAAAGTCTTAGTCTTTAACCCAGTGTTCCATAAATAGCACTTTTCCTACCAGATCTCTGTACTATTATCCAGACTATATTCCAAATCTTCAGTCAGAGTCCATCACCTTTCAGATATTGAGGAGAATACTGATCCATGAAGAGAAAATTTATCTAAGAGCCAGATTGCTCTCATTGACGGAAATTAACTCATTTTTGGAGATAAATCTCATCTTCAGGCAGTTCTGACAATTTGATCAGTACAAGGAAAAGTCACCACTAAATACACACAGGATCTCTGTGAGAAGGATTTCCCAGGATGAGAGGGAATAACTGACTTCTTACAAATTCATTCCAGTTTAACAACGAACAACAGGGCTGTCATGATCCACGTTTTTTAGCTACACAGTTTTAAAAGTCATAGGGAGTCGCTGAAGTTTTTAGACATGATATTGTACTTGGCAAAAATGATTTCTCAAGAGTTTTTTGTGGGGTTTTTTTTTGTTTGTTTGCTTTTTGTTTCCTTTTTGTGGTTCTTTTTGTTTTTTTTTTTTTTTAAGGGAATTTGGAAAACAATAGCATTGTCAAATATGGTACACACATGTTAAAGCATTCCAAGTTCCCTGTGCAGACACCCTTACTGCGAAACAGCTGCAGGGAACAACTATGTTTCTTTAGTAAAATTCTTTTATTATTTTCATTTATTATTTATTTTATTATTTCTAAAACATTATTTTGTGTGGTTTTCGAAGAGTTGCTTATATTTATTTGTCTTTTAAAATAATTATTTGTTGCTTGGGAAAGAGAGTCTCATTAGAACCTTTTTCCCTACAAAGTAATATTTACTGTTTTCCTGCCTGCCCTAACTCACAATGAAATCAGTCAGCTGTCCCATGCCTCATCAAATCACAGCAATTAGCAATGAACACAACCACAGCACAAACATTTCAAATGACTGTCCACAAAATGCATCCAGAGACAGTATTTGGAACACATATATCAAGCCCTTAAAACATCAGTCATGGAAAAACTAATTAAACTGATTCAAAATAAACACTGTATCTAAATGCTAAGTTACATTAACCAAGCTCTAAAAGACTTCTACAGAAATAAAGGAAACCTTTGGCATGGTGAGCAAAGCAGTACTGCCACTGAGAGAGAGAAGGAGGTTTTAGAAATAGATTGGTGCAAACCACAGCATTGTGAGAGAGCAAGAAGGAGAGAACCTCATGTTCAAAACACTGAGCTTCATACAATCCTTGCCTAGGTATAACTTAGAATGATATATTATGGGAACTATGAATCAATGCTTCCACTAAAACATTGGAGTGATTTTTCAAAACTGCTGAGCACAGAGATGCCTCCATTGATTTCAGTGGGATTGGCTGTGCGTTTGGTGTCTCTGAAAGCTAGGCCACACACTTAGGTGCCTATATATAGCATTAAGTCTAACTTAGGCACCTATTTAAAAATAAGTTACAGAAATTTCAATCTCTATTCCTGGAAGTACTGTCTTTGAGAAAATAAGTGAACCGCACAGGGGGCCAGAGCTGCCCTGGCATTTCACATCCTTTTGCCCTCCTCAAAAGTGTAGCATTCAATCTTTTTCTGTGGCTATAAAAACTGCTGGAAGATACTATGGGCTTACCTGTGTTTAGGCTGAACCACTGTTTCATGGTTATAAAAGCACAAGAAAATAAAAGCCCCTTCCTGTATTACTGAAAAAGACATCAAAATTGTGATGGAGTTCAACAACAAATTCTTCAGTCATTTACTCTGATCTGAACATGTCATAGAATCATAGAATCATAGAATCATAGAATGGTTTAGGTTGGAAGGGACACCAAGGATCATCCAGCTCCAACCCCCTGCCATAGGCAGGGAAACCTCCCACTAGAGCAGGCTGCTCAAGGCCTCATCCAGCCTGGCCTTAAATGCCTCCAGGGAGGAAGCATCCACAACCTCCCTGGGCAACCTGTGCCAGTGTCTTACCACCCTCACTGTAAAGAGCTTCCTCCTAACATCCAGTCGGAATCTCCCCTCTTCCAGCTTAAACCCATTCCCCCTCATCCTGACATTACTAGACCGTGTAAATAGTCCCTCCCCAGCTTTCCTGTAGGCTCCCTTCAGATACTGGAAGGCCACTATAAGGTCTCCTCGAAGCCTTCTCTTCTCCAGGCTGAAAAGCCCCAACTCTCTCAGCCTGTCCTCATAGCAGAGGTGCTCCAGCCCTCTGATCATCTTCGTGGCTCTCCTCTGGACCCGCTCCTTAGCTACTAGTTACCTGACATGGGTGAAAAGCTGTTGTGCTCTTAAATAAATGTATATTTTTTTTTAAACCCAGTTTTTAAAGAATGGCAGGTCACCTTGAAAATGTCAGAAAAGCATATAGCACTGCTAGCTTTACATGATTTAGAGATGCTAACTAGTGACTTTACCATCCTACACAGTTCTGTGGTATGTTACATGCTTCAAAACCGTTATGACATTGCCTGTTTTTAAGCATGTTAATATATGAACAACTGCCATGCTCATTTGACAGAACAGATCATAATAAGCCTTTCCTTTACACTTTTGAAGTTTTGAATTGAGGGTGAGTGGGGGTTTTGTCCATTTCTGTGTTAAAGCTGCTAAAAGTGAAGTTTTCTTCACACTGCAAAGCTTGCACTTTTTTCACATCTCTAAAAATAATGAATACTCTTAAATCAGAGACAAACACTGTTCTAACACCTAATATTGAGGTGTTACAGCACTGAAGTATAAAAGGATCAGATATATCGCTGCATTTGCCGCACAGATGAACTGAGGGTTCATTCAAGTTCAGGGTTTTTTCAAGTAACTAATTTTTTAATATCAAAAAGGGCCAAATAAAAATAAAAAAAAAAACCAACCAAAACAAAACACCAAATATACTGCCTTGCCCAACATTGCTTTTGGATTTTGGAGTGCATTTGCAATTCCCCATTAGGCTTTTATTTTTCACTTGACTAGAATAGACCTGGAGACAGAGATTGCTCTCGACTCACTTTGGATACACAACTAAGGCTCTAAGAAAAGTGTGATGGTCCACAGTTATTTATGCAGCCTGTGAATGCAGAGAGAAGGGTCTCAGGAGGGCTGTTTATAACCACAGCCTGAAGGGTCAGGCCCAATATCCATTTATCCTAGCATCTTGTCTCTGGCAGTGTTCACCAATGGCTATTAAGTAAAAAAGTGCAAGAGCTGGACAAATATGTATGCTCTTTCCCTAGTATACTTTCTTGACCTCTGCTATCGTAATCTCAAAGACTTGCTGACCCAAAGGTAGGAAACTTCTACTACAAGGACTTTGAGTGGAGTTATCTGAACATTTGCGTAGTCACTCTGAGTTGATGAACTTGTGTTAACCACGCTGCAAAGAGCTTATCAGTGTGTGGACAACGATGTAGAAAGCATTGCCATAATATCATTGCTATGAAATATGAAGAGGATGCTTTTATCTCATTCATTATGGGACACAAATAGGCATCAGAAAAAAATGCCTAGGGGAACTCCAGCCTGTGAAGCAGAATTAGAAGTGTCACAGAATCAAGATCCAACTAGTTTTTAGTCATCCAGGTAGCCAGTAATGCAGGAGCCTTATGAGTGCTTCCAATAAGAGAAGCCATCAGCATTGGTGTTGTTTTTCTGGTAAGGAACTGACAAGATATCTTGCTTCAAGTTGCAGAAGGGTTACAAAACAATAAGACCTAACTGCTTAAGCCTTGCAAATCCTACTTCAGGCATCTTTGGTCAGAACTACAAATCAGCTCTTTGTCAGGAACAAAGATGCTGCTGTATACTGGAAAGTTTTCTGTGGGGCTCTCAATAGCTTTTGAGATATTGAAATGCTATTTCAAAGGATTTTTTTTTCTAAGCAATGCATTTATCTTTACAAACTCATCTTAAAAGCTTGAAACTATTATAGGATTAAAAATCAAGCTGAAACAAACCAACCATCCAACCAAAATCTCAGAAAATCAAACCAAAGAGAAAACCCAACAAACAAAAAATCCAACCCAACAAAACAACAAAACCAAACGAACAAACAAAAAAACCCACAACAATAAATATAAACCAGAAGGCTTTTAGAAAAAGTTGTTTGACAATTATTTTTCCACAGTCTTTTGGCTAGTATCAAACAAAGTGGTACCACTCTTCAAAAGGCATGTAGTGAGTCAGTCACATAACTGCTGTGTGATGCCTACTATTGCCAACATACAATGTAAAACATTTTTGGGTCCTAAGCTTTCTGCTCCCAAACTGATGCACTAATCTAATAATCAGGTATCATGTTATCTGTTTAGCCTGTCCAGTCAATGCAATGATATTTTAGTTACATTATCATGAAGATATATTTGGTACAATATCCGCAGGGATTGTATTACAGAACACTTAATTGTTTACTACCAAAATGCAAGGCTATTCAATATGTTCCATACCAGCCATCACGAGGCCTTGAAACACGACCCTACCTCTCATTACATCTGCATTGGTTTTCCAGACAGCTTCAGGGACAGTACCCGATCAGTGCCTTCTGGACTCCGGCACTGGCTGCAACTACAGTGGGCTGTAGAAAACCTGGTACTTGTTCACACAGAGCTCATGGCACAGTACTAAAAAGATATCAGAGAGCTTCTTAGTGGCCTTATAGTGGCTTTCCAGTATCTGAAGGGAGCCTACAGGAAAGCTGGGGAGGGACTGTTTACAAGGTCTAGTAATGTCAGGACGAGGGGGAATGGGTTTAAGCTGGAAGAGGAGAGATTCCGACTGGATGTTAGGAGGAAGTTCTTTACAGTGAGGGTGGTGAGACACTGGCACAGGTTGCCCAGGGAGGTTGTGGATGCTTCCTCCCTGGAGGCATTTAAAGCCAGGCTGGATGAGACCTTGAGCAACCTGCTCTAGTGGGAGGTTTCCCTGCCTATGGCAGGGGGTTGGAGCTGGATGATCCTTGATGTCCCTTCCAACCTAAACCATTCTATGATTCTGTGATTCTCAATGTCCTCGCTCTCCACTAAAACACAGGCTGAACTGAAAGTCAGTGATGCCTGTTTTGATTCACAAACAGTGCTTTAGGCCAGAGCAAAGGAGAAGAGTGTATGCTATTAGTAGCTGGGTAATATTTAAAAGGAAAATTTTAGAGGAATGTGTGTGTGTGTATTTGTGTTCATCTTATAAATAAACTCGTAAGTTATCAAAGTCTAACTGAAGAAAGGGAAAATATCTGGAGTCACAGGACTGACAACCACTCTATGGATTTGCTAGTTAGGCACAGACATGAGGAAAAATATTATTGCCATCTACTTTGTATAAGTTGTTTATTGTCATGCTCTTTCAAAGAATCCCAGATAGAAAAAAAAACCAACAAAAACAAAACCTTTCTGCATATATGACCAAGGCTTGTGGCTCAGCCATTTGCAGCTTGCTGCTGGCAGCCTGAATATTACCTCTAAGATAAATGAATAAGAGTTTAGGTCTTATTGGATTACTGTTTATTGAACTTTATAAATTCCAATTAACAGACCCCTGAGCCATAAGAGACATGTAGTGTACTCCTTATTTTATAGTGCAATTATTACTGAGTTTATCCTCAGCTGAACAAGAGGTATTAATGGATAAAACATGGTAAAGAAGACATACTAATAGATAAAAGCAGATATTGGAGACAAGATGATAAAAAGATACATCTAGGAGAAAATGCATAAGGCAAGAAAGAACACACATGTTTGGCTGATTAAGTTGTTTCATTGCTTAAACTACTATGCAGGAGGCCCACAGGAGATAAAGGAGACTGTTACACATACAAGTAAAATGTTCTAAATGTGTAAAAAGAGGAGAGAGAAGAGGTGTAGAGCAGAAGGGGGAGGAAAACAAACAAGTAAGCAACAGTCAGAATTAGGCAGAATTTAGAATTTTTAATTTATTGTTTCCATAATTGCTCTAGAAGCACGAACATGTCAAGAAAGTTCTACCTACTTAGCTTGCTTTTTTTTTTTTTTTTTTTTTTTGCATGCAAAGAAAATTGTATTAGTGAAGCTTTGGTACTATTTAAAAGAAGGAAACACACTCAGGCTGCTCATCTACTAACTAATTTATGCAAGCAAGATGCAGCACAATCCCTCCACCACCAACTCAGTCTCAGACAGAAACTAAACTAGTAATAAAAGTGTGCATTACCAGCTCCATTAAAAGCTATGATGAAAGGAAGATTTTTTTTTTTTAAAGCAATGCCACTGCAGTTCTTTCAGACCATAACCCCTCTTCAATCTCAAGTGCCTTTTATTCTTTGGTTTTTGATATTCAGGGGTTTATTTGTGTTTGTTTTTTTAATTAAACCTGTGCATATTATCTTTTTTTTTTTTTTTCAAAAACAAGAGTATCTGTGTGTATTAACTCTAGCAGTCACTAAGTACATCAATACAGTATTCACAGTATCACAGCATTACCAAGGTTGGAAGAGACCTCACTGATCATCAAGTCCAACCCGTTACCACAGAGCTCAAGGCTAGACCATGGCACCAAGTGCCACGTCCAACCTTGCCTTGAACAGCTCCAGGGACGACGACTCCACCACCTCCCTGGGCAGCCCATTCCAGTGTCCAATGACTCTCTCAGTGAAGAACTTTCTCCTTACCTCAAGCCTAAATTTCCCCTGGCGTAGCTTGAGGCTGTGTCCTCTTGTTCTGATGCTGGCCGCCTGAGAGAAGAGAGCAACCTCCTCCTGGCTACAACCACCCCTCAGGTAGTTGTAGACAGCAATAAGGTCTCCCCTGAGCCTCCTCTTCTCCAGGCTAAACAATCCCAGCTCCCTCAGCCTCTCCTCGTAGGGCTGTGCTCGAGGCCTCTCACCAGCCTCGTTGCCCTTCTCTGGACACGTTCAAGCATCTCAATGTCCCTCTTAAACTGGGGGGCCCAGAACTGGACACAGTACTCAAGGTGTGGTCTAACCAGTGCAGAGTACAGGGGCAGAATGACCTCCCTGCTCCTGCTGGCCACACCATTCCTGATGCAGGCCAGGATGCCATTGGCTCTCTTGGCCACCTGGGCACACTGCTGGCTCATGTTCAGGCGGGTATCAATCAGCACCCCCAGATCCCTCTCTGTCTGGCTGCTCTCCAGCCACTCCGACCCCAGCCTGTATCTCTGCATGGGGTTGTTGTGGCCAAAGTGCAGCACCCTGCACTTGGAGCCATTGAATGCCATCCCATTGGACTCTGCCCATCTGTCCAGGCGGTCAAGGTCCCGCTGCAGAGCCCTTCTGCCCTCCAACCCAGCCACATCTGCCCCCAGCTTAGTGTCATCTGCAAACTTGCTGATGACTGACTCGATGCCCTCATCCAGATCATCTATGAAGATGTTAAAGAGGATGGGGCCCAGCACTGATCCCTGAGGGACACCACTAGTGACTGGCCGCCAGCTGGATGTGGCACCATTCACCACCACTCTCTGGGCTCGGCCCTCCAGCCAGTTCCTAACCCAGCACAGAGTGTTGCCATCCAAGCCGTGGGCTGACAGCTTAGCCAGCAGTTTGCTGTGGGGGAGAGTGTCAAAGGCCTTGCTGAAGTCCAGATAGACCACATCCACAGGCCTGCCCACATCCACCAAGCGGGTCACCTGATCATAGAAGGAGATCAGGTTGGAGAGGCAGGATCTGCCCTTCCTAAACCCATGCTGGCTGGACCTGAGCCCTTGGTCATCCCTCAGGTGCGCAGTTATTGCCCCAGGATTCAGTGACAGGTTCCTCCATATTTTCACAGGCTGAAAATAAGAGCTCCTCTCCCTATTTGCTGCAGGTATTATGAAGTGGAAAAAGGAAAGAGATTCATGTTGTCTTCATTTCATGCTTGAACTTTCACATTATGATTCTCTGCTGGTGGGAAAATAAGCATGGCAGTTTCCAGTTTCTTCTCCCCATGTCATCATGGTGTCAGAGCCTACATAGTCTCAACAAATTCAGTTGTCCCTCAGAGAGCCCAGAGCTTCCAAGATAATTTTGATGGGTGCTGTGCTTCCTAGTGTCCCAAACATAGTATCAGTCACTAATTCAAAACCAAGAGCCAAACAAAAGACTTTTTCTAATGCTTTTTCTGTCACATAGAAAAATTTTGTGTTTAACAGTCCTCTTGCTTGCAAACTGACATCAAGGGAGGTGAGGAGATCAGACTTGCTGGTTGATTCTATGATTCTGTGAAAACCACTAGGAAGTTAAAAGCAAACAGCTAAACCTAGGTGTTGTGTAGACTTGTGATGAAATATAGTGGTGCCCTAACCCTGAACATGAGGCTCATAATGAAAGGACAGGGTGGAAGAGTGCACACATGTTGGAACACTAGTGGTTGGATACTTCAATTTCACCCCACCTGTGACAGATCTTGAAAGTAGTTGTGCATCTACTCTCCCACAAATTACTTCTAGTCATACAAGAATTACAAGGGAGAACTGGCAACCAGTCTTCCCTGGTCCTCCTGCTCAGAGAAAAGAGATTTTAATTGTTTTAGTCTGGCCTGAGTTTTGTTTTCCCCTAAGGGTTCTGCACGTGCTACTACTCTGCTACTTGCTGGTGTCAACTACCAGAGGTAACAGATTGCAGCAACAAATATTTCACACACTACTAAAAGATCCAAACTTTGATCTTTCTCTGGACTTTATATGTAAACTTCTGTCCATGTAGCAGAGATGTAAAAAGGTTGATTAGAAAATGATTTAAATTAATGAGTTTGTTTGTTTGTTTGTTTGTTTTTTAATGAGAAAGAAGATATGAAAAAAAGATCTCTAAATCTTTTAAGTATTAGAGAGATTTTTCACAGAAATTCTGCTTAAGAAACTTGATGGCCTCAGACCCTTATTTACAGATCCCACCACTGCAGCTACCTCCAGATGTATCAATAGCCGTATCCCTGCAAGGATATGAAAGGACCTCTTGGAAAAACTCCTAAAGAAAAAGGTTTACAACATGTGGAAAAAAGGACTGGTCAGTTGGGAGGATTATAGAAATATTACCATAGAATGTAGAGATGTGACAAGAAAGGCCAAGGCCCTCTTGGAGCTGAGTCTTGCCAGGGAGGTAAAATAAAACAAAAGCTTTTTCAAATACATCAATACCAAAAGGAAGACCAAGGAAAAGGTCAGTCTGCTACTGAACTATATGGGAGATATGGTAAGTGAGGATGCAGAGATGTCAGAGCTGGTGAATGTCTTCTTTGCCGCGGTATTTACTGTTAAAACCAGCCCTCAAGAATCTCAGTCTCTGGAAATAAGGGAGCAGAACTGGAGGGAAGAGGACACTCCACCAGTCAGTCAGGACTAGGTTAGAGATCACTTGTGCCAACTGAAGGCACACAAATCCTTAGGCCCTGATGGGTTGCATCCCCAAGTGCTGAGAGAACTGGCTGATACTGTTGCTGAGCCTCTCTCCATAATTTTTGAAAACTCATGGAGAACAGGAGAGGTGCCTGACAGCTGGAAGAAAGGCTTCAAAATAGGCAAGAAGGAAGACCCACACAAGA
Organism: Tricholaema leucomelas; assembly: GCA_013400475.1. Lineage (NCBI taxonomy): Eukaryota > Metazoa > Chordata > Aves > Piciformes > Lybiidae > Tricholaema lacrymosa > Tricholaema leucomelas. The sequence continues at coordinate 25,964 of WAAF01004610.1, read as the reverse complement.
CCAGTCAGCCTCACCTCCATCCCTGGAAAGGTGATGAAGCAGCACATTCTGGAAGCCATCTCTAACCACATGGAAGAAAAGGTCATCAGGAGTAGCCAACATGGGTTACCAAGGGAAGATCTTGCTTGACTAACCTGAAAGCCTTCTATGATACCATGACCAAATGGGCAGATGAAGGAAGAGCTGTGGATGTCATCTACCTTGACTTCAGCAAGACTTTTGATACTATCTCCCACAACATCCTCATAGATAAGCTCAGGAGGTGTAGCATAGATGGCTGGTCTGTAAGGTGGATCGAAAACTGGCTCCACAACAGAGTTCAGAGGGTTGTGATCAGTGTCACAGAGTCAAGTTGGAGGCCTGAGGCCAGTGGTGTTCCTCAGGGATCAGTACTGGGTCCAGTTTTGTTCAATATCTTTATCAACAACCTGGGTGAAGGCATTGAGCCTCAGCAAGTTCACTGCTGATACAAAACTGGGAGAGTGGCCAACAGCCCATCAGGCTGTGCTGCCATCCAGTGAGATCTGGACAGGCTGGAGAGCTGGGTGAAAGCAAACCTTATGAAGTTCAATAAGGACAAGTGCAGGGTCCTGCATCTGAGGAGGAATAAAAGCAGCACCAGTACAGTTTGGGGGCTGCTCTGCTGGAAAGCAATTCCATGAAGAGAGACCTTGGAGTCCTGGTGGATAGCAAGTTCTGCATGGGCCAGCAATGTGCCCTTATGGCTAAAACAGTCAATGGCATCATGGGGTGCATCAGGAAAAGTGTGGTCAGCAGGTCTAGGGAGGTTCTTCTTTCCCTCTAGTATGCCCTGGTGAGACCACAGTTTGAATACTGTGTCCAGTTTTGGGCTCCCCAGTTCAAGAGAGACAGGGACCTGCTAGAAAGAGATCAGCAGAAAGCCATGAGGGGCACTGGAGCATCTTCCCTAAGAAGAGAGACTGAGAAACCTGGGGCTGTTTAGTCTGAAGAAGAGAAGACAGAGGAGAACTCATCAATGTATACAAATGTCTGAGGGATGGGTGTCAGGTGCATGGGGCCAATCTCTTTTTGGTGATCTGCAGCAATAAGACAATGCCTACAATACAAAACATAGAAGCTTTCACTTCACCATGAAGAGAAACTTCTTTACAGTGAGGGTGACAGAGCACTGGAACAGGCTGCTCAGAGGGGTTGTGGAGTCTCCTTCTCTGGAGACTTTCAAAACCTGCCTGGATGCATTCTTGTGTGAACTACCTTAGGGGATCCTGCCTTGGCAGGGACGTTGGACTCGATGATCTCTAGAGGTCCCTTCCAATTTCAAAGGGTCTGTGTTTCTGTGATTCTATATTTGTACAAAGGAATTGTGCTTCTCAGCTACTTCCCTGCATTCTCTTCACCTTTAGACTCCTGGAGGCTGTAATACCTGTCCTCTTTAAAGCTATTAAGTAGGAAGTGGAAGTAAAATATTTCTCCAAGAGCACCTCTTGCTGAGGAATAGCAATCTGCTTATGCAAACACTGACACAACACAGGATCATTAGTAAAGCTGCAAACCCACCTTCAGGTTAGAGATTGCATGATGCCTCAACACTTCCATGAAAGGCAGTAAATAAACTCCAGGTCAGGTAGTGTTAACCTACTCAAATAATGTAATGTATCTAAGAAAGTAACACAAACTAATAATGACCAATCTTCCATATACTCCCTGTACCACCTCCTGAGCCCCTGATCCAGCAGTAGATCATAGAGGATGGATTACATTAATTTTCTATAAACTGTATCAACTTGAGTGCCATGTCCTTAAAGGTTAGGTGATTGATATCCACAATGAAGCCTTATAATCTAAAATCATATTAATATTAACATTAAAGATTTTCTGTCCTTTATGTGCATCATTAAATTCTGTGTATAAGGTGAAATTGACAACATACATTTTGACAGCTTATCTATAATAAATATGCAAATTTTGATACCAGTGTGTCTTCACAGACTTTGCTGCTGCTTGAAATATCAGAGAGATCCTTTCTTCATATGACATTTACAATGAAATATCAGATCTAAAACATTTTGCATGACTGAGATTGGTTTAGTCTTCAAGCACAATTATAGGGGCTTCATATTCCATTGGCACTAACATCATCCCTCTCATCTCCTCTTCATGACATTATGGTGGTGGGAAATTTTTGTTTCCACTCTTTCTTTGGTCTTCTTACAGGAAATGAATTTTAAAAACCCCACAATCTCTGAAGTAATCTTATAACACCTTCTTTCACGCTCACATAAACCACCAGATCAGATGCTTCAACATAGGAGGGTTGGATTTATCCCAGGAATGGAATTGAATGAGTTAATGGACAGAATGCAGGTGTCCTTAACGCTGGCAGGTCAGACCTGTACAGTGCCATTCCATTCAAATGTGCAGCACAGATAACATACAAGCCTAGCTCTGATGGAACAGTGCTTTGCCTCCTTCTGCCCAATAGAAAAATAAAGCCTGACAATGAGATCTATCTTCATTTCCACTCTGTTGCTTGGTAGGGCTCTATGACTGCAAAATGAGACGACAACACTTCTGGAGTGCTACATGACACCTGTAGTGAAGAGATCCAACCCAACTGTCCCATGCTGACTTCAATACATTTTGGAGACATTTTGTGCCTCCACTCCCCTAATCAGAGGTGGCTGCCAGATAACAGTGGCAGGAGTAGTGTTTTGTCGTGTGAAATTGCCATGACTAGCACAACAAACACCTAATTTTAATTGGAAATTTGAAGCATAACTAATTTAAACAACTAATCACAATTTTTACACTACCTTGAGAGAGATTGTGTACATGTCCATGTGCACATAAATCTTCTCTCATTACCTGCTTCTAATTTGGTCCTCACAACACCTTGTTGGTAGAAAAAAGAATTCAAATCAAATATAAAGAGACTTTCAATGAGGACAATAATTCATAAGAAACCAGCTTAGGAAACCAATCAACAGATTCAAGGTCTGTTATAGCCATTTATTCCTGACAAGGCCAAGGCACAGATAGAACAGGAACAAAAAGGATCAAAACTCACTGAATCATCTTATTTCTATTGTCTTCTGGCCAAAGCTTGACACTACCTTTGATGAGTGGAGTGTGAACATGAAAGCCTGAAATGTGTGACAGAGGCTTTGTCATGGAGTCCATACATGGATATGGACAGTTCTAAAAAAGGAGAGGAGTTGGCCACAGAAGACAAGTCTCCCTTTCCATAGTTTTTTTTTGGTGCAGCCATATCACTATTACCTAGTAGACACCACTACTCACCTTTTACTAAACTGTTCTCAGGAACTTATATTTAAAAAGTGCATAGTTATAAGAAACAATGTTCTTCCTCCTCAACAAAGGCTTTCAGGGAGAACTTTAGGGCTTCAGGAACTCCACTCACCAGTACAGCTTAGTTGTTTGGAGTCTGTAAGAGACATCTTGCTGCTGGACGAGAAAATATGAGTGAAATAAGGCACCTCACAATTCATCCTGTCAGCAGCCAGCCTCTTCTCACAGCTACATCATACAACAGCTGCAAACTACAAAATGTGGTTGAGGTTTGCCACCTTGCCTGCTGTCTAAGAACAAAACACAAATTTTGTAAGCTAAGAGATGCCACTACAAAACTTGAGGCATAAACAAAGTGAGTTGCATAAGAAAGGCTACAGTCTTTGCAAACTAGGGACATGTATTAGCAGGACATATTTCCAAAGTTGATCCCAGGGCCATCTGTGTCTTCAGAGAGGAAGAGGACAAACGAAGGAGACTACTTCTTCCCGTGCACCACACTCACAATTAATACATAGCTTTTTTTGATATATTCGTCTCTGAGTAATCCTTCCCTCCTTTATTTTTTATTTATGTTGACTTGACACACCTTAATCCCTGAGTCAGCTCCTGTTTCTTGATAAACCAAAGGTGAATTATACCATGTCTACCCAGCAGTGTAAAAGCCAGCAGGATTTATAATGCAAAACAACTTCTAAAAATACCCAAGTGAGCATACCAACTGCAAGAGCTCTCTACACAGTGCTGAAGACAAACATGTCACACCCAGAAGATGTAAAGCAAGACAGGGATAAAGCAATGCAGCTTATGCGAGACTAAAGGCTCTACTCTGCAACCAAGGCCTAGAAAAAGGAGAAAGTAGAGATGAAAAAGCCTCCCTCTTGGCCTCTGCTTGTGCAATAACTTTTCACACTCTCTTTCATTGGTATCATGATTGTGCCACCTCTAATGCATGCATCACCCGTGTCATACACTACGCCTGCGTAGTCCCTTGGAATAGGCAGTGTGCTTGCTTTCTGTCATGCACATATTCCTCCTCACTCACAGGAACTCCTTGCAGAGGCGTTCCAGCTCACCGAGGGCACTGCCTGTGCATACTTCCTCACCCTCAGCTCACACATGATCCATCAGCATCATGTTCCCATACCCTATTTTTGCCTCTCCCCATTTGTGTCACTGTCTTCACATCCAAAACCTTATCTGACTCTGCCTCTCTCACTTGTACATGTCGATGTGTTCCCCTTGCATCCATGTCCCAGGTTTTGCATGCAATTTGCACTTTCTCCCCTTTCTCCTGCTGCTGACATCAGTCTCTCTTCCAAGCTTGCAAGAGCCTCTGTGCCAGCCAGGAAGACTTTTTTCTTTTTTAATTCATCCATATTATCAGCAAAGTGCATCCAGATCTGAGAGCAGCACTGTCAGCTCTTGAGGAATGAAACAATAGCAAGTATCTGGCAAATTTCATGGTTATCAACACTCCTAATCAGGCAGATGAACTGGGAAAAAAAAAAAAATTCATTACTTTGAACTAATGATTCCTTAACATCTTTGCTTCTCATGACTTGAATTGCTTAATTTTCTTTTCTTTTTCTTTTTAATTTTTAAATTAAATGAAAAAACAACCCTTTTTTTGCCCAGAAATTTCTACAGTCTCACAGATCTTGATGTTTTCCTCCTCCCCTTTCTCTGGCTTCTGTTTGTGGATTATCATTATCATTATGTAATGATGTTTCTGTCGAGTTGGCAGAGTTGCATAGCAAAGCACATTAACCTGGAAGTAACATATCACTTACATTTTTTATCATGATCAATTGCAGAGTTAGCATACCAGGCTACATCCAACAGCACCACACACTCGACAGATTAGTGTGCTGGCCTAGACCTAGTGATGGAATATTTTTTGGATTTTTGATGGCTCTCTAAGTAATTGTGTTTTCTCCCTACCTCTCTGCTTTGCTTTGAAATGAAAGAATAAAATATTTGTCCGTAAAAGGTTATTTTTTGTCTCACTCACTCTTTCATTAGGACCTCTCCTATGCATTCCCAGTTGATAGCCTCCAAGTCTGCCTGATCAGGCAAGGTGCTGAGTCCTTCCTTACTTATGTAGGGTGGCAAAGTTTTCCTGTAAGTGCTACTAGTTTCTGTAGCCAGATCAGCTCAGTAGCTCTATGTATTTGAAGCTGTCTCAGTCAAATTTAGAACAGGATTGGGCCTTTAGGAGCTTCAGCTCCTGGTGTACTGATCTCATTTACAAACCCATATGCCTCAAAACCAACTGCTACAGTATGCCTCAATCCAAGAGAGAGCTCAAATTGCTTATGTGACAAACAGCAAATCCTATCCAAATTCTGTGTTCTCACCCAGAGTAGAAATTACAAATGCTTTCAAACTCTGTTGGGTTTTTTTTTCGTGATGATAACAACATGGGAGATTCTTTTCAGGCTTAAGAGTAAAAACAAGGTCCCTGCACAGCTATGAGATAGGTGCCTGAAGTCATCATAGCTGACCTTTCAGGCCAAAGAATGGAGAAACATAATGCTGTATCTTCTCTGTTCATAGTTTCTACTGTGGACACACCTATCAGAGATGATACAAGGGAGCTGTTTGGTTTCTTTTGTCATGAAAGCCTTGTTCATTTTCCTAGCGCTTCAGCAATCAGGGTCAAAAATAAATTGTATTTTCGCTAGCTAAATACGGCCTACAAAGCCAGATTATGGCATTAGGTATCCTATGAGGTCCACTGAGAACTGCCCCCTTATTACTGCTAGCTAAGCAGGTCACTAGAGAGACTTAGAGGTCCCAATTTTGGAAACTTATGCATGTAATCCTTATGCTACTGCTGACCATAACAAGTTTATTTGTGTGCTTAAAGTTAAAAAACTTCATGAAGTGCTTGCAAGATCAGAGTCCTATTTCCCTGGATGGTAGTTCTATTGCTGGTAAATAAATGCCAGGAAATAGAGCAGAGACATGCTGGTTTGTGCATCCCCAGGCATGGGGAAGACAGAAGTAAACTAATATTTACCAACCTAAATAAAACTGTAAAAAACTGGAGTTTCCAGCTTCTCCGAGAGTACTAGCAGCAGAAGAGTAAAATAAATTAAATAATCATGCCATAAATACTAATTAATTGCCATTAAAAAGTACTCAAGACTTTTAAAAGAAAAATGCAACCACTAATTGGAATAGCTCAGGTGCCTAAATAAATATTTACTATTTACTATTATGTGTGCGTGATTAATCTACCTAGCCATCAAAGACTCACGCTCTTTTCCTTAAAAATGAGGCTTATTGACATCCTAGAACAATAAATATCCTGGCCTGCATCAGGAATGGTGTGGCCAGCAGGAGCAGGGAGGTCATTCTACCCCTGTACTCTGCACTGGTTAGACCACACCTTGAGTACTCTCTCCAGTTCTGGGCCGTGTTTTGTAACTGTTTTGTTAGTTGTGAAGCAGGCACAAAGCACTACTAATAACAGCTGTGAAACAGAGCTAATTTAGGCATCAGTGGCCACCTGAATACTGGGATTCCAAGGCACTCTTTAAGGCCTTTCTGTTCTTGAGTAAAATTGAATTGATGTACATTTCATTATTAAAACAGAAATTATATGTTCCCAGAAAATTTCTGTTTCACTTATTTGAAATCAATGGCTACATTTTGCTTGGGAAGACACCAAAATTCAACAGCTAGGAAGAAACATATTTACTGTTTTTCCATTACTTATGGAAAAAGGAGCAGGGAGGTCAGCAGGAGCAGGGAGGTCATTCTGCCCCTGTACTCTGCACTGGTTAGACCACACCTTGAGTACTGTGTTCAGTTCTGGGCCCCCCAGTTTAGAAGGGGCATCGAGATGCTTGAGCATGTCCAGAGAAGGGCAACGAGGCTGGTGAGAGGCCTCGAGCACAAGCCCTTCGAGGAAAGGCTGAGGGAGCTGGGATTGTTTAGCCTGGAGAAGAGGAGGCTCAGGGGTGACCTTATTGCTGTCTACAACTACCTGAGGGGTGGTTGTGGCCAGGGGGAGGTTGCTCTCTTCTCTCAGGTGGCCAGCGCCAGAATGAGGGGACACAGCCTCAGGCTGCGCCAGGGGAAGTTTAGGCTCGAGGTGAGGAGAAAGTTCTTCACTGAGAGAGTCATTGGCTACTGGAATGGGCTGCCCAGGGAGGTGGTGGAGTCGCCGTCCCTGGAGCTGTTCAAGGCAGGATTGGACGTGGCACTTGGTGCCATGGTCTAGCCTTGAGCTCTGTGGTAAAGGGTTGGACTTGATGATCTGTGAGGTCTCTTCCAACCTTGGTGATACTGTGATACTGTGATATTGTGAAATAAGTGCCCTGGAACCACATAGGAATGGGGCATAGGGATTTAGGTGTAAAACAGTTGCATAGGTAAAAGCATAAGGCTAGAAATGTAGTTTTATGTATAGATTTATATACAGAAATAACCACATCTTATTACCTGTATTTAAGCTAACAGCTCTAGGCCCTAATACACAAACTCATTGTCCCCAGCAAACCCTTCTTAGTGGATAGATTCCATCCTGATGAGCTCCTAAGCCCACACATCAAAGTCTTCTCAACACTGGGATTTAGCATATTGTATTAATGGGAATTACTTTCAAGAGGCTGTGCAAGAGTAAGTCTATCTATAGCTTTCTGAAAACAAAAAAATTCTGCATTTGAAGTCTGCTCAGAGATGATTTGTTGAAGAAGTGAGTTGGAAAAATTTTTAGGAGAGGAAAAAACTCTGCTAGGAAAGAGAAACAGAACTTCTAAGCTTTAAAAGGGGGTGGAAAAAAATGTAACAAGCTTTTATCTGAGAACACACAGTTCAACTCAAAACTCACAAAAAATAATTAAGGGTACTCACCACCTGGAACAAAGAGATTTAGCAGTCTATTATGCCTACTGCATAATGGAACCTTTAGGCTTCTGTCCTTCATTTTGAAGGGTCTTCCCACTAAAAAGTAGTCTGGAAAGTGCTGTCGTTGTAGGGAAATTTTAACAAGATAGAGCTTGGGAAAAAGAAATGACATAAAGAAAGGACACTGGGGCTTGTTTAGATGTTATTATGTGATCTTCTGTGTTTTTCCTGAACTTGTGCACTCCTGCTTTTTTGAATAAATTACATTTTCAAATGTCTTTAGGGCAAATTAAATTGAAACAATTATTAAGTATTGAAAAGAGTACTTAGGTGTTCTCAGTATTTACTGTAAATAATGTAATTTATAATAAAATAAATTAAAAAAGAAGGAGGTTTTCTTTCAAATTTGGCTTTTTTTTTAATGGAATGAAAAAAATATAACTTTGGTAGTGACAAAGCTAAAAAAGACTTAAAGAACAAGTCTGGTAAGTTTATAAGCAGGGATTAATTGCAGCAATAGCTTGTTTGGTGCACTTTTCTAAAACTTCTACTAACTTCTTACATAGGGAGAGTTGATTGCAAGAAAGTAGGGCTTACTCTAGGAACTAGGCTTTTTAAACACTGCTGATAAAGATCAAATACTTTTCCCACTCCCTAGCTTTCCTAGTGTTTTGTTTGCATCCTTTAAAAGGAGATTTCAAAGTTTATGTGTCCCTTAGGAGTTAAAATAATTACATTCTGAGAGCTATAACTTACCAAGTTCCTGAAAAAAAAAAAAAAAAAAATTAGAATACTGAAGTCTAGGTAGAATATTTAGGATATACACTTTCATCCATAAATGAAGAAACCTACTTACTTCTTAGTCACTAAGAGCTAAATCCAAAACCAGAGTTCGGTACATATTTGCAAAGAGATTTCAATAACAGGTCTGATATCTAAATAACTTTATAGATGCAAATCTGCACCACCTTCACAGGATCACCCAGGATCACAGAATGTTAGGGGTTGGAAAGGACCCAAGAAGATCATTGAGTCCAACTACCCTGCCAGAGCAGGACCACACAATCTAGCACAGATCACAGAGGAATGCATCCATCCTTGAAAGTCTCCAGAGAAGGAGACTCCACAACCTCTCTGGGGAGCCTGTTCCAGGGCTCTGGGATCCTTACAGTAAAGAAGTTCTCCCTTGTGTTGAGGTGGAAACTCTAATGCTACAACTTAGACAACTTGCTCCTTGTCCTATCACAGGGAGCAAGTGAGAAGAGTCTGTCCTCCCACTCCTGACACCCAGCCCTCAGATGTTTATAAACATTTATTCAATCCATTCATGTAGAACAGTTCTACAGAGAAACAGCTCAGGAAAAAAAGAAAATGTCCATTATCACCAAGGCCTCAGCTATATGAGATCTCTGTAGCTGTACTGGCTGAGAGTCTTTTCCAACCTGGATGTTTCTGTGATTCTGTGATTCCGTGACTTTAGCAAGTAATGCTAATTTAAATCAGCTAGGATCCTGTGTGACAAGAAAAGCAAGTGGGAACCTGGTTTTGATATTGCAACCAACTCTCACCCCACATGGAACCACTTCAGCCTGGAGACATGTGAGGCAGAAAGGCAGATCTTTGCAAAGGAGTCTAGCAAGGGTCACCTTAGCTTCTAACCAAAGCAAGTGTATCCTCTCTTTTAACTTTGTGAAAGAATCTGCTTTTGTCCTAACTCTGTACCACTTCCCCTTTCTTAGGTAATCTTTAGATGGAGAAGAGTATTTTTTAGGAAATAGCTTGATGGATCTGTTGGAGGAAGCAGTAGGAGGTGCCTGGGTAACAAAGACAGTAGCTGCCTGGATGATGCCTTCCCAGAAATGAGATGAGATTTACCAGGAGATCAGAAAAAAAGGAGGCGAGGGGTTGGGGGTGGGGGGAATGGAGATGGGGGGGGCAGTGAGGTAAAGAAATTAAACATTGGGTACACCTGGCTTGGTTGACAACATGTGGACAATATCTTCTAAACTTACTGTTTGTTCTCTGCCTGTCTAAAACTGATATTCTTTGTTACTACATTGTTGTGCTGGCAGTGGCCACCAGTGCTGTTTTGACAGAGAGAGAGAAGACAACTCTCTTGTTGCTCACCTTTTAGTAGTGCTGAAAAAGCTCCTGCTTTTTACTGACAACTTTGGGGCTTTGTAGTTTTGTTTTCCAAACAGTATCTGCACTGCTCTGCCCTGTCTTGTGACTATGACCTGTGGCTGTACATTCAAATAGGGGAGCAACACATTCTTCAGGCACATTAGTGACAAAAGGAGGACTAGGGAGAATGTGGGACCCTTCCAGAAAGGAAATGGAGAACTGGTGACAAAGGATGTAGATAAGTCTGAGGTGCTCAATGACTTCTTTGCCTCAGTCTTCAATGGCAAGGGCTCCATCCACAACATCCAAGTCCCAGAGGGCAAAAGTAAGGACTGAGAGAAGGATGATCTGCCCATTATAATTGAAGATCATGTTTGTGAGCATTTAAAAGAATTGGAACGTGCACAAGGCCCTGGGGCCTGATGAGATCCACCCACACATCCTGAGGGAACTGGCAGATGAAGTTGCTAAACCACTGTCCATCATATTTGAAAGGTCATGGCAGACTGGTGAAGTTCCTGCTGACAGCAAAAGGGCAAACATAACACCCATCTTCAAGAAAGTTAAAAAGGATGACCTCAGGAACTGCAGAGCAGTCAGTCTCACCTCTGTGCCTGGTAAGACCATGAAGCAAATCGTCCTGAAGGCTCTGCTAAGGCATATGGAAAACAAAGCAGAGGTGATTGGTGGTAACCAGCAATGGCTTCACCAAGGGCAAATCATGCCTGACAAACTTAGTGTTTTTTTATGACAAAGTCACAGCAACAATAGGTCAGGGAAGGGCAATTGATGTCATCTACATGGACCTGAGTAAGGCATTTGACTCTGTCCCATATGACATCCTGGACACCAAGCTGGGAAAACTCAGACTGGATGGGTGGAGCACTCACTGGATAAGGAATTGGCTGGATGGTCACATACAGAGAGTGGTGATCAATGGCACAATGTCCACCTGGAGACCAGTGACAAGTGGTGACCCTCAGGGGTCAGTGCTGGGACCAGTGCTCTTTAACATCTTTGTCAGTGATATGGACAGAGGAATTGAGTGCACCCTCAGCAAGTTTGCAGATGACACCAAGCTGTGTGGCACAGTTGACTTGCTGGAGGGCAGGGATGCCATCCAGAGGGACCTGGACAGGCTGGAGAGGTGGGCCCAGGCCAACCTCATGACGTTTAACAAGGCCAAGTGTAAGGTCCTGCACCTGGGTCGGTGCAATCCCAGGCACAGATACAGGCTGGGTGGTGAATGGCTGAGAGCAGCCCTGAGGAGAAGGACCTGGGGGTCTGGGTTGACGAAAAGCTCAACATGAGCCTGCAGTGTGCACATGCAGCCCAGACAGCAACCCAGTGCTGGGCTGCATCAAGAGCAGTGTGGCCAGCAGAGCAAGGGAGGAGATTCTCCCCCTTTATTCTGCTCTGCTCGTACCCCACCTGGAGTACTGTGTGCAGTTCTGGAGCCCCCAGCACAAGCAGGACATGGAACTGCTGGAGCAAGTCCAGAGGAGAGTGTGCTAGTTTTAGCCTAGCTAGCATGTTTTGGTGAGAAGAACTAGATGATAGGCTGAGAAATGAAAACAATGGTGAGGTCTGCTTCGCTCACAGTCTTGCTCAGATGTATACAAAAGAAAGGAAAAACAAAGATGAGGTCATTCTTGCTCTGCACGAAGATGATCAGAGGGCTGCAGCAGCTCTGCTATGAGGACAGGCTACAAGAGTTGGGGTTCTTCAGCCTGCAGAAGAGAAGGCTTCAAGGAGACCTTGTAGTGGCCTTCTGGTATCTGAAAGAGGCCCACAGAAAGGCTGGGGAGGGACTACTTACAAGGTCTAGTAATGACAGGATGAGAAGTAATGGATTTAAACAGGCAGAGGGGAAAATTAAACTGGATATTAGGAAGAAGTTCTTTACAGTGAAGGTTGTGAGACACTGGAACAGGTTGCCCAGGGAGGTTGTGGCTGCTCCCTTCCCTGGAGGTGTTCAAGGCCAGGTAGGCTGAGGCCTTGAGTGACCTGTTCTAGTTGGAGATGTCCCTGCCTGGGGAGGGAGAGGGGAGATGTTGGAACTCGATGATCTTTGACGTCCCTTCCAACCTAAACCATTCCATGATTCTGTAAGTAACTTCATTTGGCTCTGTTGAAGTTTGGATCTTGCAAGTGCAAAGATGGAACAGGTGCAAAGTGTCACTTCAGGCTTGCAGAGTTTTTTGCATGAGCAGTCCAGCATGTGTGTCTCATATCTAAGACAACCTTATAGCTGAGGCATTTTTCAGAGTTGTTTGCAAGAGGAGTATAAAGTGGCTTTGTCTACTCTGGTGGCTCTGGCATTTCCTTAAGGGGAAAAGTCCTTGTAGGCTTGTTCAGCAAGAGGCCCTTAATGTGCACAGTTTAGACTTACTTCGGAATTCTTTACATTTTTAAGATGATGGGTGTGCTTTTTGCTGATTCCTTCTTAGGATTTATAGTCTTTGCTTTTTCTCTTTAAGTGTAAGGCAAGTTCAAATCAATGTTTTAGAAAATAGCACCTTGATTCTCTCTCCTTGACCCCAGCCCATTTTTCTCTGCTAAGAAACAATATTTTTTCTGCCAAATGTTAGAGAAACTATAAGCTTCATATTTCCATAATCTACCCTGGCTTTAGTGCAAGGAGATTTTAATAGAAAATCCTCCAAAATGCCAATATTTTAAATGTTTCAGGGGAACATTTGTCTCATGTGGAGAGAGAATGATTTTGGCTGGGGATCTCAGACATAGAAGAGGATAGTGCTGGGTGTGCTAAGCATAGGTAGGGAGTGATAGTGCTGGAGATACCTCTCTGGACCAACACAGGTTAGTAAGCAGCACACCAAGTATGACATAGTGGTCTGATGTGACATCTACTACTGTTCTGAAAGCAAATGGTGTACACCAAAACCTGTCAAGTTTGTGCTTGGAATGGTATCTTAGCAGGGGATAAAGATGTTTTGCTGCTTCTTCTATCTTAATTCTGGAGAGGAGAGAATTTGAGAGAATGATGTTCTGGTAAGGTCATTTATACAACTCAGAGGAGACCTCAGATCTGGGCCCTGTTCCAAAATATAGATTTGTTAGAGAAGGCATATTTATGCTGATGAAATAGGTGCTTTTGGGATTGAATAGAAACTGAGCAGGGCATTAGTGGTTGGGACATAAGCACCACAAATTATGGTCTAGACATTTTTATTTATTTATTTGGGACTGTAGCTCAAGCTTTTCCCTATATCTCAGTTCCATTTGTGTTACTGGGAACAGTAGTTTTTACNTATATAAAAGTTCTCACTGACCTCACTGATGGCACAGTCCATGATGTAGCATAAGGAACACTGGGCTGGTGGGCAAAAAAATTGAAGTTCATTTTTTCCCTCGTCTGTTGAGTTGCTGCATTGTCTTTAGTTCATGGCTTCCTGTTTTCTGTTGCTTTCAGACTGATTTTTTTTGTTAAAGCATGAACAGCACCTTGCACTATTAGACATTGAATCAGCTGAGTTTTCTAAACTTATGAATTATTTCTTTTGGTTGTCTGCAAAAACAAATTTACTCTTACTCTTGTAGTAGACTGTCAGTATTATTGGAAGGAAATCGCGTTTCTCCTGGCTGTGCAAAGTTGGTGACATAACTAGGGAGCTTTGAACTTGCTGTGAATTTTTTAATGCATGAATCATTATTGACTGGCAAGAAGAACTTTCTTCCATGCTTGTTTGTGGCTGAAATTATTTTCACTCTGTTTAGTCTTGGTTAGCGCTTTCTCTTGAGGCTGACATAGCGGGCGTGAAGATTGCATATGGGTGCAATTGCTCTCTACAGAGGAGTTCAAACTTTCCATTTCCTATCTGCTTTTACCTTTTCTTCAAGGTGGGGTATGTGTGGGTGATGTTGGAAGTCTCTTCAAATCATCTGCAGCAACAATCAAAGTTGCTGTGAAAAATTGAGCAGCACTTGCACTTAGATGACAAAAAAACAAATAAGATATGGCTGTGGAGAATATTCTGATAAAAGGTAAATACATTAGGATGGTGGATGATACATCCAAATAGAAAGGGTGAGAAACAGTATCACTCCTACAGTTTCATTTCAATACAGATCCAAGTACTAAGACTATATCACTAGGTTCTGAGAAGAAAAATGGTTTGGTTGATTGAAAAGAAGAAAACTGATTGGTTGAAACCACACTCTTCTCAGTGATGGCCAATGATAGGAAAAGGGGCAAGAGGTAAAAGTGGGAGCATAGAGGGTTCCATGTGAACATAAGGATAATTTTATTTACTATGAGGGTGACATAACACTGGAATTGACTGCTGAGACAGATTGTGGAGTCTCCTTCTCTAGGGGTGATCAAAAGCTGCCTGGTTGCATTCCTTTGTGACCTAATCTAGGTGATCCTGCTCTGGCAGGGTGGTTGGACTAGATGATTTTTTTTATGTCCCTTCCAACTTCTAACACTCTATGATTCTGTGATTTCAGTAATGTCCTGAATCAGATACTGGGAATTCATTCAATGTCTCTTGCTTTTGCTTCAGCTGAGTGAAAGTCACATACAGTCTCCTTCCTCCTGTAATGCCAGAAAGATCAAATGTTCTCCTTTGCATAAAAGATTCTTTTCTAATGCTAGACAGCACTGCTCATTTACATACAGATCTCTCTAGCCATGTCTTAGACGTAAAGACTGCATTAACTCTGTGCTAGTGCAAAAATAAAGAAAGTTTTCTGGATTGCTCACAGGAAATTCAGGGCACTGTGTATCCTTGCAAACTACCAGAACCAGTTTTGTGGAGATGGATGAAGACAGTTTTAGCAGGTTTACATTTCTGCCAATTCATGTTATTGACATTCTTATGTGGAAAGAGGGTGCATTTTCAGCTCAGCTTTCAGAGGACAAGGCCTGTGTGATGGTGGCATCATTGCACTTGACTCTCCATTTCTCCACTCCAGTGATTTCTGTAGCTGTTATGCAGTCTTAGATTGCCTGACTAGATCAAAAATCTGAGTGACTAAACTTGAAGGAGTTTTATGAAAATGGATGTCTGAGTAGAAATGAATCATTAAATTAGAGATACCCTAGAGAGAGACCACAGAGATGGCTCAACCATATTAGCTGAAAGAACTCAAGTTCTGTTGGTCAAAAATCCTGTCAGGTTTTCTATGTCTCATGACTATTGTTTAAAACTTTTCCTCCAACTGCAGACTGACTCATGAAACTCCATTATATATGTGGTAGAGCAGTTCATTTTGATGGACTCTCTGAAAAAGAAAAGTCAGAAGCTAGAGCAGTGTAACTCTTTCCTGAGGTTCCTAAAAAACATTGTGTCTAACTCAGTCCAAGCTTGTGAAGTTCTTTGGATGCTTGATGATTCAACAACTCTCATACCCTGCCAGGAAACAAACACTGAACTCATTAAGAAAATATACAGGAGCTGGAGTTTGCCTTCCTCATCAGGGATGAATCTGCATGAAAATGCACAGAAGACAATTTGAAGCAATTATGCCAGTGTGTGCCTTTTAAGCTGATTTCTTAAGCAAATGTGTTCTTCCAAGCACCTGTGTTGTTTGCCTAAGGAAGGGTGGCTCTGTGTGTCGGTCTGTCCTTCCTGTGTAACACTGGGCAAATTCAGCACAATATCGTACAGAGGAGAGGTCTTATAAATGTCATTAGCAGGATGACTGATAGCAAAATCACTGAAGAAAAGGCTACTAAGCTCCCTCTTTAGTAGACATTAGGGAATCTGTATGGAAAGCAAGACATCAGAAGTGAAGCATCACCGTTTTTTTCTGCTCTCTGAACAACTTGTTTTTAGCACTGTTGGACCTGAGCGAGACAGGAGAAGGACGGATTTAATTCCCCTGCCCTGGCAAGGGAATATTCTTAGCCCCTGACATCATTATAGATGAATCCCTCCAGGGATATTAAAGATGGAGAGCATAGTTCAATCTTGGTGGCGTCATGTCCAGAGGGCCAGTGGGAGAAATCCTCCTTGCCTAGTTAGACTTAAAGGGAAACTTAACACAAAGAGGATGACTAAAGTGCATTTAGAGTGAGTGATTTATGTAAAACTATAACCTTTATAAAATAGGATTAAGTGCCAATGTGCTTACATTTGGATGGGGAATGGTTGTTATTTGCCCTGCAAGAGTTACAGCCAATAGGTCTCTGTAAATGGAGACAAAGAAAGAGACAGAGAGTCTCAGCTGCTTTCTCTTTTTCCCTTCGCTCCTGCCCTCCTCCTTATTTCATTAAAGCTACACATCATAATAAGTAACACCAGCCTCAGAGAGTCTCTGACAAAACCATTGCATGGAGCCTCAGGACAGAACTTTCTGCACTTCCTGTTCTCTTCCTCTGCATTCCCTCTCCTTGTGTTTTATTTTCTGAGTGTACATGCAATAAGTCAGATGAAACAATCTTGTTTGCTCTGTCTCTAATTCTCTGTTCTTTCCTCTACTCTCTTTTCTTCTTGCCATTTTGCTTCCTCATCCCTCCTCTGTTCTCCAGCTTCAAGTTCCATGTTTTGTTGCTCTAGAACAGCAGCAGTTTTTGCCTTACCTTTTTTATTTCCTGTTTCTTGTCTTCTCTTAGTTACAGATGAGTAAGTGCAAACAGTGGACAAAGGGAACATCAGTGGAGTAAAAAATAATTGATACAGCCCAATCTCTATTTTATGTCTTCTAAATTGTCAAACAAGATGATTTAATAACACAATTGTTTGTGAAGTGGACGGAGCAGTACTGCTTTTTAACTCTAAGGCTCACAGGTGTTGACTCCTGCTCAGAGAGTCAAACTATGTCTGAAGACGAATCCCCTTGTTCAGAAGGTGCAGACTGTTGAGTGATCTGATGCTTTCATCTGTAATGTTTAATAGGGTGTTGATATGACATGATTTCATTTGCCATCATCTATGTCTTCATATAACACAGTCCTGAATACTTTTGGCTCTTTTTTTCAGGTTCTGGATATCTCTAAAAACAAGAGATCCGTTCCTGTAGCATGAACTTGGTTTTCTAAGGTGAACTATCATTGTCTTGCATTTGTTATTGTCTCTTGTTTTGTTGGTTTGGGATTTGTTTGTGTGTGTGTGCTGATTGGTTGGTTTTATTTTTTTGGTGTTGAGATTTTTTAAATATATTTTTATTTTGTTTATTTTTTGACAAAAATGTAATTTAATTAACAAATAAGATCTTTTATAATCTCAGGCCTGGGAACTCAGGCTTGTACCTTTATTTCTGTAAAAACATAATAGACTTCCTCTCAGAAAATGGGAAACATCGCCCACCTGAAGTAATGGAACTAAGGAGGTCGAACTGCTTTAAAACAACCACTGCCCAATGAAATCTGACTAGCAATTCCTTTGATTCAGGACAATCTTTCCCTTCTCACATCAGTGGGAGAACAGAATTATAGGTAGACTTTGCTTTTCACATACACTGCTGCTATCTCAGAAGGAAATTGTGAGTATAAATCAGCCAGGGGCTCTGATCCAGCTATTCTCTTCTTTTTTTTGAGTGCAGATTGCTATGTTTTCCTCTCTATGAAATGGGAATTAGACTTACTGAAATGCAAGGCCTATAGACCTGATTCTTATCATGCTCTAGTTTTCTGCTAGTGTTTTTGAAATTACTTTCTTGTTCTTTGCTCCTCTCATATATCAGGATTTATGAAGATAAGGGTTGGTGTAATACATTTCCTCAATATTAAGGAGAATAATTAATTTCTAGTCTGAGCCCTAATATGACCTATATTTGTTATTGTGGCATTTTTTCTGCTCCTCTGTTCTTGTTTCATTGAGGTGAATAAACCATTCAAGCCTCAGAATTTTTATTTTGTTTTCAAATGGGTGGCTGGAAGTCTATGTGTGAAATCCACGTGAGGAAACCCTAAACTTATTTGTAGTCCAGAGGTTTACCCTCTTCCTTATAGCTCATATCAAGTGTGAGAAACATGGGGAGCCATGATCAGACCAGGGGAGGAGTAGGAATAAGTCTTGCAGAAGTATTCTCTCAAGGAGAGAATAGAATAGATTCATAGAATGGTTTAGGTTGGAAGAAATCTTAAAGATAATTTAGTTCCCACCCCCCTGCTGCGGACAGGGATACCAATCACCAGACCAGGTTGTTATGATTTGGAAGAATGACTACAGAAACAGTGGTGAATCCTTGGCAGAGGAGTTAATTGCAATCAAATTTCAGTTCCATTGATGCCCCACTGTCTGTTACATACCTATTCTTAAATGTTTTTATGAAGTAAGGGGGATCTGTTAGCCATGTCCTTACAGTTTGGGAAGTGAGATCTGGTGGCTCAATACACAAACATAACTAGAAGATGCTGCAAGGTAAGGAAGAGATGGGAGCTTGCAGCTTCTCATCTGCTCTGCTGTAACTTCCTGAGTTACAGGAAGTAACTCAGATGGCAGCAGCTCTAGATCTTGACCTAATTTGCAGCAACTTTTTTGTATTTGCATTTCTTAAATTAACTATATCCTAGAAATCAATTGTGGAATAACTGTAAATTGTCCTCCACTGGGTCAAGTGTAAATACAGGCTGGGCAAGGGATAGCTTGAAAGCAATCTTGAAGAGAAGGACTTGAGGGTGTCACATGATGAAAAACAAAATGAGCTAGCAATGCTTGCTGGCAACCCAGAAGGCAAACTGCCTCCTGGGCTGCATCAGAAGTAGTGTAACCAGCAGCACAAGGAAGGTGATTCTGCCCTTCTGCTTTGCCCTTATTAGACCCCATTTGGACATGGAACTGCTGGAGCTGTTCCAGAGGAGACGATCAGAGGACTGGAACACTTGCCTTATGACCAGGGGCTGAGAGAGTTCAGGCTGTTCAGCCTGGAGAGAAGAACACTCTGGGGAGACCTTATGGCAGCCTTCCAATACTTCAGGGGTGCCTACAGGAGATTTTGGGGGCATAAGAGGGAATAGATTGAGGCTTGAGGAGGGCAGATTTGAACTAGATACCAGGAACAAGTTTTTTGCTGTAAGGGTGGTAAGACACTGGAACAGGTTGCCCAGGGAGGTTGTGGATATCTCCTCCCTGGAGGCATTCAAGGCCCCCTGGTCTAGTGGAACGTGTCCCTGCCCATGGTAGGGGGATTGGAATTAGATGATCTTGAGGGTATCTTCCAACCCAAACCAGTCTATGACATCTATTGATGTCATCTATTGATGGATGGATCCATCTATTGATGGATGAATAGTAAAATGGGTTGAGGCTTCCCTCAATTTGAATTCTTGATTCTCCAAACCTTTTCAACATACTCTCAGGTTTTAATCAGGAGCTGTATGATGCTTTTCTGCAGCAAGACCTTTTTTAAAGTTTTCACATTGAGTCAATATATCTCTCTGAAATGATTACTTGATCTCTTCCTGCTCTAGGCTAAGCTGGCAACTTTCTAAGAACTGTCTTCCAAGGGCTATGCTTCAGTGCTGGAGCTAAAAGCACTGCATTAAGCAGGGAGCCAGGAGAGCACCAATGCAACTGAACTCCCTCCTGCCAACACTCAAGACATCCCACATCAGTTTGATTACAATTTTGCTTGAAAGCTGCTTGGGTCCCTTTGAGCCTAAATGGTTGTCATGTTTTACAGATTAATTATTCCAAATCTCTAGGGAGAGGAAAAAAATTAACGAGGAGGATAAAGTATAAAACCACTGTTGCAGCAATCACACCAGCCTCAGCTACCCAATGACTGCTGTTGTGTAATGCAATCCCCATATACAGTGCATTACTGACTTCTAATATGTGGTAATATTTACATTAGCATTAGAACACCATCAAGCCTTTACTTATCCACATAGTTAAAATTGTTATCTGTATATGAACCCCAGAGATGATATATCTAATTGTCAGCAGTGACCTGATGATAATAGCAGTACAATTTAGTTACAATACACAATAACATTAATCATCCAAATGTAGCGTAAGCAGAATGGACCATTTGCTAAGGTCTTGATAGGGGTAGGAGGAAGGTCCTTCACTTGTAACAGCTGTGTACATCTGAGGGCTCCCTAAGGAAAGGGGCTGGCAGGATAGGGGGGAGAACTTCCATCGAAATCAGAATCACCTTGAAGGGTGGTACATACCTCTATTTATTAGCATTATGCTACATATGCTAATGGCAGACTGTACACTATTTCTGAGCATTAACATCTGCTCAAAGCAACAGACTTTCACTTACAGAAACTGATTTAGACTCAGTGAAGCAGATAAACACAGAAATCTAAGCAGGTGGCTGCGACTGAAGGAAGAATTCTCAATTCCTGCACTCAACCGATGAACTTCACTAAAACCATAATTAATATTCAGATAACTGTATTCCCACACATAAAATAAACAAGATCATTTAAAAGATGCAAATGTCTACCTAGGATGAAGAGAGTCAGAGACTTGGGTGTGGAATACAGAGTGGTTTGAATAGAAATCCAAAGCACTTCTTAATTTCATACTGCTGCCTTTGATATTGGCCTAGGCCAGAAAATGCAAATAGCAAGAGAATGTTATTGCACCATTCACAGGCACAAACTGGGAATTAAACTTTTAAACAAGCAGTTTGTGTAAGGTAATGAAAGTAATGAATCTTCTCTTGTAGATTGTTAGATGGTATAAAGATCTAGTTACAAAAATGCTGGTAAATTTGGTCATCACCTTTAACATCTCCATCTTTCATTTGGGAAGTATTGTCCAGGTATAATAAAATTGCAGAAAGGACAAAAAAAAACAACTGTTCTCTCCAATCACACTTGCTCAAGATTTGTTTTGAGCACTGGCAGGTGCTTCCAAGTGAAAGATTCACTGGTGTTTCATTCACAGGATAATGTGAAAGCAAAAGTCTCTGTTTCTCTCAAACTCTAGACTCCTCTGAAAGGTTGGATGGGCTTTAAATCTAATCTAGCTAAGTGAGGCTTAGAGTGAAACATTAAAAAGGATTGAATCTTACACAGACTCAGCTTTTATTGCAGGCATTTGATCTATTTCCAGATGTACCATTTCTACAAAGAATTATGTGATAGTTCTTTTTCTTATACTAGTGGTATACATTCTTACAGCTCATGCTAAAAGGCATATACAAACCTTGTGTGTTTCAACTATGTCTCTGGATTGTTATGTCTTCTTAGATGCTTCCAAAAGACACTGGTCAAGGCTTTATTGAGCCTGTTGAAGCACTTTTCTCCTCTGTTGGCCTGGTGTACAAACTTAGGTGAACAGAATTACAGAATCACACAGAATCACAGAATGTTAGGGGTTAGAAGGAAGCTCAAAAGGTCATCTAGTCAGACACTTCGTGCTAGAATAGAATCACTTAAACTAGATCACACAGGAAGGCATCCAAGCAGGTTTTGAGTATCTCCAGAGAGCAAGACTCCACAACACCCCTTGGGCAGTCTGTTCCAGTGTTCTATCACTTCCACAGGGAAAAAAAATCCTCATGTTTACATGGAGCTTCCTATGCCTCAGCTTCCACTCATTGCCCCTTGTCCTGTCATTGGGCATCACCAAGCAGAATCTGGCTCCATCCTCCTCGCAATCACCTTTTACATATTTATAAACATTAATGAGGTCACCTCTCAGTCTTCTCATAGGGAAGATATTCCGCATCCTTAATCATTTGTGTGGCTCTGCACTGGACTCTTTCAAGCAATTACTTGTCCTTGAACTGAGGGGCCCAGAATGGGACACAATATTCCAAATGCACCCTTGCCATGGCAGAACAGAGCAGGAGGACAACTTCACTTGACCTACTAACCACAGCCCTTCTAATACACCTCAGATTGGCATTGGCCTTCTTACCTAGAAGAACACATTGCTAGCTTGTGATCAGTCTTCCATCCACCAGAACCCCCAGGTCCTTTTCCCCTTCACTGCTCTCCTGCAGATCAGTCCCCAACCTATACTGATCCCTGAGGTTGTTCTTTCCCAGTTGCAAGACTCTACACTTGCCCTTGTTTCTCCCTGCCCAACTCTACAGCTTGTCTAAGTCTCTCTAAGTGGCAGCACAACCCTTCTGTGTGACAGCCACTCCACCCAGCTTTGTATCCTCAGCAAACCTGCTGACAGTGCACCCTGTGCCCTCATCCAGGTCATTAGTGAATACATTGAATAGTACTGGTCCCAGTACTGATGCCTGAGGAACACAAGCGTCTAACTAGACTCCATCTCATTGACCACAACTCTCTCACTTCTTTCCTTCAACCATTCCCAATCCACCTCACTACCTGATTCTCCAGACCACACTGCCTTAGTTTAGCCAGAAAGATGCTGTGGGTGACAGTGTCAAATGCTTTACTGAAATCAAGATAAACCACATCCACTGCTCTACCATCATCTATCCACCTGGTTATGTCATCATAAAAGGCTATCAGGTTGGTCAAACATGACTGCCCCTCAGTAAAACCATGCTGACTGCTCCTAATGACTCTCTTGTTCTTGGTATGCCTAAGGACAACACCAAGGATAAGTTGTTCTATTACTTTTCTGAGGATAGAGGTGAGGCTGACCATCCTATAGTTACCTGGGTCTTTCTTCTTACCCTTTTTGAAGACTGAGGTGATATTTACCTTCCTCCAGTCCCCAGGCACTTCTCTTGTCTGCCATGACGCACCAAAGATGATGGAAAGTGGTCTGACAATGACCAGTGCCAGCCTCCTCAGCACCTGCAGGTGCATGCCGTCAGGACCCATGGATTTATGGATGTCCAGATTACTCAACTATTCCTTAACCCAGTCCTCATCAATTCAGTCACCATCAACCAAGGAAAACTCCTCCTTTGTTATGTCTTCCTCTGGGTCCTCAGGGGTCTGATGCTCCTAAAGACAGTCTCCAGCAGTCTAGATGGAGGCAATAACTCTGCCTTCTTTGTATCCTCTGTCATCAAGGCACCCAACTCATTCAGCTTGCTTCCAGGTTAGTCTTTCCTGTAATGTGTTTGAAGAAGCCCTATTTGCTATCCTTGCCCTCCCTTGCAAGGTTGAATTCAAGGAGGCCTTAGCTTTCCTAGTTGCTCCCCTGAGTCCTTTGACATCAGTCTTATACTCCTCCCAAGTGGCCAGTCCCTCCTTCCATGATCTGTAGACTTTTGACCTGAGTTTGCTCAGCAGTTACCTACTTAAACATACAGGTCTTCTGGCTCCCTTTTTTGAGTTCCTACTTGTTGGAATGCTCTGATCTTGAGCTTGGAAGAAGTGGTCCTAGAATATTAACCAACTATCCTGGGCCTCTTTGCCTTCTAGTACCCTGTCCCATGCAATCTTCCCTAGCAATTACTTGAAAAGGCCCAAGTTGGCCCTGTTGAAGTCCAAGGTTGTCACCCTGCTTGCTGTTCCTATTCCTACCACTCAAGATCTTGAACTCCACCATCTCATGACCACTGCATCCAAGGCTGCCCTCAACTTTTACTGCTTCAACCAGACCCTCCTTATTAGTGAGCATCAGGTCTAGCAGTGCTGCTCTCCTGGTTGGCTCATCCACCTCAAGAAGTTATCAATGCATTGCAGGAACCTCCTGGTCTATGGCTGGCTGGCTGAGTAGGACTTCCGGCAAATGTCTGAGTAGTTAAAATCCCTTATAAGAACCAGGCCTGTGATTGTGAGGCTGTTGCCAGCTAACTGTAGAAGACCTCATCAATAAACAATATTAAGTATTCAAGAATCATAGATCAGATCCACATAATGATGAAAATTATCATAATAGTTAATTACATGAAGAAATGAACAACATCAGCCTTTGGAAATCCCTTGTACTGAAAATGGCGAGAGCTAGAGGAATTTTGATGGAGGCATTGTCCTGTTCTTACTGTTTTCTGGTCATGTGTTTATGGTTGGTGGTGGATATGGAATGAATTTGTGTGCTCCACACCTCTGAATCTTTATGGCTGTAGTTACATTCTTAAGGAATAGATATCTTTCTTTCCTAATTCTTTCTTTTTCCCTTTGCACTTTTTTTTTTTTTAATGTGGAAAATCTTTCATAAGCAAGCCTTGAAGATTTTGTTTATAAAGCTGGTACCCATTTTCACTGGTCTCTAAGAGAAAGTGAAAGGGAATGACTAGAAATCAAAGTAAAATTTAAAGGATAACTCTGATACTTCATCCTCAAGAGGTGCATATTCAAAAAATCAATTTGCTAATCTGTGTTTGGTATTACTACCTCTTTGATGATTCTTGCTATGGTTTCTCAAAATCAGCTCTAGAGTGTATGAGAATATCTGAGATTCTCCATTCTATTCTTTTTTAGGTATGCTTTTCAACTTCTATATTAACTGAGAATCAGTTAATGCTAGGAGACCTGCATGGCTGAGCAAGTTGCCCCTGAAGGAAATCTCAGGGAAGAAAGAAACTTAGAATTCATGGAAGAAGGGATTTGTCACTTGGGAGAACTACAGAGTTCAAGGCATTTAGGAAGGCAACAAGGAAGGCCAAAGACCTCTTGGAACCCAAGCTGGTAAAGGAAGTAAAAGAGAGCAAGAAAGGCTTCTTCAAATATATCAGTAGGAAAAGGAAGAACAGGGAAGGTGTGGGGCCACTACTGAATGAGGAGGCAGCCTTGATAACTGAGGATGCTGAGAAGGCAGAGTTCCTGAATGCCTTCTTTGCTTCGGTCTTTACACCTAAGGCTGAACTCCCCTATATGTACTCCAGATCCTGGATGAAGGAGAGGAAGCCTGGAGGAGGGAATGCTTCCCACTGGTCAGTGCAGATTGGGTCAGGGATCAATGACATAAATTGACCATTCACAAATCCATGGGCCTTGAAGAGATGCACCCAAGGATGCTGAGAGAACTGCCTGATGTTATTGCTCTGCCACTCTCCATCATTTTTACCAAACTGTAGCTGACAGGAGGGGTGCCTGAGGACTGAAGAGCCAATGTCACTCCAGTCTTCAAAAAGAGCAAGAAAGAGGTTCCAGTCAGCCTCACCTCCATCCCTGGAAAAATGATGGAGCTGGTCCTTCTGGAGGGCACCTCAAAACACTTGGAGGAGAATAAGGTTATCAGGAGTAGTCAGCATGGATTTACCAGGGGAAAGTCACACTTGACTGATCTGATTGCATTCTATGATGCCAGAACTGAATGGGTAGNGACATCAAACTGGGAGGCTTGGCTGATACAGCTGAAGGCTGTGCAGCCATTGAGAGAGACCTGGGCAGACTGAGAGCTGGGCACAGAGGAGCCAGATGAGGTTCAACAAGGACAAGTGCAGAGTCCTGCACCTTGGAAGGAATAATAAACTGCACCAGTACAGGCTGGGAAGTGATCTGCTGGAGCACAGCCCTGTGGGGAGAGACCTGGGAATGCTGGTGGATAACAAGTTAACCATGGCACAGCAATGTGCCCTTGTGGCCTAGAAGACCAATGGGATCCTGGGGTATATTAAGAAGAGTGTGTCCAGCAGATCAAGGGAGGTTCTCCTTCCCCTCTACTCTGCCCTGGTAAGACTTCATCTTGAATACTGCATTCAGTTTTGGGCTCCCCAGTTTAAGAGAGACAGGGATATGCTGGAGAGGATCCAGAGGAGGGCTGCAGGGCTGAGTAGTGGCCTGGAGGGCATGGCTTATGAGGAGAGGCTGAGGGAAGTGGGACTTTTTAGTCTGGAAAAGAGAAGACTGAGTGGGGATTTAATAAATATTTATGAACATCTGAGGGCTGGTCAAGATGGGCGACACAGGCTCTTCTCACTTGCTCCCTGTG